>VACF01000009.1:0-48435 GCA_006891605.1 Pleurozium schreberi
GCTGAAGAGAGGAAAAGGCAGGTTGGCTGAAGAGAGGAAAAGGCAGGTTGGCTGAAGAGAGGAAAAGGCAGGTTGGCTGAAGACTACTGAATGTTATGAAGAGGAAAACCCCAAGCGAAACTTTCTACATTTTCAGAAAACTAACCGGCAATCCTCAGTGACACCAGACCCCAGCAATGTAAATGACCAGAGTCACAGCGTGACCAGGTCACTGGAACTGCCCCCAAGCAGATATTCAAGGTTAAGTCAATTGCAATGAGCCTAAGATCAATTACTGTGGTACATCTTCTTTGTATGGATCGTCCATAAGCTTAAATGTAACTAGAGTATATTACAGCAAATGGCTTCCAATATCTGCATACCAGACACGCTACTTTGGGGCTGYGCTTGGCATGTTGTTTTTGGGTTACAAAATTGTTCCTTTGGGGACCGAAATGTAGGAAATCCCGGTTCCGCCACATTGGAATAAATTACAAATCTTTCTGCTTGTGACCAAACAAAAAAAGTTAAAAATAAAGGAAAACACAAGCAAACACGTACACATTTCAATAACCCCCATTCATTCATGAGCTAGCCCTGACTCCCTGGTGGAGTCGGTGAAGACGATGCATGTGAGGTCTATTGCTCCCTTTTCCCCAATTATTCAAGATTGCACGTGACAAGTGAATGTGACTCCACACAAACAAACAAATTTGAGCAATCCCAATTGGGGAAGCTTGTAAATCCCAATTCATTGCATGATTTACATCATGACCTCCCGCCCACTRGTGACCACTGCAACAAGAAACAAAATCATGCCATGTTTTGTTAACTTACGACAACAAGGTGCAGAAGTTGACACCTCCGTGGCTAACAATTGCAGAGCTGCTGCTGCCATATCCGGGTCAGGGAAATCAATTAAGCGAGTAGAAGATTATGAACTATGAAGACGGAGGAGGGCCGGTTTTTGATTGCAGAGGCCGGGGGCTTGGAGGCGGGGCGCCGGGCGGGGGCCTGCAACATTCATCATTCGCACTCCTCTCGGTTTGCTGCAACACAGCGTTGTCAGCTGATTCCATGGCTTTTAGTCCTTCAATTTTGTATTGGCAAGTACAAATCATTTTGTCCGGTAGTACAAATAATGCTTCATAAGTGGGGTCCTGGGCTTCTGGCTGTTGCTCATGAGAGAAAAAGGCACACAAGTAAGCACCACTAATTACAACTAATAAGGGTTGTAAACTTGTAACTACTTGAAAAAACAAAAATTGCTTGTATGGGATCTTATAAATAATATATTTATCAAGTTTTTAATGATTATGGTATATTTTTTAATCCATATTCTAATTTTGGAATGAAAGGTACTAATTGAAACGATAATCATTACTTTACTTGGGTTTGATTCAATATTMTTTTGATTTGAAAAATCAATCTATCTAATATAAGTATGAATTTTGTTTCCATAATTTTGAAGAAATACTTTGGAATATTTTAAACATCATATTTTGTCTCAATGACATCATTTTTAGTTGACAACTTCACATGACCGTTTCATGTAAAAATTTAAAAATACAATATTTTACATTTAATTATGACTATAATTTGTTCACTCTAATATTAATATATTTCTAAGTTCAATGTTGCATGTTACTAGTGGATTAAATGCTAAGAACTTTTTAACCTTAGAGTGCCTAAATGATTGAAAGTGGTTGATTCCATACTTCTAAGAATTGAAGTGAAAATTTTATCAACAATGCTTCAAAGAAATCAATATACACTATGTGTAAGAAGTTCCCAAGTTCAACATTTTGAATGGTAAAATTTTGGAAGCTATTGTATTATGCAACCTTAACAATGTCTTCTCAAACTTCATTTTGTAAGAAAATTTGGATTGTCTATTACACAATGGGAAAATGTTCGAGGCTTAAGACAAAAGAATTCAGATTTGCATCCCGATTCACATAATACACATGAGTTTTCATAATTGTGTATATTTTATTCACAATGCATTCATAACCCCTATGATATGAGAAGAAGAGCATCCCTTAAGTCATAATATTAATATCATTGCCATATAGTAAATAAATTATTATTTTATTTATTTCTCAAATTTTAAGCAAGTGGTGAATTCCATTGCACAAGGATATAGAATAGAATTATTGGCTACTAGGAAATTAAAGCAATTTTTAAGACTACAAAAAAATGTCAAAAATATGCAAAAATATGTCACTAGGTAGGAACACCCCAAAATAATACTTTTACTATTGTAGATTGTTTAAATTGTTAGATTGGTTATTATTTTCTAGTTGTCAAGTGATACAAGATTTTAATGTACCAAAAATTGTATCATTTGAATATTGTATGTAGAAATTACAAAGGGTATGTAGGATGTGCAAAAATGATCTAAATTGGAAGAGCCTCGTGTCATGGTATCTATCTCAAAATAACTGCAAACTTTTGTTATTGGTGAATATGTCAATTCATGCACTTTGTAATACAGAGATACCTATAATGAATAACTTAAACATTTCAACCTTTAGGATGTGGGAAATTTGTTGAGAAATTAAGCTCAACGGGTGAATGAATGAGGATGAGGAAGAATGCAAAATGATTTTTTTTCTCAAAATTGAATATTTTATTCAATACAAATGTGGATTTTTCATTTGGACACATCTTGAGGTTGCTTTTATGTGAGCCTAGAAGCATAAGCTCATAAGCCTAGAAGGCAATACACCTATGTTATAGGTGTCTATATTATAAAAATCTTTCATGATTATGGTGTAACTATGGTATAGATGCCTATATTATACAAAACCTTTCATCATTGTGGTGTAACTATGGTATAAATGCCTATATTATATTATGTCTATATTATGTCTGTATTATATTAGGTGTTTAGGCTACAAGCACCTTCAATGGTTGTAAGATACCTACTTAAACATATGCTCAAGGTTCACATCCTTGCATTTTCATGCTCACAAACTAGCATTGTTGGACCCATCTTTGTAGATCATAGCTTCATTTAAAATTGTTAGCTTTGAAACTTCTTTCTAATCAAGGAGGGAAGAGAGATAAGTGGACGGAAAGGTGCAAAGAGAGATTTTTTTTCAATGAACAATACATTAGATTATTATCTACTACAGTCATCACAAGGGATGTCTGTTTTAAGTATCTCACTTATGTCAAGTTCACAAAAAAACCCAAATTGGGCTTATAGAACATTTCAAGGTTAACCAATTAAGGATCATGGTTGATTCTTGAAGGAGGGCATGACATTTTTTGGTCCTAGGCTAAACATGGAAAAAAATACCAAATCATGAAGCATAATGGAGATTTGACTCTACCGATGAAATTGATGTAAGTTCTTGGKGCTCCAAAATAAATATTGTGGCAATTCAAGGTTTTCTTGCTAGAAGATTTCTATCTTTTCAACTTGTATTTCATTTGTTTTCCCAACCCTAAAATCACATGCTAGTACAGATTGTCCTAAATCTTGTTTTGATTCTTGTCCCAATGCATTCAATTCCTAATTTCCCGCATCTATCACTTTCATCCATTTTCAGTTTCCTTCTAAAACTCTAGCTATCAATGAATAAAATGAGTCGAGTGCCCTGTGCGTTCAGTTCCCGGCTTGCCATCAATAAACAAACGTCCAAAGCCAACGTTGATGCACAATTCAAAAGCAGGACCTTTTCCAGTCTGCGTGCCCCTGGTCCCAAGCGCAGGTGCAGTAAGTTAGCAGCAGCCACAGTTCCCCTTGTGGTCAGACAGACGGCTGCTGCCGCTGCAGAGCTCCCTGATCAGGCCTTCCCTCCCTCCCTCCCTTAAGTTACAAACCTTTGGGTCCCCAGCCCAGAGGTCTTCAGTTCGTCCTTCTCAAACATACTTAGGCTGCCCTCCCCTGCCTCTCCGCCTCCTCTTCGTTCACGGCAGCTTCTCCTCGCTCTCCTCCTCACCAGCACTCGAACTTAACTTAGTTGCAGCCGCGCGCAACAGCCCGGCCTCACATCATTAGCCGCATCACCAACATCTCCACCGCCACGACTCCCCGGCATTGTGAGATAGAGAGCCCTTCTCATCCGTCCGTAGCTTGGAGTTGCTGCGGGAGAAGCTAGCGCGAAGCTATGGCGATGGTGAGGAGGACTCTGTTGGTGTTGCTGGTGCTGTTTGTGCTCCGAGTCGAAGCTCGGACSCATGGGCGTGGCTATGGGGGAGGMCATCATGCGAGGGGAGGYCATCATCAYGAGGAGACTCATGGCCCTCCTGCAACAGGCTCRGTGGGGGGTTGGGGATACGCGCATGCYACTTAYTATGGGGGYGCTGATGCTTCTGGAACTCAAGGTGGGTGCCCGGGTGATGGCGGAGGTCACATTTGTAACAAACTCTGCTATGGTTCTTGGAACGATCGAGAGTCCGGGCGTTTTGATATTKACATGAGACGACGACCATTGTGTTTTTTCTAAGTTTTCTATTGTGTTTCGTTTCGTTTCGCTTTTGCGGGAGACTTCTTCGTCGTTTGAAATGGGGGTTGCGATGGTGTACATTGGAGAACGTTCACATGTCTCTTGTTACCCCTTTGAAGTTGTGTCCAGAGGTTTCTTAGCTTTGGTTCCGCGTTCTGCGCTTTGTTTTGTTTTGGAGGACATTTGTATAGTATGGTTAGGATTGGCCGATTGAGAAAACGAGTACGTCAAGAGTCTGCTAGTTTTGGTGTTTTATTAGGAGGTCTCCGAAATGTGAATGCTGATGTTTGTGTTTCTTGGTGTGGTACTTGAAATGCTGCAGGTGGGGCGTGTGGATTTGGGAACCTTTACAGTACTGGATACGGAACCAACACCGCGGCACTAAGTGCGGCATTGTTCAACACGGGCCTCAGCTGTGGTTCCTGTTACGAGCTTGCTTGTGACCCCAATGGTTCCCAGTATTGTCTTCCCGGCGGCAGGACGGTCACAGTGACAGCGACCAACTTCTGCCCTCATGGGTCCTCCGGCGGATGGTGCGACCTCCCCAAGCAGCATTTCGACCTCGCGCACCCAATGTTCGTGAACCTTGCGAGAGAGGTGGGAGGAGTCATCCCCATTAAGTACAGAAGGTACGTGAACAGTTCTCACTTCATTCCCGTTATTCCTTTAATCTCGTGCACTTAAAGTTCAAGTCTTGTATGTTGCCGGGTATTATCATATTGGTTATCCTCTCCACATCAATTATTCCCTACTCCTATTAAGAATGGCTAAAGAGAAGTCTTCGAGATTTCCACCTAATCTTTACTTCCTGATCTTCTAACTTCTAGATTGTKACATCATTCTAACATTTTCTCACTTGCAATTGTTGTTCATTGTAAGAGACTTCCAATGTTTTAGGACAAGAAGGCCATATTTGTTATATTGAGACTTTTCATAGATTTTGAGACATAATGCTAGTCATTGGAAAATTCATTTAAAAGAATAGTAATTGAAACCAAAAATATATAATGCTCAAATAGTGATCCTATAATGAAATTCTAAGAGTTGGTATTATTACTTATTTTTGAAATATACTATTAAAGAAATAAAGTGGTTTATCTTTGAGTCGAAGATAGAAATGAGACTATGAAAAGTCTTAAAATAACGAATATAGCCTTCAAGTATGAGAATGCTAGTTTAGCCATGTTATGACTTATGCAACTCGGTCTTCTCCCTTGCTAATCTTTTATTTCTTTCCTAATTATTGCTTCATTTGCAAACTACACTTCTACCTAGATGTTATGCCTATTMTAAGTTCTCATCTGTTTGAATATTTGGAAATTAAAGACTAGCTACTGTTTTGATATTTATGAACTAAGTGTTGACTTAGTTCCAAATGGTGAACTTAGCTTGTGGAGGCAATTTAGAGCTTTTTCCAAGATTTYTAAGTTCAAAGCTTTGTTGTGAAACAACAAAACCGAGGGAAAAAAATTATAAGAGTTTGGACAAGCTTTGTTCAAAATAAAAGTCGGAATGCATAAACACAACTTAGTTCAATTTTGGTTACGATAGTGTAATTTTGGTGGTACTAAAACAAACACACATAAGTTAGTATACCACTTGTTAGTTCAACAATATTCAAAACTCCACATAGGCCCAAAGCGGCATCGCCAARGTATCATGGGGGAGTACTTTAGGATTGGGACAACAAACAAAAGAGTCCAAAAATCCCAACAAAAACTTAACAAAGTTTGTAGCAAGAACTCCAAAGACAAAAGATGAAGTACTAGAATTTGAAGGGACCCTAATGTTCTTCAAATCTTGTCAAAATAACAAGAATGGAKCTTAAAATGCTCCTAGAACACACACATTTAGTGATTTCGCTCAAAATGGCCAAAAATCCAACTAAATGGATCCAATGATGTCAATGTGCCAAAAAATAGCTACAAGAGGTCTTTTGAGAGGAAAATGAGTGCTCTTATATAGTCTTCCAAGGGAATCCACCTCATCTCGATTCAAGTGGTAAACTCGTCAATTAGGACTTTCATCCTAATCTTCTATTTTTGACTTATTACATTGAATTGAACTATAACTTTTGGAGAAAGACTCCAAATCACAAACGAATTGTGTCATTGACTTCAAAAGGTCATTTTCTATTGTCAATGGCTACCAACTTTTTTCATGGAGAAGAACTCAACAAAACCTAACACCATTTTAAAACACCAAAGGGCTAAAAATCCTACCTTTTGAGTCTTATCTTTCTAATAAAAGTAACTAKCCTAGGCTCTTTAGTAAGTGAGAAGGAGTAAAAAAGTACCTTATAAATTTAATTTACACAATTGTTGAAAGAGAACAAAATCCCTCAACATCCTTTAATTATCAATGTCCAAAGAATCTTTCACACGGAAATGAATCTTAGAAAACTAATTTTGCCGTTAAGTTCCTAGCGTGATTCAACAACATGTTATGACCGCASATATCTTCCATTGGTCTTATGTGATTTTCTTCCTCCTACAAACTAACAATTGGGATTTTTTTTCCAAATTTTAGCTTTTGAATTGAAAACCAAAATATATTTTTGGAACTTAGCTTTCGGATTTCACCAAGATTCTCTAGAATCAAATTAGCCAAATTTTATTACATATGAGGTGGATTTGGCCATTTTGGATRTTTCTCTTTGATATTTATCATTGTTCTAATTTACAATTTCTAACCAATTTACATGCAAAATTTGGGTCTACTTTGGTAAAAACWCTTTATTTATGATCAAATACTACATTGGCATGTAACACATGACTATTTTGATTTTACAATGTTTTTCGGACTWTTTGTATGTAAAACTATACTTAATTTTTCAAAAAAGAAAAAGAAACACTTAGTAAGTTCCAAGTGACGAATTGGAAGTTCATACACATCATTAAGCCATTATATACAATCCAATTTATTAGACATGACTTTAGACAAATTGGACAAAGTAGGAATCTTCTTCCATTGGACATCCACCAAGGCAATCCTTACAACTTTTTTATATTGTGTGTTGACTTGGGTATAGTGGTTGGTAACTTGGCGTGTTGAAGAAGTAGACAACCTCTAGGTTTGAACACTTCACTAGACAAGAATGCTATTTCAACCATTCAACTTGGAAATTATTCAATTGGTTCCAATGCTCCAACGATTAGTAAACTTATTTCTAAAAAGTATAATCCTTGAAGGATATTTTAGATTTCTACATTAAAATATATGTTTAAGAAATTTAGTACTTTTCAAATTCAATGGTACATGTCTAAATTTCAATCTCATTTTTTAATAATTAAAAACATTAATTTTAATTTTAATTGAGTTTACAAAGATTTTTTTTTGTAAATTCATAGTAATAAGAAATATGCTCAAAATAACATGAATTTTAAATAAAAATGAAAATAATAGTGACAAACATCATAGAGCATTTGATGTACTCATTAGTTCATACCAAGAAAAATTTAATAGAAAAAGGTTAAAAAAATTATTTATTTTAAGCTGTTAAGATGCTATCTTCAAAGTATTGCTAAAACTACAATTTTTTTATTACTTTGAAAAAAAGTTGAAATGAAAAGTAAAAAGTAGATTACAAAAGTTTCATTCTTTTAGTTAAACTTATAAACATTTAAAACAAATAACCATGTGATAAATTTAGCTTTTGACTTTCTAAATGCCCACACGTAGAGCTTGATATGTCCTCTTAGCCCTTGTAGGATGTGGCGACCATCTGGACCTCGATTTCCAATATTTGAGTATTTCACATTTTTGTGATGGTTCCCTTGCATATTGGGCGAAACATGAAATTATAAATACCTTGGCAAAGTTGTGGAGCAAATTATGAGATTAAAAAATAAAATAAAAGAACAAAGGGGTAAAAACTATGCCTAGTCAAAGAGCATATTCTATGTATTCTCAGTGAATGCACTAATTTTTTCTTTATTCCTCACTAAGGTGTTATCATCTTAAAAAAATTATAGAGCAAGCTATGCACATGCCTCAAACCCATCTAATTTTCTGGCCCTAGCAAACCAATTTTTCATGCACAAAATCTAGATCGTACAGAGAACTTATAACGTATCCACGACGTATTTTGCAGGCTACCATCCAAAAGGGGTTAACCCCTAAATGCTCAAACTGCATTTTTATTGGCAACTTAGCGTTTTTGGGCAGCTCACTACAAATGGAGTTTTTATTTATTTTTCTTTGAACTTTTCACACAACACTTGCCCGAGGAGTAGGTTTAAGGACCAACAATTTTCATAACTTTTGACTACATAATTAAGAAGTTATTGTAAAGTATGTGATTTTCATTGCTCAACGGGCAACCTGGGAAAAAAAATTTAATCACTTTTTTAAGAAATAAGAATTTGAGATTGTTTTTCTAGTCTCATGTATACATGGAAAGCTTTGAATCATTCCATTTTGATTAATGAGATGGTTTTTAGTTTGCRGCGAGTTATGGATTTCCTATTCTATAATACACTTGAAGTCCTGTATTTAACTTAATTTTCAATATTTTAAAAAATAAAAATAAAAACATTGGGTGTAGATTGTTTATTACAATATTTGACCCTTCCTAACTTTTGCATATAGTATTCAAATGTCACATTCTTTGGTGCATTGGAACCTCCTTTCACTTGCCAACACGACACTATAAAAATCTGACCAGCGTATTAATAGTAACTAGGCACAATACCAATTTGTGGCGGTTTCGAATGTACCCACCATATGTACATAAAGTTATTACATCTCCCTACTTAGTTGGAAGAGAGATAATTGATTGACTAATTAATCGGCCTCCTTAAGAAGATATATCAGCTGCATGATCGACTGAAAGCCTCCCAAGTCCCAACCCCATTTCCATCTGTAATGATTTGGACTGGCCGGCCGGCCCGCCACTCTTCTCAGTTCTCACATGTCTGGCTCACATGCATTGGGCCTCCCACGTGACAAAGACGTCCCATAAGTTTCGACTGACTGCAGGGTCAATCGAAAGTCCAAACCCCCCCATTTGGGGCATTGCATCACATCTAATTAATTCAGTTACCACGGATGTGTGATGGGCGTCTGATTGAAAGTCAAATTAGGGAGGCCCAATTGTGACTCAGTTATGGTGGCCCAATTGTGACTCAGTTATGGTGGCCCAATTTGTAGTGGGCAGCAAGATGAGGTTGACAAGCATTAATTAGGGTTACAGTCTCTACAGGTGCAGGGCCATGTCTGTTGAAATCAGGTTTTTTTTTTTCATTTTTTAGGAAGTGCCACAATGGCGATATTAAATGATATAGTGGTGCTCCAAATTACAACATTCATCCACATATTGGATGTATAATATGGTTTTCATCCACAATCTGGAAACTTCATCTAAGATTTTTTTTATATTCAAAGTTGTTTGGTGATTTCATCCAAGTTTTTTGACATTATTTTTGGCATTTTTTAGCCGAATTATTTTTTCTAGTGCAATCTGGCACCAAAAAGCCCCCAAAAAAAGCCTTGCTTGAAATTGGCCAAAAGACTTGGAAGTAAGGGCTGCTTTACACATAGAGCCGGGCCTATTCCTCTCTAAGCCAATTGCACAAAATTTCAGCCCCTTTTGGGCTAAAGGTAGGCCTCAACTACGCATTAAAATAATATTATAACATAGGGCGATTCTTCCATATGTAAAGGCCTTGAGGCCATGAAGCCAAGCCAATTCAAAAAAATATAGGGAAAAAGGAGAGAGGGGTTGAAATTTCAGGGCCGCTTTACACCTAGAGGCCAAGCCAATCCCCCGTGAGGCCAATTGCACAAAATCCAAAGAGTGAGATTCATTGAAAATAATAATAAATTATGAGATAATTTTTTTTAAATTGAAATCTGACATTGGCCTTTAGACCAAAAATGGGCCTTCCATTTTTGGTACATCCAATTCAACGAGCTCAGGCCATGTCAGATCATGTCTTTTTGGAATAAAATATTCTGACCACCAAATTGGCTCGACCTCTCGGTGTAAAGGGTTTGGGGCTGAAATTAGCCATTTATTCAATTATAAGTCATGATTCTTAGCCTTGACATAGGAAATTAGCCATTTACCCAATCACAAGTCAGGAATCTTGGCCTCTCACATAGGAAATTGGCTCAGGTTCTAAGTGTAAAGCGGCCCTAACTTAGCTTGGAAATTCCTAATTTGCAAAATGTTTGGTTGATGTTACAGTAGCTGCTTGAGGTCAATGTCCGGGAAGAACCGGTTGCTAGTTCAAAGTTAGCCAATGGGATTGGAAATACCCCACTAGCAATTTAAAAACATTGGCAAAAAATTGGTGAAAACTCAAAATTAATATCTATTTTGTATAAGAAATAGAGAAAATAAACGAACTCAGTACATTTCATTTGTTAATGAATAAATTAGTATTCCTAAAGTCAATACCTTTGACAACCAATAGCCACCTAAATTATTTTTGTCTCCACTTCAATTTCAATCTATGTTAGTGTATCAAACAAGTTCTTCTTTTAATTAAAATTACGTATGACTTCATCATATGTGATTTTAATTTTCTATTTATAGTTTATCAAGAAAAAAAATTCACCAAAATCTAAGATTTTAATGAATTTTTAATGAATTTTTTAGTTAAAAAAACAAGTACTGCTTTATTTATCTAAAATCCTCAAAATCAAGCATTTGGAATATAAAAAAAATCATCTCTATTAAAAAATGTGACTATCAATAAATATATATATTTTAAAATATTGTGCATTATAATGCTTGCAAAGTTCAAAATCAAGCAGTTTAACCCCTAAAATTGCTTGACTATGTTCTTATAAAAAATGCTTCAAATTTGCCATTTCTAGCATAAGTACCAAAATTTTGAAAAATATCATTTTTTGACACATGTAACCATAGGATCTTGTAGTAATCTAGTTTGAAAATATGTGGAAAAAATTTCAGAAATTTCCACCATATAGATTGCAAGATATTAGCATTTGAAGTGGCAAAAAAATCCTTTTGGGGGCCCTGCAAAAAACCGGGCAGCTGCACTTCACAAGGTCAGATCATTATGAAAAAATGTCTAAAATGGTTGTGCTTCTTAGGATTCATTCTTCAGGGCAAGTTGGCTACATACTTGAAAATTTTCAGATCATATGGAGTTGTATAACATATAGGAAAAAATAGTAAGTAGAAAGAAGTAGAGAATGATTTAAAATACTAAATTGTTAATAAATTAGTTATAAAATTAAAAAAACTCCGATCCATATGCTTGAATTGTTGTAATAAACAATCTACACACAATAGCATTATTTTTTTTCAAAAATATTGAAATTTCAGTAAAATAAAGGACTTCAAAGGTTTTTTTGGTGTAGGGATTCCATAACTACCCACAAACTAAAAAGCCTCGTAACTTTCAACTCAACTATTGAAATGCAATGATTCAAAGCTTCTTGAGTACATATAAATCTAAAGAACAAATTTAAATTTTTATTTCTTAAAAAGGTGATTTTTTCAGATCTGCCCGGACTGCCCGAGTTGAGAAACAAACAACATATTATGCACTAACTTTTGACTCATATTTTTGAATGTCATGAAATTTGTGTATATAAAAGATATTCCTTGTTCCCACATTCTATTAAAAATTTAGACCAAAATATGCAAATCTCCAGTCACACGTACCTGCCCAAAATTTCTATGTTGCCAAAAAATGCAGGTTGGTTCTTTAGGGGTTAAATCAACAAGTTCAATATATCCAAAAGTATTAAAAATTTTTAAAAAAATCATCAGCAACATATTTATTTTCATCTCATTTACAGGTAGTGAATAATTTTTATTTTTATCAATTTATAGTCTTCTTAAAAATCAAAATCAACAAAACAAACAAACTTTGGAGGTTTTAAACAAAAAACTTCATTACCGTGAAAAACATATCGCGAATAGTAGTATCTTTTCCAATAGAAATATTCCAYAAACATAAGCTCCAAAAACTAAAATTTGAGCATTGGCTTGTAGTTATCCCCAAATAAGAAAATTGTTTTTTTTTTTCCAAAATCTAACCGTATAGATATTTTAAAAACTTCTTTATACTAATGTCCACCAATTTTGAGTGCAAAATTGCATAGGAGTTGCAAGATTATAACAAGAGAAATGTACATTTTCTATTTTTAGTATGCTGCATTTCCCCACAATGTTTCAAAAATTTGCTTATAAAAGTTTTTTTTAGATTGAAGGTGACATGAACAACTTCAAAGAGTGTTAGCACACTAAAATGCACTTCCAAAAAAATTAATTTCACATGAAAAGCTATCAAACTCATTACACAATCCACCTTGCAACTTTTGAAGTGCAATGTTTTATGATAAGTAGAAATTGCAAATAGCTCCAAATCAACACTTGCATGGTTAGATGTTCAATGATGAAAATCATGAAAACAATTTATTCTTTCCGTTGGGACCATTTTCAAAGCAAATGGATAAGTACAATTTTTTAGATCTCAAATCAAGTGAAATTGGCAAACTTTGCTAAAAGCTTGGAAATGAAGTAAAATTGGCAAGCTTTACTCTTCCACTAATGGACATATATACCTTTGAAGACCTCTCAATAATCAAATATGTACTTTTTTTCAGTGAAAAATGAAAGTTTTTGATAGTTGACCCTCAAAACTGTCCAAAAAAAATTTCAAAGCGGTCAAAGGAATTTAACTGCCCATTCAAAAATGAGCCTCAAATTTCAAATCAACCATATATGGTCGATTGGGCAATTAGGGCCTTAGGGGTTAATCCCACCCTCAATTTGGATCATTGTTGCACCTCCTGCACGTGGAAGAAACCAAAATATGCTCTCAAGTTTCTTCATTTATTCTTCAAAAATTTAGATTAATTTTGTTTTTCACAACAAATTCTTATTTTTCTATAGCTTATCAAAAGACATGTAATTTCAACTCTAAGAATTAAAGATGAAAATTTTGTGCACAAATAATCCTAAAATGAAAAAAATATAGATGAAGGATTTCAAAGTTCAAGACTACAGTGCCACAAACATAGTTTATGTATATTGAGACTTGATTGGACATTACAAATTCAAGTTTTCAAAACGATGTCCAAATCAAAGAGGCTAATTTTCAAACAATTAATCCAAAAGTCTACGTTCCACAACATTTTAGTAAATAATTCACATTCTAAGAAACAGGATTGAACAATTTTCTACATCCTTTCAAAAATAAAGAAGGGAACTGGTGTGCCTATGTAACCCCTAAAGTCCCATTGGACCTGGTACGGCCTACGGGGGCCAAAATGCAACTTTGGGTAGACTCATAAGGTTTCAATAATTTTTATTTCAATTAGTTCCTGGGAGAAAAAGTTATGCCACCATAAGCCAAAACTAGAGGTCGGCGGGTAGTGCCAAAAAGAACCACAAAAAATCAAAATCAAAATTTTAGATTTTTCCCCCTAAAATATTACATCTTTGTGCACATGTGATGGATGTGAAGCTTTGATTCATTCTCTTAATTTGGACTAGTAACGAGAAAGTAATCAACAATCTTGTTTTCAAGCAATATAAACAATTTTTTGGAAAAATGATTCATAGGATTCATTTTTGAATGCAATTTTCACAATTTAAAAAAAAAGAAATTGTGTGACAACAATGAGTATGCTTGCTAGAACAATCTCACTATTCGGATTATGGGTGAATGCATGGAAGACTAGTATTGCTTTACATTACACTTGGAATGGCAAAGTTGTCATCTATTAGAACTTTTAAAGTATGAACCCAATTAGCTTGAAATTTTTATTGGAGATGTCTATCTTGATAGCAATTAGAACACTTATTTTTCAGAGATTTTAAAAAATCATTTTATATTTAAATTTCAATTTAGCTAATTTGTCACACTTTGCAGTTTGGGGGGGTTTAGTACTAGGGGGTACCCAAAATTAATGATCTAGACCTGAAATTTTTGTGGTCTATTTTTGCACTAGGTAAGCATGCAACCACCAAAGGGAATTTAAAAAATACATCATTTTATGTCCTCTACATGCGTGCTAACAAGGCTCCCTTGCGCACGCACTTCTAAACATTCAAGACGGTTTTAAGATAATTCTTTTGATGAAATCTCTTACTCATAAAGTTCTACCAAAAATCAACAACTTTTACTTCTTTTTAAAATTAGTTTTCCTATTTTTTACAAATTAAAACGTCAAAGTGTCTTTTTTCTTCAAAATATGTGTCACTCTATTTTGTGAATAACATTTGACCTAAATTTTATTTGGATCTCAAAATTTTGGTGACATGTTGTTTAAAGTATTATTCTAGTTATCCATGTTTTTAAATATTTTTAAATATTATTTACCAAATGGTTGCTAGTACTTGCCAATACTAGTGAACGCTACAAAAACCGGTCGGTCTTTCATGCATTCATCCTCAATTCTATCATGGAGCTATTTACAATTTAGTTAGTTGTTCAATCTTAAACCTACTTCTACTTAAGAGTTAAAAACAAAATGAAAATCAAGTTTTTCTTTTTGAATTTTTTTTCTAGACTCCCAAGTCCCGACTCAATATTTCAATGTAAAAGCTTTTATATTCAAAGTCTGTAGTGCAAAATTTTTTCACAAATGACAACCAAAGTCATTTGAAATTGCAAGACAATGTTCAAAAAAACTTTTTTCCAACTTTGAATGCTAATATTTTAGATTGCTAATATTTTCCAATCTCTATGGTCAAACTTCATGAAATGTTTATCACAAGTGAAGTACAAGATTTTATGGTTAGATTCTAAAACTAATAATTTTTTGGCTTTCTTGGATGAACATAGATAAAATGGCAATTTTGAGTGATTTTTGGCAAAAAAATGGCCTTGGAATTGTAGGGATTAAATCATCTTAGAACATAAACACATTTACATAGTATGTGTTTTAATGTTGTTTCCAACAAAATTTCATGTACACAAAACAAGAATACATTTATGCCTAAAATGATCACAATAGGAATATCTATGATTCTATTTTGGAACCCATTTAGTTTAGCTTTCTACCTCACTCTGGCTTTGACAAACACGCCATTGATATTAAGTTAAGTCTATAAGATAAGTAAGTCTATCTGAGTTGATTCAATTAACTTTATAATTGCTACTTTGAAGACTCTATAATTTCTTGATCCTAACTCTTCAAGGAGCATGCATTTAAGCCATAATTACGTGGTATGTAAATATTATAGGATGAACTCAAATTAACACTTGCTTCATGAGCACAACATGCAAAACAAATTGAACCAATGAGATGATTTCATTTTTTGGACATGTAGAATATATTCAATTTCAAAAGTAAATTATGAATAGTTTAGTGTTTTCAACCATTTGCTACTTCTTTCTACTTACTATTTGTTTACTATATGTTGCACTATTCCAAATGATTTGAAATTTTTTAAGCATGCAACCAACTTGACTTGAAACATGAATCCAAAGAAGCACCACCAATTTGGGCATTTTTCCATGCGAAAGTGAGCTTGTGAAGTGCAGTTGCCTTGTTTTTTGCAGGGTTAAGAAAATGATTTATGTCAATTCAAACGCTTATATCTTGCAATCTACACAGTGAAAATTTCTAAAATCTTTTCCACGTCTTTTTGAACTAGAACGCTTTGAGATCCTAGAGTTGCCTTTGCCCAAAAGTGTTTTCCCCCCAATATTTGATACTAGTACTAAAAATGGCAATTTTAGAGCATTTTTGGTGAAAACATAGTCAAAGAACTTTAGGGGCTAATATTTACATACCACATCATTGTGGCTTCAATGCATGCTCTTTCAAGAGTTAGGATCAAGAACTTATGCAATCTTGAAAGTAGCACTTATAAAGTTAATTGAATCAACTTAGATAGACTTACTTATCTTATAGACTTAACTTACATGATGTGTTTGTCAAAGCTAGAGTGAGGTAGAAAGCTAAACTAAATGGGTTCCAAAATAGAATCATAGATATTCCTATTGTGATCATGTTAGGCATAAATGTATTCTTGTTTTGCATACATGAAATTTTGTCGGAAACGACATTAAATTTTATACTATGTAAATGCCTTTATGTTCCAAGATGATTAAACCCCTCCAATCCTAAGGCCATTTTTCTGCAATAAAACACTCAAAACTCTTATTTTATCTATGTTCATCCAAGAATGCAAGAAAAAACATTGTTTTGGGAATCTAACCATAAAATCTTGTACTTCACTTGTAATGAACATTTCATGAAGTTTGACCATACAGATTGGAAGATATTAGCATTCAAAGTTGAAAAATAAAGTGCTTTTGAAAATTGGTTTGCAATTTTTTTGAACATTGTCTTGCAATTTCAAATGACTTTGATTGCCATTCGTGAAACGTTTTTGCACTACAAACCTTGAATATAAAAGTTTTGATATTGAAATATTGAGTCGGGAGCCTAGAGAAAAAAGAAAAACTTGATTTTCATTCTTTTTCAAATTCTTAAGTAGAAGTGGGTTTACGATTGAAGAACTAACTAAATTGTAAAAAGGCCATATTCGTTATATTGAGACATTTCGTAGTCTCATTTTTATCTTTGACTCGAAGATAAAACGTTATAACTGTTTAATTTTAAGACTATTTGGTAAGTTGACACTGTAATACATTAATATATAATAAAACCTTTGATTGCCCAAAGGTTGTAGTCTCATCTTATCTTCGACTCGAAGATAAATCACAATAACAAGTTTAAGGTTGAAGTCTCAAAATGTGCAGAATGTCTCATTTTAACGAATAAGGCCTTTAAATAGCTCTAAGATAGAATTGTTAAAAACACAATAATCCAAATAGTGATATTATTCAAGCAAGCCTACTCATTGTTGTTACACAATTTATTTTTTTTAAATTGTGAAAATTGCATTTATTAATGAATCCTATGAATCATTTTTCCAAGAAATTGCTTATATTGTTTGAAAAGAAGATTGTTAATTACTTTCTCATTACTCATCCAAATAGAATCAATCAAAGTTTCACATCCATCACTTGTGCACAAAGATGTAACATTTCAGGGCAAAAATTTTAAATTTTGATTTTGATTTTTTGTGGGTTTATTTTTGGCGCCACCCGCTGACCTCTAGTTTTGGCTTATGGTGGCATAACTTTTTCTCCCTGGAACTAATTGAAATAAAAATTATGTTTTCAAAAAGCTTACACGATTTTCTAGCTTCACAAAAAGTTTCAAGAAATCACAATGAATATTAAGACCTTGTGACTCTACCCAAAGTTGCATTTTGGCCCCTGTAGGCCGTACCAAGTCCAATGGGACTTTAGGGGTTAAATAGGCACATTGGTTCTCTTCTTTATCTTTGAAAGGATGTAGAAAATTGTTCTATCTTGTTTCTTAGAATGTGAATTATTTACTAAAATGTTGTGGAACCTAGATTTTTGGATTAATTGTTTGAAAATTAGCCTCTTTCATTTGAACATGAGTTTCAAACATGAATTTATACTGTTCAAACAAGTCTTAACATACATGAATTATGTTTGTGGCACTATGGTCTTGCACATTTCAAAAATTTTCACCGTGTAGATTGCAAGATATAATTCCCCGAGGCTTCACGAAAAGTCTTGAGCAAATGAAAAGCCTCAAAATAGAATACATCAGAACACTTAGGTCATTAGAAAGCGAGTTATTATTCAGATTGAAGGAGTATTGGGTTTAGGATCAGATKAAGTTACATTACACGGAATGTACAGTACTGTAAATCTTGGGAGGCATTCCCGCCATGTCAAAAAGCCAGTAGATAATTCACCACGGTCAGAAGAAGACTAAAATAGTACTCCGTAAGTACTATAATTGTAGTGACGAAAGGTAGGCCCGGGTCCTTAATTAATCAGTCACAGCATGGACCAAACGGAAGGCGTGACGAGTTTCTGGAAAGCCCCAGAACAAGTCCGTCCCACCCAGAGATTCGCTCGCTCACATACTCTCCATTACGCACTCATGCACCCACGCATGCATGCCGCAGTCAATTGAGGGAACTTGAAGGATCGCTCGACGGGAATTGAACCTCACATATGCCGGCAGGCAGCGCTGACTTCCTCTCGATCGATCGAGTGATCGACCCTTCAATTCGCTGGAGCCAAGCCTCGAAATAGAATCACAACTGAGTGCGTGCATGAGACTGTCCACGACTGTGTCCTAGCTAGATACCAGCGGCCATTAATTTCATTGTCAACTACTATATGAAGTCCGTCGACGGGATCAGCTCCTCACTTCAAATTAATCGCAAGGTCGCATATATCCCCTAGTTGCAGTCGTGCTGATCGAGCTGAGTACTGATGTCTCGGTCTGCAGTACGTAGCTGAATTGCTGCGTAGAGTCTACGGGAATTGATCGAAGCATTTATTGCATTGCAGCTTTTGATCGTTTCTGCATTCATTTGTACTTGTTGGGTACGTATCTAGATAATTAGCACCATTCGATCGGGTTCAGCGCTAGCTAGCTTGCGTACGCACGTCATGAATTTGGTTCATGCAGCAGCGGCGCCGCTGCTGTTGGTGATGCTGGCAGGGTGCGTCGAGCAGGCGCAGGCGTACACGGCGAGTGGATGGGGGCAAGCCAAGGCGACGTTCTACGGAGGCATGGATGCAGGCGGTACTATGGGTAAGCGCCCCTTTCCTAGCCAGCCTAGGGCCAGAACAATGGAAATTCCACCTGTAATTCAATTAATTGGGTACCTAATTAAACCTATATTAATGTAATGTAGGGATGGCACATGACATGGGCCGGGCAGGTCACACATCAAAGCTATTTTTTTTTTGTTTTGGGGGGTTTGTTAAATTGGTGGAATATACAGGCTTCATGATTGCCAGTCTCTCATTGTATTCACTGGCTATGGTCGATTAGGATTTTGGTGCTCGATCGAATGCCATGAACGTATTACAGAAACTTCCACTGTACGTGGGATTTATAAAATATTGCACATGGGTAAACAAACGTCTCAAACAAGCTTTTCTATCCGTGTCTGACATTTTTTATTATTTCTTTCAGAAGTTCGTGAAGATTGTGATTGAATTCCTTGCAACTCCTGAGAAACTCCTGTGTGTTTCTCAGATTGAAGTCTAACTATACTTGGGACAGTATAAGCTAAGCATCTGAAATCAAGTAGTTTAATTTTCAGTCGTGGTCTGCTGGTCGAATTTTAATCTAGAGTCGCCCCTCTTAAACCCTTTAAATTCGCAAACTCCTCATTCCTACAGACTGTCAAGTGTACAGTCACTCGTATATCATTCGATGCCAGAGACAGTTTGAGGGGTAAATAATAATGCATACATGTAGCAATGCTGGCAATTKCCTACTTAAGCCAAAAGAAAATTTGTCTTTGAAGCTGAGATATATGTTCTTGTCGACATGCATGTGTGTACTTAACTAGAGTAATTCTTACTTGCTCGTGCGTGCAGGAGGGGCTTGTGGGTATGGTAATTTATACAACACCGGGTACGGGAAGAGTACCACCGCCCTGAGTGCCCCYCTCTTCAATGGCGGTAAGGCTTGTGGAGCATGCTTCCAGCTGACCTGCATTCCCTCGAAAACCAAATACTGCTACGGAGGCGGCAAATCCATTACAGTCACCGCCACCAACTTCTGCCCCAAGGGCTCCGAGGGAGGATGGTGCAACCCTCCCAACAAGCACTTCGATCTCTCCTACCCCATGTTCGCCGTCCTGGCCAAGAAGGAAGGAGGGGTCATCCCTGTGAACTTCAGAAGGTAGGTACGGCTAATCCAACTAGAAAATGTTCAACGCACGGTCAGAAACTTGCATTAATTATATACACATTCAGGCTCTACAATCGTATATCCAATCCCGGATTTTTCTTTATTTTTCCTTGCTGCATCGAATGGAGTAGAAAACCGCCTTAACTTTTGTGGGTCCGGAGACTCAAAGGAAATTATTGGACAAAGTGTTGAGAGCTGTTTCTATTGAATCTTGAAAAGTCCAGACATGAGTCACGCTTTTCAGTGTATATATATATATAAATGAGGATTCACATTGAATACTTAGGGCTTTTCAATATACTGATATGGTGAATTTCATTAAAATGGCAGTATTCTTGTGCCATTTTTGACATATTCCGTGCCATTTTCATGGAATGTTGCGCCATTCTACCTTAACAGCGCCATTTCAATGAAATTCACCAATTAATGTAGTAATGTGGTTATCTCCCAACTTGCACTTGAGTAGGAATGTCATGCCGCATAGGGAATTATCTGAAATTGAGATTGAGGAATGCATACAATTCCCTGTGTGAATGCAAGGGAATGCTGCTTACGTACAGKTCCTTGTGGTTGCAGTTTTTCCGTAGGGTCAATGCCGGAAATGTCTTAAATCCAGCCTCGTGAGGTCAGAGGGAAAATTGGTTGCTTTTATATACTGTAAGGAATTATACATTAGTTAGTCTCATTAATTGTGTTGGCATGCATTTCAGTTTAAAAATCTTACAATTTTTCTTCCCCTTTTGGAACCATCTGTGTAGAGTGGCTTGTAGCAAGAAAGGAGGAATGAAGTTCACCATCAATGGAAACCCTCATTTCTTCCTAGTGCTAGTCTACAATGTGGCCGGCGCTGGTGACGTCCAGAGGTTGTTCCTCAAGGGCCCTCGAACCAACTGGGTCGAAATGAGGCGAAACTGGGGACAAGTGTGGACCTATGACGGAGGGCCCAAAGGCATGGTAGGCCAAGCAATCTCCTTCAGAGCACTCACCAGTGACGGCCGGCAAGTGGTGTCCGCGAACACCGCCCCGGCAAACTGGAGGTTTGGACAGACTTTCCAAGGAAGAAACTAGCTAGCTAGTCTGAAATTAGGACATGCATCACCGTCGGGACTTAACGGAATTCCAGAGCATACGTTAGACACAAAAGATTGAATAACGTACCGTGGTGCCCCTACTCAGATTAGAGGCAATCATCAGATACCCCCCAAAATTGTGTAGTCTAGGCGGTTCACAATTTAATTTGTCTAGAGGAGCTCAAGGTTGTAACCTGGAATTTGTATTGTCACCACCACATGTCAAAGAATGAGGATCCCTTCAGCGTTTCACACAATAATAATACATACATGTATATCTTCTGGCACAAAAAATTTGCCTCTGTTCGTGTCTACCGTACTAACTTTGTAAATTTATGTACGCCGTTGGCTATTTGTAAATCAAATTCTTCGTTTACTCCAATTGAATTACTAMTCTTCTTTCAAACTCAGATTCCCTGTCCTGAATCTCTTGGTTTTGCTTGAGGCTCATACAACCTTCTAGAGGAGGAGGAAGAACATGAGGGAATATTCTTCGTCAACCATGGTCCAGACTTTACGACCCAGTGACAGAAGAAGCAAAGTGTACACTCAGTCCTAATTGACTACTGAACCAAATGAAAGGAGCCCAAAGATTGACGCGAGGACCATTAAATGTAAAACATTCGAAAGTTCACAAATTATACTATGGACAAGTTTATGGCAAATTTCATTAAAATGGTGGTATTCCGTTGTATGGGCACTTTTTACAAATGAATCTGAAATCCAAATCTCTCATAGAATTTTGGAATCTATACTTGCCCTACATCTTTAAAATCTACAACTCTCCTAGAGGTTTAGACCGTGTGGTTTGAAATCTAAAATGTCATAGATTTTTGACATTTACATATGTCGTAAATGTCTGAAAATCTATATCTTTGCTAGATGTCACTATTATAGTTCAAATTGTGTGGTTTGAAAATGGCACATGGAATATCACCAATTTAATGAAATTTGCCATGTTTGTAAAATTCATGAAAAGTTTGGATACGCCTTCTTAAAAATGTGCTGCTTTCCAAAAACATAATAATCAATATTAGAGGCTGGAATATCCACCCAATTAATGCTATCTTCATGATCAAACAGGCTATAAAGATGAGTCCCCAAATTGAGGTGTCGAGGTTTAACCTTTGAACGATGCGGAGGACATTTATTGTCCTTTTGATGATAAAAATCTCATCTGGTGAGTGGACACTCACTAATTTTCATCCGTTCTTTTTTTGAAAGTGACCACATATATGTCAATCATCATGGGAAGTCAAATTTAGTGTCTTTAATTGCTTCCATATTTTTAGGTAGCCCTAATTCTATGAAGATAGTAAAGATTTTCACATGAAAATGTTTTGTGCCACAGAGCCCTTCTTGCAATTTTTGAATGGGTAGAATGAGGTATTGGTTTGAACAATTTATCCAAAACTAAACATGTGCATGAACAGTGTTTTTTCCCTCGGTCAGGCACTACATATTGCACCCCGCCTTTGCCAGCGGTGATAGGTCCGTCCTTTAAGGGTTAAGGAGATAATTCTTATCAGTAAATGCAAATTCAAATGCAAGAGAAGAAGACAAATTTATGTCTTCATTTTCAGTCTCACGAGAGAAAATTCTCTGGACCACACCCTAGTATTTGGTAGGGCTGGCCCAACTCCAAAATTTACACCTTCAATTGTCAGATAAATGTAAAAATCTGCCCCTACTTTGTAATTTATCAATTTTGTATTTCTCATCCTCCCGGAACAAATTTGGGGTCTTTCATTTTTGTGAATTCAAATTTTATGATATTTGTTTGTAGATGATCAATAATGCGTTTTCAGATTTTTTTTTTTTTTCCAAGGTCGCAATTTTGTAGCTGAGCCTACCCATGCAATAAATGCTAGGATGACATTAGAGAAAACTTGGACATTCTAGAGAGCCGTTTCTTTGTGTTCAGATGTGAAAAAAAAAATTATTTAGTTTCATCTTTTGTATAGATTTTAATTCTTCTAACTTTAAATTCAAGCACCATGATCTTGCATTTGGTCTGGTTAATTGATTTGAAGATATTGGAGGATTCACTTCAACTTGTAAGCTAAGAAAATTATATGTTTAGGTCAACCCAAACAACTATTAGAACAAAAAATTCAACATTCTTTTAGGACAAAGAGGACATAGGTAATTTAATTTGACTTGAAATAGCTTAAAGAACTTTAGTAAGGCATTAAAATTATGTCAATTACAAACATTCTATCCACTCCGCTTTTCTAGATGTGTAATGGTGACACTCTGATTTCCTTTGCAAATTGTGACAGCTAAATACAAGA
Organism: Pleurozium schreberi; assembly: GCA_006891605.1. Taxonomy (NCBI): domain Eukaryota; kingdom Viridiplantae; phylum Streptophyta; class Bryopsida; order Hypnales; family Hylocomiaceae; genus Pleurozium; species Pleurozium schreberi. The sequence continues at coordinate 23,512 of VACF01000009.1, forward strand.
CATAATGATGATACTCCCAAAGCCAAAAGGTTAGGCACAAAATAAAATATCTTGAAAACTAAATGATGCCCTAAGTTTGGAGGCTTGGAGCTCACCTAGAAATTTAATAGAATGTTGTGGGGCTTTAAAGGGTTGTAAATTTCAATTATGAAAATTCAATGCCACTTTAAATTACATCAGCAAATATTCAAGTTTGTGATAATATGAAATCTTTTAAACTTTGATTTGAATCCTGCAAAAATAAATTATTTTTTTTATTTACCCACTATATTTTGAACATTTCTTTAGTCCATTTTTTGTACAATGAACAACCTTGTTCATTCCCATACCAAGAGACAGGTCTTTTATATATTACTTTGCATTGAAGGATACTATCTATAATGGTAAGACCCATATGAATCATATTGTTACTTGCATGGAATCATTAATAGACATGGTGACAAAATAAAGAGTATTTTCACGATTTCTCCTCTACTTGGTACAAACATGGTTTAGTTTTGCTCAAGGCGGCCACTTGGCATATATGATAAATTAAGCCCCCCTCCTCTACCTAACAAAGGATATTTAGGAGGTTCAATTATTAATTTTGATGTAGGGTAAAATTCCCTTAAAATATACAAGTAACAACTTTGAGGGTACACAACAATGGTTTTAACTTGTAGGAAAAAACTTAGAGTCTAGTTAAGGGACCCTTAAGTTTTGCCTTTAGTTTTTGACACAAGAAAAATGGTGTTTAATTTTTGTCCTACCAAATCAAAAGCAATAAGTAAACAAGATAAATTAATGTACATTAAATATTTGAAGAAACAACATAACACATACATCACTTGTAGTGTATACAAAAAATCAAAAAACATCCAACTACATGACAACAATCCACTTAAGGTGCAAAGTTCAACCACACCAATGACACAAGGCAACATACTTTACTCATTTGTAATCCCCAAATCCCAAATGAACATGTCTTCCCGATATCCATGATCAATGTATAAGGAAAAAAGAAGCTCAAAATCCTCATCAAAATCTAAATAAACATATTTTCACATTGTCAATATTGTAAAATTGACACACAATTTTGGGCGTCAAGAATTGGGATAGAGTTATCTAATGATTCAAAGATCTTAATCCTAGAATTGATTGATTAGGATTTAGTCATGATTCAAGTTTTGACCATCTAAAAAATAGCAAAAGTCATGAAGTTATACACTTTTAACAAAATTGATGTTTAGCAATTTGAATGCGCAAAGTTCTAAAAGGTAGGACTGGTACTTTATTTGCCAACTAGAGAGTTTCACCTTCTTGAAATTTTGCCATTTTTTTACACAAGTAAAGGAACCTTTATTATAAGAAAAATGAAGTAACAAGAGCCGAGCTGCAAGCGGCTTTGGGGGGCAAGTAAACCACACAAAAAAACAATAAACTACACACTAGGCCCTGGCCCGACGGGGTGAGGACCACCCTGCTTGAGCACTAACCACCCTAAGGAGGTTGAAAACAAACCCTGCCCTGAGCCCGGAGAGTACCCATCTTGGTGTATCAATCATAAGGAATTTTGCCATTTTAACCTCTAAGGTAATTTTCCAACTATTGTGTTTCTTCAAAAAGTGGTTGAGCTAATCAAAATGACAAATGAAGGTCATATAATCAATGCTAAATACGTATTGTAATGAAGATGCCCACACAAAATATCGAAATGAGGTTGCCTTACACCGATTTCTTGACATTTGACATTATATAAACATTTTCAATCATTTTACAAGAATGTACTACTTTTGAATTAAGCATTGTTGGAATTGGGACTCATAAACCTCTATGTATATAGATGGAAATATTTTTAGAAATATTTGTTGACTTTGATGGCTTGTAAAGTAACTTTCTTGATGTAAAGCAACCTAATTTCACTACACTAATGATGGTAAATAGTGTTACCCATACTAACTATTTTAGAAATGCTATAAATTTTTACTCTTCATGAATGTTTTTATAGAGTGCATGGATCCTAGTAGTACTATAGTTGGGAAAACTTTGTAACTTTAGTTGGTAAAAATATCCATCACGAGTAAAAACATATGGCTCTTTTAAATCAATTAGTGTAGGTAACACTATTTACCATCATTAGCGTAGTTTTTGGTTGGTCGCTGTTACTTCTCTTAAGTTCTGCTCCGGTAGAAGTGGACACTGGTAACGGATGGATGATTTATCCACCGTTAAGTCGTATAACCAGTCATGCAGGAGGATTTGTGGATTTAGTCATTTTTAGTCTCCATTAATCAGGTGTTTCCTCTATAATTTTAGACGGGCTTATGAATTTATGATTCCATGCAATCATGGAGCAGGTCAAATGTACTTCTAATAATTCACAAGAATTGCAATGGAGAAGATGGACATTCAAGAGAAAGTCAAGCCTTGGCATCAGGTCACATCATGTAACTCACATGTAGTGGGCCAAAACTGCAAGAGTGAGTATCTACCTGTAATTGTGATTTAGAATTTCTAGTGAACCTTTTTATTCACAAAAATTGCAAGGACTGCACCTCACTTAAGTTACATCATTGTCATTGTGTATAGTGAACAGATATTCTATCTTTTGAGTGCATAGTAGTGAGGAAAAGTGAGTTGAACATTGAAAACTGGTACAATTTAGGTTTAGTTTTTACCAACTTGTACATGTGGCACCCATTGAGAGGACCTCAATGCAAAAGAAATTTAGTACCCTACAAGAGACAAAGCAATGTGGCAGTCTCTTGAGATAGTTCACATGAAGAACCACAATTTCAATTGAGCCGAGGGTTTCTTTTGCACAATGCAACCTTACCTCAGAGAGGAACTGAAGTGTGACACACCCTTCAATAAATGGACAAATAAGTGAACCCCATGTGGGTTGCGTCACTTACGGAAACCCTTGGCTTGCGGCCATGTAAGCAACAAGGTCACCATGAAGCTTTGTGAGCAAAACCCCAACTCTAAAAGCAAGGTAGAGGTACACAGACAAAGCATGTGAGAAGCATCATAGCAACTTCAGTTTTTAAAATCAAGTAACAAGTTGCCTAGCTAAATTCAAAGGCTAAAAAAGGCACCATTACATATTTGAATTTCTCGAAGCTCCAAAACTAGCAACACTATCTGTTTGAGTTGTCCATGCGCACCTTAACCGCATGCTTGGCCTTCGCATTTACTATCGGCTACAAAAAGAGATGATCACCAATATGGCGGGGAATGATGGGGGTGAAGGCTAAACACCCAATGCACTAGAAGAAAATTGCGTTGGTCTCCACAAAATCATGTGGGATTGATTTTGTTCAGTTCCTAGTTTCCAATGCAAAATTCTATGTCGGAAAATGCATTTCAACACATTCCAATGCATTCCAATGTAGAATTTTGCATTGAAAATTAGGAACTCAACAAAACCAATCCCACATGGTTTTGTGGAGACCAACATAGTTTTCTTCTAGTGATGACAATCAAATTGGTGACCAGTCTTAGCACATTGTCCATAAAAATACCACTTTATTTTTTTCCACTGACGTGAAATGACACACCTTCCATTCAATTATGTGAAATTCATAACACGCAAGATATCAAAACTCAAACAATCCATCAACACATTATCTTCCCTAATACAACACTATGAGTATGATGAGTTCATTTTGAATGCAAGAAACAAAATCAGTAGCACCGCACGCCAAGAACCACCAGCTCGCTACGTCATGCAAAAACATGAAATACGGGCAAGATATGAAAAACTTATAAGACATGGAGAAGTTCGCAACATACTAGAGTAAGAACAAAGGGGTCATTGCAAGAAAGGGTGTTACTATTTCCCGTCACAATGGGGCTATACTCTTTTATTGTTTGCTATAACTCTTGAAGCACAAGTCCAATGAACATGAAATTTTTATTGAACATGTCTAACTTTAAGGTAATCAGGTATCTTATTTTTTAGAAATAAACAAAAATCCCTTTATATTTAAAAACTATTTTTGTTAATTTGTCATAGTTTGAGGTTTAGGGGTTTTCACTACGTTACGAGTCCCCAAATTTAATGATCTCAAATTGAAACTTTCAAGGTCTATTTGAATAATAGTAAAGCATGTATCTACCAAAGGAAATTTGAAAATAAACTATTTTATGTCCTCCACATGAGTACAGACAACACTCCGATTGCGAGCCATTTTTGAACATTGAAGATGGTTCTTAGATCATTATTTTGGTGAAATCTCATCACCATCAACTCTTCCCCAATGGACAATTTTTAGTTTTTAAAAGAACGAATTTCACTATTCTTTGTAAATTAAAAAGTGAAATTACAGTGACAACAACTAGTTTCATGAAATTTTGACTTTTCTATTTCTCCTACTTAGAGAATTTTTCTATGGTTTTCCTTCTTAGGGTACCTCCTTGATAATGGTGTATACATAAAAACATATTTTTCATTATTTTTGAAAATTGTTTTTCTAATTTTAAAGTACTCCCGAAGAAAAAAGTGAGTATTGTAAAAAATACTACGCTTTTTGCACCCCCTTTCTTGAAATGACCCAAAGTTGTAATCAAGCTACAATGAACTTGCAACCAAGCTCCATCCAAGCTTTGATGACACTCAAAGGAAATCAGGGTTTCTTCGAGCGCTAAAGAAACTTGCTCAAACTCTCATCCAACCTCCATCAATGCAAATTCTAATTTTGCAAATCATTCATTGGGCAGCCAATTTTTTTCCTTTCAACAGCTCTGATGGGGCCCCCCAATTTTTTTAGTGAGATCCATGGCGCATGCTGAACAACAGCAGTTGTGTTTCTTAAATAGAATCAATGGCTGCTAAGGGGTTGTAACTTTTTCTTAAAATCATGGATGGCTCGGAGTTCTTTCAATTCAGAGCAGGCAGGGGGGCGTGGCAGGCACATGCACATGACAGAAACCACTTTGTGCCTCATTGTCATTGTGTGAGATCTACGGCAAAGGGTGGGGATGGGATTTTAATTTAAATAGAATCAACTGCTCTTGTTGTGACTAGAGGCAGGAGGAGGCCAAACCCATAACATTTAGTAGCAAGCATGGTCTCTACAACGATGGTGTGGAATATTCCACACCCAACATCCTCTGCATCCTCCACATGTCCAATTAGCTACACTGAATAGTGAAATTAGGTTGCCCCTTACTAATTTCTTGACATGGCACACTATATAAATATTTATTGCTAATGTACAAAAATATCATACTTTTAAATTAGTAATTGGTGTATTTGGAACTCATGAACTTTCATGTGAACAAATAGAAGTATTTGTAGAAATATTTTTTGACTTTGATGGCTTTTACAGWCACTTTCTTGGAGGAAGGCAACCTAATTGTAAAGGCAACCTAATTTCACTATTTAGTGTACTGATGAAGGCTGTTCGGTGTGGCATATTCCACACCATCTACCCTAAACCAAGGCAGTGCCTATGAATGTTATGACCACTCATGTCTGTAATCACAAGAGATAGTGCAATTTGCCAACCTTTGTGTCTTTTGCTCTCAACCAATGGAACTGAGATATTCATTAGGTCATTTAGATTGTACTCTTTTCATAAATTCTGGTGTGAGCAGGTCTCCTCAGGGAGGTTTATCCGCTTAACCCCAAAATGACCCTGAGGACAGAATGTGTCCTTGGCCAATTTTTTAAGTTAAACAAAACATTACCAAATTACAATTTTTAGTAGTTTATATTTTTGAAAAATTCTTTTTGAAGTTTAGTTTTAGCTTCAAAAATCTGATTTTGAAAATGATTGATTATGATTTTTCTATTCAAGATTTTGTGTATGGGTGTCCATTGCAATCTTGACTTTTTGGAGTGTTGAGGGCTCTTGGGAATGAGCCTCAAATACACTAGATCTATGAGAAAAAATCACATTAGAATTTCATTTAAAAAAATTGTAGAGTAGATTTTGAGAAGCCATAAATTGATTGGGGTTATGCATGTTACTACTTTTTACCTCATATTTTTTTGGTGACCAACTTTTTAGATTTGACATGTAAAAAGAGGATTGAAATACTTCAAATCACTTTTGCAGTTTTAACACCCTCATGATCAAACAATATAATCTTTCAATCCGTAAGAGATATTGTTGTGTTTTCTTTTCTAATGTGAACTCTAACATGTCTAGTTTGATTTTATAGGGTTACAATTGAGAAAGAATTGATACAACGTATCAAAATTTGGCTTTTTGTTCAATTTAGAGCAAATTCTAGAAGCTCAAGAAATTCCAGGGTCATTTTGGGGTTAAGGGAAAAAAAAAAAAAAAGCCTGTCCTCAGGTTATCATAGGTAGTGAGTCCCATGTTCCACCATTCAAAGACGAAAATACAACAAGTAACCCCCAAATAGAAGGGACAACTGAATGTCGGCCAGAGCCTCACGGTTACTGCAGGCTCATGAGTTGATTATTTAAGTAATGCTCTTCGTGAGACCTGGAGTCTAAGTTCTCACCCGCCAGGTTGCTTGCTACTGGTTGATATGTATTTTAACTCTAGCAATGGAATCTGTTTCATTTGTATAAAAATAAAAAAGACCTGGAGTCTAAAACTTAACTCACAGTGAGTGAGTCCTGAAGACATTCAGTTTCTACCTTGAGCAGATAGTTGAGTTGTACTTGCAACTAAGCTGAACTTACAAATTGAAGCACCCAAGCCATGGAATCAGCTGACAATAGTTCTACCAAGTTACTGGGTGGCTGTGTCAGCACAGAGACAGACATCATGTATTAATGCTTGCTCATGTTGAGTGTAATTAAGTTAGCATGCCCACCCACCTCCAAACTCACAGCCCAAAACAAAAAGCTTCACGGTCCAAAATGACCGAAAACTATACCGGGTGGTGGTATCAACTTCCAATGGAACTCATGAGGTTTCCGGTTCAATTCCCCATGTTGACATTGCTCGCATGGAAATTATCCTTGCCCGTGCATAGGGAGGGGGTTTGTTCTTCCACTTGTTCATGATGGAAATACTCAACTGAAGGTGTATAATTCCTAGGCTTGTAATGCCAAGTTGCCTTAGGATGTTGTGTCTTATCAACTAGTCTAGTTGCGGCCCTTGAAGGCCATATGTTTCCAAAAAAAAGAAAGCTTCCTCCCTCCTCCTCTTATTCTTTTGTTTCCCAACCCTACCAAATGCTGGGACTTTCAAGTTGTTTGTCAAGAAGGTGTCAATTGTCCGGTTGTGTCGGGTAGGTTGGGGTGTCTTTGGTGTTGTCCCCCCGCCGGCCACTTGTGGCTGGCCGTTTTGTTCCATTTCTTTGCAATGAAATTCCGTTTCATTTATGTGAAGAAAAAAGAAAGAAAAAAATAGTGTCAACTTGTGCACCATCGAACTGAAAAACAGAACATGATTTGGGTGCCCAGTGCAGCAGGCTTCAGTTGCAGGTAGCTGTCCCCCAGGGGAGTTGGCGGTCATGATGTGTTGAATTGGGGTTACGTTACCAGTTGAGGTTTGCAGCTGCTCGAATTTGTTCCGTTGTTTGGATTCATTTTCAGCAGGCACTTGCAATCCCCAATAATTGGAAAAAGGGAGCAATACAATATAACTTAACTTACTAGCAAGGCTTCCCAGGCACAGACTTCACCAACTCCACCCTGGGAACAGGCACAGGCCATACCTCAACTTACCTTGAATCAATTGGAGACAGCATTGTTCAAATTATTGGGTTTGATGACTGCTAGGACATACAGGACTGGTGGTGTGCAACTTTGCTGTAGCCGTCATATCATCATAAAGGTAATGTGCTCATAAAAGCGACCCTTTGACCCCGAAGGTCCCAAGGCCATTTTTTTTTTTTTTTTTTTTCTGTCAAAAACGACTCAAAACTGCTATTTCTTGTTGCGTTCACCCACGAAAGAAAAAAAAATTCAAAACCTGACCATAAGATATTATACTTCACTTGTCAGAGGTCATGTGGTAAAAATCTCATGAAGTTTGAAAGTATGGAGTGACAAGGACCAATAAAAAGGACTTTTTGTGCTATAACTTTTGCTCTTGATCACCGATTGAAATCAAAACTATAATCCCACAAACCTATTGTGTTTTCCTATCTACACAAAAAAAATTCAAAAAATCATGATAAATATTGAGACTGTAGGGGCATGCTCAAAATCTATTTTGTTCCCCAAGGGGACAATGGGACTTTAGGGGTTAAGGGCTAGTTGCCCTTTCTTATGGTTTTTGGATGCAATGAAGTACTTTCCCTTATTTTCCCTTATTTTCTACTTAAAGACAAATTGATGTGGAATCTAACACATGTCATTTCATATTTTTTGGAGCATTTATGAATTACTTATGAATTTACATAGAAATCTGCCATAAAGACCTATTCCTCATTCATAGCCCTTGCAAAATCCACACATGCACAATGTGAAAAAAGCATTATAGCATTGCAAAAAGTAAAAGAGAAGGTTTCAAAATGCGACCCTTATTAAAACTTAAATGGATGCTTGAGTCAATTATTATTTCAAAATTTTTAGCATTTGTAAGAAGATAGTTGGGCCACCAATTCTCATTGTGAAAAAATTTAATGAAGGCCTATTCACTTAGTTAGAAATAGACCCAACATGACTCTTAAACCATCCATTGGAAAAGTGTGAACCAAAACTTATTTTGCTATRACATAACCAATAGTCCATTCYTTGACTATCACATATCCATTTCACAAACTCCTAGAAGACGGTTTGAAGAAGAAAGTACATTTAAGAGCACGCTCTTTTAAATCTATTCTCAACAATGATGGATTCATATAGGAAAAAAACCCGATTGTAGTTTAATTATCTTTGGGTCTTGGCTAGAAACACAGTTTAGTTAGTACCTAATAATTGGCCCAATCTTTAATGAGCGGTAGTTTRGGGTTTAGATCCTTTTGCAAAATTGACGCTAGAATTTTTCATTTGGTAAGATTTAAAACCAGAAAATGTAATGGCATGTTAAAACTCAATATGATGTCTTTATTTGATTTGAATGTTGAGATTCTTGCCAAATATTTCATTCACTCTTCAATCCTTGTTTGGTCACAAAATGTGGGTTTGGAAAGACTCAATATCCTAGGATAACTTTGAACATTATTATAAGTCTCATTTATACTAGTTATAAATAATCTAGCGGGATATGTTTAATCTGTCTAGTTCTTGATGTAAATTTCCAAAATTAGATGAGCTCATGCTCTACTTCTAAGCTTTATACCTCTTATTCGATCCGTGCCTACAAAGTTTGAATTAATAATTGTCCCATAGTTAATAGTGAATTAGTTAGTCTAGATTAGTGGAAAGTATTCCATTAATTATTCAACATCTATTAGCTCCAAAGAAGTGATCATGTTTGTTGTAGTGACGGACTAGCTATTGAGTGTAGATTTATCTGGCCGCCATCTCAAGAGTGTTCCAGTCTACACTCTCAAATGAGCCCCTCCACAAATAAAACCTCTAACTTTTCATCGATTTATAATTATAATTTGAAATTAAATTGTATCATTGGAAGCACATGCCAAAGTACTTTGAATAGGTACCAAAAAAACTCATTTGCTAACGTTGTGATATGATATTTTCCCTGAATTCTGTTCAAAATTTCTAGCCTAAAAAAAAGGTGTCTGTTTTATGTGTGGGTACCTTACTTTGCTCTTCTACTTTCAATTTTTCACTTGAGCTTTTCCTTGGTTGAAAATTGGAAATTTTTCATTGAATCCTGCAAGTCATCTAGTGTTTCAGAAAAATTCAAAAAGAGGATTTTACTCAGTTATAATGAGTCATTGCCAAGCCTGCCTTCAGTTCTTTGGACCCAGAATCAATCACCAGTTTGCAGTTTCTATTCTCCTTTCTCGTTTAAATAAGTTCTCATGGTAAGTTGTTCTCTCTGTGAAGCCACTTGTTTTTGACAAAAATAAATAGAAATAAGTAAATAAAAAATAAAAATAAAAGTATCATGTTTCACTGCTTTGTTTCAGAAAAAGAAGAAGAAGAATGATCTAACTTACAATTCCATTGATCAGTGAAATGAGAAGTACACCAAATCTAGTCACCTGGCTCTGCAGCCAGTGTGTATTGGCTCCTAACTTCCAAAATCTCATGTCATAAGACCTATGGAGACATAACTCTGTCAGCSGAGAATCSGGTGGGATTCAAATCACAATAGAGAAAGAAGATTGACTGGACTGRACTTCATTTCAGAGCCTGCACTTCCGTAAGGGAGTTAAGTTCCGGTARTACATATAATTCTACAAATCAAMTSAATGTATAGAGCTTCCATATGCACTTCTTGAATGGAAAATTCAGGAATACACTGCAATGGTATTATACATAGCAATACAAGTATGTATTCCCATTCCGTCTGGAAGATCTGTGAATGTTAGCTTTTTAGAYTGTAAGGATTCACCCAATGGGACCCAATGGCCCAACAAACCAACAAACCCAAGGGATACACCAAGTGAGACAAAATTGGATCATAAAAAAATGCAACCCAAAGCCACGTCAGCACAAAATGGAACTCTAGGTGGAGAAAGTCAGTACTCAGGGAAATACCCTGCAACTCAACCCRGCYAGAACCCMAAAARRARSYTTKKWAACTTAWTKTATTCTAACGCCCAAAAGGAGCCTGCCAAACAACGTACATTCCATTCATTCACTTGTTCTGCCTCTCTGCAGGACCAAAGTGCACATTTGGGCGGATTCCACGATCGGATCAGACCACTGGACTATATGGAACTAGCCTTCGACTGCAGTCAATTAGTTACTGCTGTATGACAGACAGAGTTGTATGATATATAGAGAGAGAGAGAATTGGGGAATGGGGACTATGCATGATAGCATTGACGCCACAAGAGAGGAGACCCTCTCGACCTTCTCCCCAAATTGGCATTATTGGCATTATTTTCTGGAAGAACTCACTTCCCTGGGGATTTGTCCCCTGAACCTTTCTTCCTCATTATCATTGATAGATTGTTCATATATAAAATTGACCTGTAAGAATTGAAGACTGTGACATGAACTGAGCAGGCAAGTGCTACTTAACCACTGAAGGATGTTACTGTATACAAAAGGAAAAAATTGAGTAGCACAAGAACCCCATTCAAGCTGTAAATTTCAGACCAAGTCACAGTCATACTACTGGTCCACTGAGAATTTTTTGGGAATTCTTTGAGTGTTTAGAGAGGATCAAATACATTCAATATATAAACAACATACTCCAGCTCTTTTGGTGCGCAACATCCTTTATAGGGATTAACTTATATACCTGTTGCCAGCGGTTCCTTGCTTGCTTGTGCACTGCCCAAAGCAAGGTGAGTTGCATGCCCTGCTGCTCCCCAGAGGCAGGAGGCCTGGGAATTCCACCAACGGAAGCTCAGAGACTGTAAGTTAGCCCAATGAGTCCATCCTTTCCAGCTAACGTAGCTAAGCTTAGTCCACACGACCAGTGAGTGCATGAAACTCCAGCAAGTCAACAGGGTCTCGTCTTGATAAATATTGTCCAACAAAGAAGGTGTGTTCACACTTGGTGTTAAAGAGTGTTGTTGCTGAGGGTTTAGACTAATTTAGACCTATTTCTCGACTGGATTCACATTACAAACATCACCCCTAATGTCAAGTGTGAACATACCTTTAAAAGCTAAGTTCACCAAGCCAAGCCATTCAGATGCTCAAATGCCTCAAGGTTAGCATGCCCTCTCACCATGTTGAAAGCAGGGGTTTTTTTTTGCACTGTAGCAGTACACCAAGTACACCATGCAATGAATGGAGGATGGTCCCTCCAAATTTAAACCATTGTGACTGTGCCACAACAGCAGATCGTGGCTCTATGGTGCCAGAAAAAAAAATGGTTGAAAGGAGCTAGTAGCCAACTCTAGTACGTTGCTTCCCAATTGAGCTCCAATTAAGGTAGTCTGCTCTTAAAAGCAACCTTCTAAGAATTGATTGGATGTGGGGAAAGCTAACAAAACATTCCATAGCATTCATGGAGGTTGCCTTTTCCTTTCCGAAGTCCTCATCTACGAAATTCATCCAAACATAATTAGTGTAAGCTAACCTTCAATATTGGTATCGGAATAGTCGCAATAATTTATATTTATGGTGTGCTCCATTCTTTTTTTTGCTAATTTTAGGACCAACATACAAATCAACAAAATGGCATTTAGTTCATTAAGATCAATGTTTCAACATCTAAATTAACCCCTAAAGTTCTAGGACTATGCTTTCACTGAAAATGCTCCAAAAATGCCATTTTTAGTACAACTACCAAATTTTTGAAAATATACTTTCTTTGACACATGTAACCGTAGGATCTTGTATTGTGATGACTTGAGAGCATGTGGTCAAAATTCCAAAAATTTCCATTACGTGGATTGCAAGATATAAGCATTCAAAGTTAGTGAAATTATTTTTTTGGTCCTACAAAAAACAGGGCAGCTGCACTTCACAGGCTTACTTTTCTATGAAAAAATGTCCGAAATAGTGGTGCTTCTTTGGATTCTTTTTCCTAGACAAGTTGTCCACATGCTCAAAAAATTTCAAATCATTTAGAATTGTAGAACATATAGGAAAAAATAGTGAGTAGACAATGGTAGAGAATGTTTCAAAATACTAAATTGTTAAAAACTTGATTATAGAATTGAGAACTACCAATTCCAATGGTGGAAATTTTGTAATAAACAATCTACATATTGTGAATTTATTTTTTCCAAAAATATTGCAAATTGAATAAGACAAAGGATTTTAAAGTTTATTTTAGAGTATAAATTCCATAACTGCCCGCAAACAAAAAATCCTCATAACTTTTGACTCATTTAGCAAAATGGAATGATTTAGAGCTTCGAGCATGAATATAACTCTAGAAAAACAATTTCAAATTTTTTTTTCTGAAAAAAGTGTTTTTTTCTAATCTGCCCAAATTGCCCATTTACGGAAAAAAAAAAAAAGTAACATTTTAGGCTATAACTTTTGACTAACATTTCCAAATGTCATGAAATTTAGTGCATACGAAAGATATTCCTCATCCCCACCTTCTAAAAAAAATTTGGGCCAAAAATGTGGAAATCTCTAGTCACATGTACATGCCCAAAATTTCTATGTAGCCAAAAAAACACATGTTGGTCCTTTAGGGGTTAACTCACTTTGTTTAGTAAACCATCCATGAATAGAGTTATGAAGTAAGACAACTCTTTATATCTATATGGAATGGTAGGAGATAAAACAACAATGTGGGATCTGTAAATAGAATTGATTAGTACCCAACCGCTCATAGTTAAGTCAAATTAAAGCATAAATTGCATTTGAAGTGGAATTTTAGAACTCATTTAGACATAGTATAATAACATCTTTTTTTTAAATTGAACTAAAAAAAATTGTTAGATTAAGATAAGTTTAATCTCCAAAAATCCAATTGAGCTTTCAATTATCCAATCAAAAGTTGTGGACAAATTTCAGAGAGGGGTTGGAAGGGACAATTTCTTTGACATTTTCAAGCATTTTTTTAAATTTGTTCATAACTTTTGATTGGATACTCAAATTCTCAATCAGATTTTTGGAGATGAAACTTAACTTAATCTAGCAAATTTTTTAGTTCAATTTTTGAAAGAAGAATCTATCTTACTATGCTAGATGAGGTTTGGAATTCTACTTCAAATGCAATTTTTGCTTTTTTAAATTTGACTTAAATATGAATGGTTAAGTTCTAATTAGTTTTTATCAACAAATCCCACATTGTTTATTTTATCTCCTACCACCTCATATCAATATAAAGAGTATTCTTTTTCTAAATGAAATACAAATCACGAATAGCTTTCACAACAATGTGAGTTTTTTCACATCTTAAAGTCATTGTATTCAAAGAGTTGAATGCTATTTGTTGAAAGTTTTTATTTAAAAGTACTTATTTTGCTACTAAATACAAGGGACAGGTGCAAGCCGGACACGTAGTTGAAATTACTTTACTTCTATAACAGATATTGACATGTATATATTAATTATTGATGTGGGTGTGGTGTATTCCATACCATTCCGGATGAAAGTAGTAACATTGACAGCTACTAAGGTAGGTAACCCAAAAGCGTCACTAAACTAAAAGCGCCATCTTCACACTCTGTACATCTCCAAATTCAATTATGTACCTATGTGGAAGAAATGCTTTTAGAATCAAACTTTGACCCTTCATAACTTTTGCATATTGCATACAAATGTTGCATTCTTGGTGCATTGGAACTTCCTTTCACTTGCCAACAAGACAATATGAAAATTTGACTAGCCTTATAATAGCAACTAGGCACAGTACAAATTTGTGGCGCTTTGAGGATGCCTACCTTAAATGATATGAAACTCCTTGAAAGAATTTTCAGTAAATTTTTGTAGGAAGAAAAATGGAATTGGCATCCAACCCAAGTTGTTTCATATTTTGAGACCTTTATGGAATTAGTTACAAATTTTTGAAGTAGCTAAATGCAATGGTCACTAAATGCAATCCCCTCCTTAAAATGTATACTATTGGTATGCTAAAGAAAGTGAAATGTACCTCTGTGTTAGAGGCCACTTCTATAGCTCCCTACCTTATGTGTGCTTGCAATTGCAACATATTATTTATACAAGTCAATGAGGTTAATAATTATTAAGGTATGTTCAAGCTTATATGTTCCTTTTGTATGTGAAATTTCTAAGTATTTGTGGGAGCTTAGGGGCGTATACATCATTTCAACAACTCCCATACAAGCTCAAGATTTCTTCTCACAAGCCATGTTGCTCACATACGAGATAGCACTTACAATTGTCATAGACTGCAATTTATTTATGAGTTTAATACATGTAAGAATTTTTGTGTCCATTTCACAATCATGAGTTTGTTTGCCAATCCAAGTAATAATAAATAAACTCTCCACTATACATGTTCAACATCTCTAACTATCATATCTCATATTAGCATATATTTTACGATGGAGCCTACTTGTATATCAATTGTATGTGTAGGTAAGGATGCAAGTTTAAACAACAATATTTGAACATGTAATAGCCTCAAAGCATGTACAAGACAAAGTGACCAAAGAGCAAGGGATCTGTAAATTTGAAGGTTGCATGAAATTGGTGGCTTATACTTCTCACGAAGTATGAGTTCCTAAGTTGTCTCTTTGGACTCAAAATTGTTTTTTGTATTGATTAACAAATGTTTGTGAGATTTATAATCCAAAAAATATATTGAAAAAAGKCACCCAAAAATAGAATGTATGCCAAAAATTACACTAACCTTCGTCAAATGGACACTTTTATGATGATATCAACAATGATAGTTGAATTTTTTTGAATTTTTTTCACAAATATGTTTATTATGAATTCAAGTTTTCATACAAAAAATTCACCTAAAATTACATTATGTTGCTATAAAATATAAGTTGAATGCATTGTCCTATTTATCAAATATTTCAAATGCAAAGGTATTAAGATGGAACAATAGTTGGCATATTGCAACCTATATTCTTTATATTGTTGATATTGTTGATACCTCACTGAATTCCAAAAAAAGACTCAAACATTTTGAGAACCAACTTCATTTGTATGTTAGTCAAATTGTTGATATTTTGAATATTGTAAAATGGAAACTCCCTTCAATTTTTGCGCTCAACAATTTGAAATGATGTATACCAATGTGCCAAGGCACAGAATGTCTTTTTGGGATTTCTGAGAAAAAATTGACAAAAAATAAAGTAATTCCAATTCATAGTGAACAAATATGAGTTTTAAACATGACTAACATTGAAATTGATTTTTTTTCAACTATTTTTTTCTTCAAACTTCCATGGTAATGTATAATATGTCAAAGACTACAACTTTTGTATACATACTTTTGTACTTTGTCCATTGATGCTCACGGTATGGTTGTTTGAATGAATGAAAACATTTCAAACTTATACTAAAATTTGTTAGTGGCTGTAACCTCTAATTTGTAACCGTTTGTTAAGATAGTTAGAGCACAGGTACGGTAGTAGTATATAATACAGACCATAGTGGGTCTCAAATACTAATTTGTTCTCCTCAAATAAGCGCCAATTTAATGTAGGGATACGTATATATATATATATATATATATATATATATATATAAGGTGATGTTTGTAATGTGAATCTAGTCCAGAAATAGGTCTAAATTCGTTCCTAATACTCTCAGTAACAACACTCTTTAACACCAAGTGTGATCATACCTTTAGGGGTTAACTTGAGAGGAAATGGTCTTTTTTTTGAATTCATGCCAAAAGATTGGATTTTTCTCTCCAACAGGTTGCGGAGAATTGTCACAAGTACAAACTCATGTGGACATCTTGGATCCCACTCGCGTTGCAGATTGCTGGACAAGCACTTCCACACGCATGAACATGTCCTCAACTCAACAACTTCAAGTCCGTCACGACCACGCCATTGCCATTGCCATTTGCCAACTGAAGTTTCTTTCTTACAAACTTGTGCGCTCTGAAAACTTTTGTGGACAATCTCGCTTAACCCGCCTTGGCCAGTACTTCCATGATAGCAACATTGCAGCTGCTCATGGACACTCAAAACTCGTTGCATTCACACTGGAAAACTAAGGCTACCATAATATTGATGTGTGCTGAAAATGTCAACCAGAGGAATGACTAGAACGGCAAAATAATTAAGGTCAGTGGTCACTACTAATAGCGTGAGCAAGGACGTTGTATGCATGCTTGATCACATGTGCGTAATGGATGAGAGAATAAAATGGCTTCTTGTGCTTTTACTGAGAGGAAAGAAGTCAATGCGCTCAAGTGACCATTTTTGGGTCGCTGCCCGACTTCGGGTAGAATTTTTGGGCGGAAAAAAACTTTTTTGCAAATTCTTTTTTTTTTTTTTGAAAACATTGGGTTGTCTTTCAATATTTATATTCAAAACTAAGATTGCTCCGGTCAAACAAAAATTATAAGAGAAATAGCACAATGTGTTTAGAATTTCCTAGTGTTGAAAAACTTACTATTTGTGAAAAGTGTTGATGTTCTCATCACCAAATCTTATGCATTTTTTTTACAAATCGATAGAAACCACAATTTTGACCAATCAAAAGATAGAAATTGTATTTTTGGTGAATTATTGAAGTTATATCTTCAAAATTCATTCGAAGAGAATATGAAAATAGTTTTATAATTTTGACCATACGGATATTTTTTTGCTTTTTTTGCTTTACATTATCTTCTTTGATGTGGACTTCAAAAAAATTGTAGAACTTATATTATATCCAAACCCCTTGGGCTTTTAGGGGTTAGGTACGGAACAAGTCATTCATGTTATATTAAGTACGCAACAAGTCATTCATATTATATTAAGTACGTAGTGTGGATCGCAATAGTGTCACTATGCCTATGCACCCAAAAGAGCCTCCCCCCACAATCTGAATGTGCCACAACCCCCATCACAAAATCCGTCGCGCTTTCATGGCAAGTGGAGAAATATCATCCAATTGTTTCATCCATTGTTCATGATGAAAACTTAGTGTGGAATGAGTGAGCGTTTGTCCTTGATGTGAGTGTGACGATTCATTCCAATTTGAAATTGCTAGTTTGAGTTTGATAAAGGYCACACAACCTTGGGTCCTCTAATTTATGTTTTGTCTAGAGTATGAAGAGTTTATATGACTTGTGTCTTTTAATTTTTGAAAGGACAAGACCTATCACTAGAGTATTTTGTCAGAAATGATTTGATTTTTGTACCAATAAGTGCATTCTTCATTTCTTTAGTGATCCAACAAGTCATTCATTGTTAATTTTTATGCCGTGTGACCGTTCTTATAGGGTTATGATTGTCTTTTTTTTAATGATATTTCCAATTGGGTAAGTTGAAAATAGAGTCCCACTATGAGAAACAACATGCAAGTTGTGGAAGTGGCCGAGAGGGATGTTATAACAAACCTCCACTTTCATGCTCTCCATAATGAATGGATCTTGTTTGAACATGTTTAATCAAGGCCTAGGTCTAAAAATGACTCTATAAAAAAATTAAAAATAAAGATTATTATAGGTAGAGAGCAATCATGTTGGCACATCCTTGCCCAAATGTTTTGGCTTAAACAAAAATGAGGGTTGCCACATATTTTAAATAGAATTAATTTGTTAATAAAAATCCCTTTTTCTAACCATAAAAATAAGAATAAAATGAAGATTATTGTAGGTAAATAGATATGTTGACACATCCTTGTCAAACAATTTTTCTTAAACAAAAACAAGGTTTTCCATATGCTTTAAAGAATTAGTTAATAAAATCCCTTTTCTCTATACCAAAAAATGTTTCTTTTTGGAAAAAATATCCTCAAAATTTTGACATTTATGTTCAAAATAATTTTGTATTGTCAACCTTGATGTCTATCTACAATATGGGATATTATCTACTTTCATTATTGATGTATGATTTCCTCCTAGACTTGTAAAAATGGTTTGTTCCACCCAAAACCACTCAAAACTGCCATTTCTAAAGCAAAGAGCCAAAAAAAATTCAAAATATTTTTTTGGGATATCTAGTTGTAGGATCTTGTACTAGAATTGCATAAGAATGTGTGGAAGAAATTTCACAAACTTAGGCCATGCAGATTGCAAGATATTTGTGTTTAAAAAGAAGGAAACAAGTTTTTTTGCAGCTTGCTCAACTACATTTTTTTTGGCTTTGAACCTTCATAACTTATGATTTTTTCTCTATTGATTTTTAATTTCTTTTTTCATATGATAAAAATTGAGTTGAGAATCTAGGAAAAAACATTCAACAAAAATACACTTCATTTTCACCCATTAAAAAATTATTAAGTAGAAGTAGGTTCAAGATTGAAGGAAAATCTAAATTGTTAATAGCTCTAAGATGGAATTGAAATACACTAATCTTAATGGTGAGATTTTTCTAGAAAAAGATCCTAACCTTGAGAATCTTTTTTTTTCAAATTGTGAAAATTGAGGTCAAAAATGAATCCTAGAAGTTGTTTTTTCAAGGAAATGCTCAAATTGCCCAAAATCTAAGATTGTCCATAACTTTTGCATAACAAATCCAAATGGAATGAATCAAAACTTCCCATTTAGGCAAAATTAAAACTTATTTGAATTTTTTTTTTAAAATTAGTTGAAGTTTTCTTAGAAGTAAATTTCTGCCCGCCAAACTAAAAAAAGGGCTTTTTGTGCCATAACTTTTTCTCCCGGACTCCAATTGTAATAAAAGTTATATTTTTGGAAAGTTAAGTAGCTACCATGTTTTCCTATCTTCTCTCAATAATTCAGAAGATTAGGACATATATTGAGACCATAGGAACGTGCCCAAAATTTTGTCCCCCGAGGAAACAAAGGGACTTTAGGCATTAAGGCTATTGAGTCTTTCACTTTGCAAACTTCAATTGATTGAGCATGATTGAAGATCCAACCCTCAAGGTTATCTCAAAAGTGAGATGATCATCCACATTGCAAACACATGATATGAGCCTAGCAATGCCCAAATGATGCACATGGAATAGAGTCATAACCGGTATGGTCTTTTGCCTTAACATGAAACCCTAAATTTGGTTTTCACAACAAAATCTTCGACTTTTGAGTTCACTTCTCATTCTTGTTTTGCCTGTTCTACGGCAAGAAATTAGGGTCTTCATGGCCATGGTCATCAAATTTGTTTTAGAGAGGCAAGTAGCAAACTTTTCACCTGCTGCCAAAATACAAAATTTTGTCTGTAGAGTTAATACGGAGTCCGGAGATTTGTAGGGGCGCATTGTGGAACCATTAGGGGCGGTTTACACTACATGCCAAGAGCCGTGACCAAGGAAAATGGATTAATCCCATGGTCACACTTCATGGTCACACTTGCATGGTCACACTTCATAAAAATGTATTTTTTAATGGCCTTGGGCCTCTCACTAAGTGTAAACCGAAGTTGGACCGGGAGAATGACCATGTACTAAAAAAACCGCGTTGATTTTTTTTAATGAATTTTTTTAATGAATTAAAAAAAGGGCAGTTTTGAAAAAATGGGGTCAAAGTGTAACGGTATGAAGTAATAAAGGGTGGCCGTTATTGTATCTATAGTAACCGTTGGGCCCGCTCCAAAAAAAATCAATTAAAAAATAGTGAAATAGCATTTTAGGCCCATGGTCCCCTCGTTCAGCTATGAGAGAACCCATTTTGCCTCTCTCGTCGCAAAATCCGGGAGACCCTTCAACATTATCCACTAGGCCTCTTTTTAGGCCTTTTGAGGACTTCAAGTCCTTTGGTCACTTTTCTTTTTTTCTCGTAGTGTAAACCCAAGTCGTCTCGGGACGAGTTGATGGAACCAATCACAGATTTTATAGCTCCATGGGACGAGTTCATGGTCCATAGTGTAAACCGCCCCTTAGTTCCTTTTTAAATCAGACCACGCTACTATTCCGTTATTGGGTGCAGGACGTTAAATCCACCATTCGAAGTGGACCCAAAAGGATTCACTAGGGGTTAAAGTAAAAATAAAGCTCCCTATTTTGAGCCATGTCTAGGGTATGGTTTAGACCTCCTCTAGCTAATTTGGGGTCTCTAATTGCAAATATGAATTCAGAAATTTGCAAAAAAAAATTTATGTGAAAAAAAAAAAATTCCAGCCTTTTTACCCAGGGTAATTCCAGCCTGCTGGACACACTTTGAATGGAGGATTTAACGTCCTGCTTACTGGGCTGCGTAGTGGATGCCCTGAGGAGCCTCGATGTCGAAATAACGTCCTCTGTCGCGGCTCGGTGTGATATTCCAGAACACATATGAAAAGGTGACACGTGCATTGATTCGATTGCTTCTCTGTACGTCGCTGGAACAAACTGTGTACAGTGTACAATTGCAAGCACTACTATGTTCTCTCTCTTGCACTTGAATATCCCTCTTAGAGTTATCAACATGATACTGTATACATTTCATACTGTATACATTTCACAGTGGATTGGCACAGCAGAAGTTTTCTGACATTTCAGATATTAATAGTTGAAGAAAGTTTGTGCAATATCAATGTAGCAACACTTGTCTAGTTTGCGGCCACTCTGATCACTCTTGTCTACAAATCACGTACGAGTGAGCTACAGTACATAGTGGCCTGAAATATCTGTTAACTTGCACAGCTTAATTCAAGCTGGACATTGACTGACTTGTTGAAAGTCAATAACTAATATAAAGCAAGACTTCCATAGGCAGAACAGATTGAACAATCGATAATCAGAAGGACATGAGTGAAGGAGTTGAGTCAAGTTTGAGAAGCTAGCAAACCGGTGAGAGCACTTGCTCACTGCACTGCACCTCTCACTTTTATTAATAGACGTGACGCCGGGCGGATAACAGAAGCCTATATATCTCACCCCTGCACAATTCTTTTCTGATGAACCAAGAGCATTCACATGCATGGAATGTTCGTGCATCGCATAGTATCTAGATGGTGCTCGAGAGCAAAATCCTACGCCTAGACAGCCTACTATAATCTGTAAAATACAGGTGGGAGCGGGTGGTGCAATAAGTAACGCACACACCTCAGCAACCAGAGCTTCTTCATTCTCGTCACACTTACGCTATGGCTGATTGGAAACAATAAGAGCTGGACGACAAAGCTCGTGACCCACTAATCTGCACCTGATTCTTTATAAGAGAAACTGGGGTGGAAGAGTTATGCTAAAAAGTAAGAATAATACCAGACAGGCAGCGGGCGAGTTTGATCATACACGCCTCTGCTAGCTACAGGGTCAAAATGCATCACAAATTTTTTTTATGAGCTATAAATTCGAAGGGCTATGGTCGCTATAGCAAGAAGTTAGCTACCATTGGGAGTCGGGGTCAGAAGTTGATGCCTTCGAATGTCTGGCCAAACTGCCAGTTGCCCGGCGCAGCGTCGTTGGAGATGGCTACGGATCCGTCGCTGGTGATGGCCTTGAACGAGAGCGCTTGACCCTTCATGTTGCTGTTGCCGGTGAACTGCCACATCGATCCCCAGTTGCGCTTCATGGGCTGCCAGGGGGTGTTGCTGCCCTTGATGGACAACTGCTGCACGTCGCCCGCGCCGGCCACGTTGGTCACCAGCACTAACACGAACCAAGGGTTTCCATTGATGGTGAACCGCATTCCTCCGGATTTCATGCAAGCAACCCTGAGCAAAAAAATGTTGTCAGTGCAAGAACGGAACACCCTCAAGCTCAGTGACCTCGAATTAAAATCTTCAAGAATATGTAGATACAAACACTAATTAGAGAAACATGAGCAAATTTTTTTGTAGATGTACACCAGGCAACATTTGAGACTCAAAGAATGAGGGACGTGATGCAATGTGGAAGCTACTGAAGGTCACTCACCTTCTGTACTTAATGGGGATGACTCCTCCGGCCTCCCTCGCAAGACTGACGAACATTGGATGCGCGAGGTCAAAGTGCTGCTTGGGAGCGTCGCACCATCCACCCAAGGAGCCATGCGGGCAGAAGTTGGTAGCAGTCACCACGACCGTCCTGCCGCCGGGAAGGCAATACTTGGAGCCATTATGGAATGTTCGTGCATCGCATAGTATCTAGATGGTGCTCGAGAGCAAAATCCTACGCCTAGACAGCCTACTATAATCTGTAAAATACAGGTGGGAGCGGGTGGTGCAATAAGTAACGCACACACCTCAGCAACCAGAGCTTCTTCATTCTCGTCACACTTACGCTATGGCTGATTGGAAACAATAAGAGCTGGACGACAAAGCTCGTGACCCACTAATCTGCACCTGATTCTTTATAAGAGAAACTGGGGTGGAAGAGTTATGCTAAAAAGTAAGAATAATACCAGACAGGCAGCGGGCGAGTTTGATCATACACGCCTCTGCTAGCTACAGGGTCAAAATGCATCACAAATTTTTTTTATGAGCTATAAATTCGAAGGGCTATGGTCGCTATAGCAAGAAGTTAGCTACCATTGGGAGTCGGGGTCAGAAGTTGATGCCTTCGAATGTCTGGCCAAACTGCCAGTTGCCCGGCGCAGCGTCGTTGGAGATGGCTACGGATCCGTCGCTGGTGATGGCCTTGAACGAGAGCGCTTGACCCTTCATGTTGCTGTTGCCGGTGAACTGCCACATCGATCCCCAGTTGCGCTTCATGGGCTGCCAGGGGGTGTTGCTGCCCTTGATGGACAACTGCTGCACGTCGCCCGCGCCGGCCACGTTGGTCACCAGCACTAACACGAACCAAGGGTTTCCATTGATGGTGAACCGCATTCCTCCGGATTTCATGCAAGCAACCCTGAGCAAAAAAATGTTGTCAGTGCAAGAACGGAACACCCTCAAGCTCAGTGACCTCGAATTAAAATCTTCAAGAATATGTAGATACAAACACTAATTAGAGAAACATGAGCAAATTTTTTTGTAGATGTACACCAGGCAACATTTGAGACTCAAAGAATGAGGGACGTGATGCAATGTGGAAGCTACTGAAGGTCACTCACCTTCTGTACTTAATGGGGATGACTCCTCCGGCCTCCCTCGCAAGACTGACGAACATTGGATGCGCGAGGTCAAAGTGCTGCTTGGGAGCGTCGCACCATCCACCCAAGGAGCCATGCGGGCAGAAGTTGGTAGCAGTCACCACGACCGTCCTGCCGCCGGGAAGGCAATACTTGGAGCCATTGGGATCGCAGGCGAGCTCGTAGCAGGAACCGCAGCTGAGGCCCGTGTTGAACARAGCCGCACTGAGTGCCGCGGTATTGGTCCCGTATCCAGTACTGTAAAGATTCCCGAATCCACACGCCCCACCTGCAGCATTCAAAGGAACACACCAAGAAACAGAAATATCAGCATTTCCGTGCCCCAGAACTTACAGTAAAGCACCAGCGATACATCCAATTCACTCCCGACACAACCATTTCCTCAATCCTCACTACACTTCACTCCAATGCCCGAAAACCGAAAACCAAAACCAAAAAAACAAAGAGGACCTAAGCCAAGAAACCTCTCGACACAACTTCGCAGGGGTACCAAGAGACAAGTGAACTTTCTTGAATGTCCACAATAATCACAACCCCATATCTATTAACGGAAAGCCCCTCACAAAGCAAACCAAACCAAAAAAAGCTACGAAAAAACAGGCAAAACCATAACGCCTGTATGCCAGCCTCCTCATTCCAAGAACCACAACATCTTGTCAACGTGACCGCAATACGCCACCCACCTTGAGTTCCGGAAGCATCAGCACCACCGTAATAAGTAGCATGCGCGTATCCCCAACCCCCCGCCATGAAGCTCGACCCAGCTTCCACTCGGAGCACCAACACCGCCAGAAACGCGAACAGAGTCCACGCCATCGCCATCTCTCCTGATCACTCGCTCCTCTTCCCCAAACCACCTGGCGAAGTATCACAATGAGCCTCTCCCAATGCTGGTAAGTCGCGGAGACACCTTCTGCGATATACCGACCTGATCAGGGATGCAGCTGCAACTGGAATGCTGGATGGGGAAACCTATTGTAAATGCTACTGCCTCATATATAAAACCATGAACCCAATGAAAGCTCGGTAGTAAGTGAGCAAGTGAGCAAGTGAGAATGTGGGCAAGTGAGTATGTGCGTGAGATTGTGAGTGAGTGTGTGTGTCTGAGCTCTGCAGCAGCAATGCAATCAGCCTGACTGACTGGATTGGAAACTAACYCAGGCTGGAGGAGCTGCCGATCGAGCAGAAGGCCGGAGACTGGGAAGCMAGAGAGCGGCGATGGACTGATGGGGATCGGGGAAGGCCAGAGGTGGTATATATAATGTGACTTATTATTATATATTCATTTCCATTATCGATTGCCTCCCCTACTTGAGCCATGTACCTGCAGTCCTTTAATGGCGATCGCCAACTTAAAGACCCCGGCCTGCCTAACGTTTGAGTTCGGTTCGCCCGGGCCCCCCTCCCGGAGACCTGAGGGAGGCCCTTCCCCTCCCCTCACCGCCTTTTCATYCTTACTGCTCTSCTC
>VACF01000009.1:48440-65966 GCA_006891605.1 Pleurozium schreberi
CTGCTCCTGCCCAAGGCAAGGCTTCGCTTTGGAGGATTCTAAGTAACTGAAGTGGGAATAATTMCCTCAAAGGGATCTTCTTCCGAAGAATGGGCACACGGGGTGGAGGAATTTTATGTTGTAGAAGGTCCATAAAGCGACCTTGAACCAATGGGTATGCAATTTTTTTATTTGCAATTTAGAAGTGTTTGACTTCTTGAAAAAGAAAGCAATAACCGTGAGAAAAAATTTCCTTGGAAGACAATTGGGATTGGCACCAAAACCAAGTAGTTTCATTTGTTTTGGAAATTTATGGAATTAGTTATGAATTTTTGAAGGGGGAAATATGAAATGACTCTCAAAGCAAGCATCTACCCCTTGATATGCTCAATGTTGGTATATTGAATAATACAATTGGTACATTGGTACATTGAAGAAAGAAATATTAAACCTTTGTGTTAGATAATGCTTTTAGAGATTGAATTGTTTTAGAATCTCCTACTTTACATAGCTAGAATGTATTTGATTACCATATGGTAGGGAGATGCTTGAAATAGGCTAAAGTTTTGCAATATAATATCATACAATGTTCATATGATAATATTGAACCAATAATTTTTGCATCTATTTTAAAAGTTATATGCTATTAATACGACACATTTGGAGAGAGGGCATTTTTTTGTTTAATTCTAAGAGTTTCGTGACTATATTCTAGAAAAAAAAATTATGTACTATCAATTCTAGTGCAAAGAGATCAAATGAAATATAATGATACTTTTTGCTCACAATTGTCAAATTTTCAATTAGATTCTTGTGAATAATGTATAAGAAACTTTCTACTGGATTTTTTGTATATGGATTGAGAGATAATAGAGTTGGAAGTGAAAAAGAAATTTTAGTTTTTTCCTCATCCTAACTTATATGTAGATTCAACAAACTTGGATTCTACTTAGTGTGAAATTTGTACATTATGAAAAATCGAGGTTTAAATCTTATTCATTTATTGCTTGATATTGAAATTTCTTAAAACTTATGATTTTCAATAAATAATCTATAGTTTCATGAAATTTGATTCACTAGAGTTTTTTAGAAACTTGTATAATAATACCAAAATCTCTATGGTCTTGCTATCCCATCTCCTAAAAGAAATTTAGGATTTTGAATTGTTAGGGTTTTAAGTGGTGAATGAGTTTATGATGTATAAACTAAAGTTGTTGCTATTGAAACCCTTAAAGAATCCCACAATTTTGAATTGTCATGTTTTTACGTGGTGGATGAATTCATGATGTAGAATCTAAAGTT
This sequence comes from Pleurozium schreberi, assembly GCA_006891605.1. Lineage (NCBI taxonomy): Eukaryota > Viridiplantae > Streptophyta > Bryopsida > Hypnales > Hylocomiaceae > Pleurozium > Pleurozium schreberi. The sequence goes on from VACF01000009.1 coordinate 49,722, forward strand.
GTGTTACTACAATTTATATAGAAAACACATCAACACATAATATATATTTTGTTTTTAGATTGGTCTTTGAAAACATGATTCATTTGACATTAATATCAATCAACAGTTAGGGCAATCATGCAAACCATTGGCAAAATGCTTTAATTGGAGACTTACATAAATTTTATGGTAAATTTGAATAATTTTGAAGAAAAAAACATCTACACCTAAACTAAGTAATTGTTTTTTTGTATACGTAATTCATACAATGATTTATTGACAAATTTTTACAAAAGAAAACTCTATAATATCAATATATAAGTATAATATTTTGTATACTAAAATTGTGGTTACCAAAAATCTCATAATTTTTAGCAAAAAAAACTCTAGGCATTAGAAATATTATAGATATTTTCAAGAAAAAAAAATGAAAGATTGTTAAAAGAAAAGAAGAAAATCTACGAATCTCTTCTTAATCCATTATCTTGGCTTTCTTACAAAATAGATATAAAAAAATTGAATTTTTAAAGTTGTAGCAAATGGTATAATTGCTTAGTCATGCATGTTAAATGTGGTAAAAAGTATGTTGATTTTTTAACATGGTCATTCATATGTACATGGATTTTTCTTGTTTGTATATTACACCATATGTGCCACATGTAGAAAACATAGTGTAAACAAGTACGGATTTGGAATCCCAATGGTTGGTGTCTAGGAACATATTTAATTTTGAGCTAACCATAGGTGCCGTTATCATAACTGTTGCTCTTTATTGTAATGTTGGCACCTACATTCAATACACTCTCTATCGATTGGCCTCTACCTTACCGTTAGCATGTACCAAACACTCCCATCCGTTAGTGCCTACCTTATTGTAAGCACCCTACATTTTCTATTGATCCGTTGGCTCCTATTTGAAAGTTTTACCGTTAGCATGTACCCTACACTCCAATCCATTGACACCTATCTTACTGTTGGCATCCTATACTCTTCAAAAATCCGTTGCCTCCTATTTTACCGTTAGCACATACTATAAACTCCCATTTGTTTGCACCTATCTTACCGTTAGCATGTATTGTACCAATTACTCCCATCTATTGGCGCCTATCTTAACCCCTAAAAGCTTGAGGGGTTTGGACAAAACACAAATGTATTAAAAAAATATACATTCTATAACTTTTTTGAAGTTATCATCAAAGAAGTTTATGTGAAGCACAAAAAATAGAAGATATCCGTATGGTCAAAATCATAAAATTATTTTCAGATTATCTTCAAATGCACTTTGAAGACATAACTTCAAAAATTCACCAAAAATACAATTCTATCCTTTAAACTTGAATTTCTTTTTTGATTGGTCAAAATTTTAGTTTCTATTGAATTATGAAAAAATATATAAAATTTATCATGAAAACATCAACTCTTTCCCCAAATAGTAATTTTTTCAAACCCTAGGAAATTCTAAACACATTGTGCTATTTCTCTTATGATTTTTTTTTACCGTAGCAATCTTAGTTTTGAATATACATACTAAAAGACTACCCAATATTTTAAAGGGGAAAAAAATTCAAAAAAAAAAAATTTTGCCTGAAAATTTTGCCCAAAGTCGGGCAACGAACAAAAACTGAGCACTTAGGGGTTAATGTTAGGGCCCTACACTCCCATCCATTGGTACCTATTTAATCATTAACACCTTTACCGTTAGCATATGCCCTACACTCACCATCAATTGTTGGTCCCTATTTTTGCGATTAGAATTTACCCTACACTCCCATTTCTTGGCACCTGTCTCAATGTTAGCATCCTACACTCCCCATTTGTTTGTCAACCCCTATCATATATTGGTACCCATATTCCTAAGCCATTAGAACCCACACCAACAATTGGTGCCCAAATCTCAACAAGGAATTACACATTGTTTGGTCTCATTTAGTAATAGTGAATCACAATTGATAAAAAAAATATTNACTCTAGGCATTAGAAATATTATAGATATTTTCAAGAAAAAAAAATGAAAGATTGTTAAAAGAAAAGAAGAAAATCTACGAATCTCTTCTTAATCCATTATCTTGGCTTTCTTACAAAATAGATATAAAAAAATTGAATTTTTAAAGTTGTAGCAAATGGTATAATTGCTTAGTCATGCATGTTAAATGTGGTAAAAAGTATGTTGATTTTTTAACATGGTCATTCATATGTACATGGATTTTTCTTGTTTGTATATTACACCATATGTGCCACATGTAGAAAACATAGTGTAAACAAGTACGGATTTGGAATCCCAATGGTTGGTGTCTAGGAACATATTTAATTTTGAGCTAACCATAGGTGCCGTTATCATAACTGTTGCTCTTTATTGTAATGTTGGCACCTACATTCAATACACTCTCTATCGATTGGCCTCTACCTTACCGTTAGCATGTACCAAACACTCCCATCCGTTAGTGCCTACCTTATTGTAAGCACCCTACATTTTCTATTGATCCGTTGGCTCCTATTTGAAAGTTTTACCGTTAGCATGTACCCTACACTCCAATCCATTGACACCTATCTTACTGTTGGCATCCTATACTCTTCAAAAATCCGTTGCCTCCTATTTTACCGTTAGCACATACTATAAACTCCCATTTGTTTGCACCTATCTTACCGTTAGCATGTATTGTACCAATTACTCCCATCTATTGGCGCCTATCTTAACCCCTAAAAGCTTGAGGGGTTTGGACAAAACACAAATGTATTAAAAAAATATACATTCTATAACTTTTTTGAAGTTATCATCAAAGAAGTTTATGTGAAGCACAAAAAATAGAAGATATCCGTATGGTCAAAATCATAAAATTATTTTCAGATTATCTTCAAATGCACTTTGAAGACATAACTTCAAAAATTCACCAAAAATACAATTCTATCCTTTAAACTTGAATTTCTTTTTTGATTGGTCAAAATTTTAGTTTCTATTGAATTATGAAAAAATATATAAAATTTATCATGAAAACATCAACTCTTTCCCCAAATAGTAATTTTTTCAAACCCTAGGAAATTCTAAACACATTGTGCTATTTCTCTTATGATTTTTTTTTACCGTAGCAATCTTAGTTTTGAATATACATACTAAAAGACTACCCAATATTTTAAAGGGGAAAAAAATTCAAAAAAAAAAAATTTTGCCTGAAAATTTTGCCCAAAGTCGGGCAACGAACAAAAACTGAGCACTTAGGGGTTAATGTTAGGGCCCTACACTCCCATCCATTGGTACCTATTTAATCATTAACACCTTTACCGTTAGCATATGCCCTACACTCACCATCAATTGTTGGTCCCTATTTTTGCGATTAGAATTTACCCTACACTCCCATTTCTTGGCACCTGTCTCAATGTTAGCATCCTACACTCCCCATTTGTTTGTCAACCCCTATCATATATTGGTACCCATATTCCTAAGCCATTAGAACCCACACCAACAATTGGTGCCCAAATCTCAATAAGAAATTACACATTGTTTGGTCTCATTTAGTAATAGTGAATCACAATTGATAAAAAAAATATTCAAAATCCTAATATCCAAGCCCTAGGAACCAATATTTGTATATAACCGATTTGTTTTTTCATTCAATGGAAATGTCCAGTGTTCCTAATTTGTCTAATGTATCAACCATGCATGCCACTATACAAATCATCCAAAGATGTTTTTTTTAAATAACAAAAAAGAATCTTACTTTGTTAAGGATACTATGCACAAGAGATAATTTTTGTAAGGATAGTCCTTAGTTATAGCATGTACTTTGATCGGATGGTCACTCAAGTTGGTTTTCTCAATTGTTTAGTTCATGATTTAATTAATTATTTTTGTAAATTAGAACTTGAGACCCCCCCTCTTCTCATTATTCAAGTTTTTGAAAAGCTCTTGTGGTGGCAATCAATGTGGGATATTGCCACCATATGCATTCAAGACCGTATTTAGTACATGTATAATATTTTGTGTTTGTGCTTTGTATACATGTACTAAATACTATATTGAATATAAATTTATATTCTTCTAAGGTTTTATTCTTCATCATCTCGTTACTTTTTTGGCATGTCGCACCATTTTTTAAATAATAAACTACCTAAGTTTGTAACAATCAAAGTAAAAACAATCTGCACTTTAGTGTTTGTACTTCAACAAAGAAATGCAACTTTTTTGTTTTAAAATCCACCAAAGAAGTGAATAGTTTTTAAATTTTTTTTAAATATAAAGTAAATGCTTCTTTTGTCATTGGAAAACTAGAAGGATTCTTCATTCTATATATAACTATATAAAAAAATAAAAATTACATAGTCAAATGACAACATAATCACCAAGGGAGGAGGTTCATAAAGTGAACCTTTACCAATGAATTTGCAATTAGGAAGGATTTGACTATTGAAATAACTTTTTAGAAAAAATTTCTTAATCCCTAAAGAACCATTGTCAGCAGACAAATGGGATTTCAAGTAGGTACGTACAGTCTCAATTTAACATTAGGAAAATTTTCAGCCCTCCAAGAGACTGCGAGTTTTGCGGGGTGCCAAAAATGAAGTCTTAATAGCCTTGTCCAGGGCTGAAATTTTTCCTAATGGTCCTGATTTTTTGAAATTTTTTTGGAAGATAGAAAAGCTGATTATCTGAGTGGAAAATTAATTTTTTTTCAATCGGTGCCCAGGAACAAAACATATGCCCAAATAAGCTCAAAATGGGGGAGAGGGGGCAGCCACAAAAAAATTGAAAAATTTGAATTTGAATTTGAATTTTTCTCATAGATTATATTTTTGCCTACATAGAAAGATTTGATTCATTCTTTTTGGATTTGTTATGAGAATGTTATGGACAATCTTGTTTTGGGGGCAATTTAAGCATCTTTTTGAAAAAATAACTTTTAGGATTCATTTCTAAATACAATTTTTACAATTTTTCAAAAACAATAAGTTCCACATAGGTGCTTTTGCTTGCTAGAACAATCTCACCATTAGGATTAGTGCATTTTAATCCCATCTTAGAGATATTAATGACTTAGATTTTTGTTCTATCTTGTACCTGTTTTTACTTAACAATTTTTTAAAGACTAAAATTCATGCTCTTTTTTATTTATTTATATTTGTTCTTAGACTCTCAACTCAATTCTCCACCATAAAGATTTAGAGATCAAAACTCTGTATTGCAAAAAATTAAAGTTAAGAAGGTTTAAAGTCAAATAATCTAGTCCCGTAATGTGATGAAAAACTTGGTTTTTTCACTTTAAATGCAGATATCTTGCAATCTGTGTGGTCAAAATTTCTGAAAATTTTACCACATGTTCTCATACTATTGAGGTTTGAGATCCAAAGGTTAGATGATCCAAAAAAAATTCAATTTTTTTTACCTTTTGCTATAGAAATAGCAGTTTTGAATGTTTTTTTGCAAAAAATGGCCTTGGTCCTTTAGGGATTAAACAAGAAGTGGAATTGGGAACTATTGCAAGTCATTTCATTTTTTTTTACCTCCTTTAAAATTAGTTATGAATTTTGAAGTTAGAATCACATAAGCAATTAAACATGTCCATCCCTCGATATCTTTACTATTGGTACATTGAAAAAACAAACATGTGAAGTGTTGGTGAACCCAAGAGCTTCAACTAAATTGAGGAGGGTTTTACTTGTTCCCAAGGTAGAGTATAACTTTGTAAGTGAATTTGTTGAACTATGTGATGTAGAAAAAGAAGTGAGTGTCACTTAGTGAACCCTTCTAAGTATAATTCTTAAAGGGCATTTTAGATCCACTATGGATCTTTAAGGATTAAGGACAATGTGTGCACTGTTACTACAATATTATCATGACTCCCGTAATATGTGGGTAATTTTAAAGAATGSTTTTAGATCATCATCATTCTATGGATCTCCTACTTTACATTGTAACTTAAAAACACCCTCTATGACTACATACCAAAAATAATATCGCAATACTAGTTAGATACGCTTACATTGATCCAAGTTAAGCTAAAACAAACCACTATTCTCAGTCACCCAATTCTGATATCTATTGAATCCTCCCATTTTTGCGTTAGTCATTTACCCATTATCATAATCTTAGCACACCTTTAGCATCGAATGGGGACATGTTAGTAGCATGGGGGCATGGGGCTACCCATGCTCTACCAATTTAATCCCAACAAACTTTTGAAAAATTACAAAAAATTCATTTCTTGTCTAAATGTCTTCATTCTACTATACTTGCAAACGTCTTCTCTCCAACTTTTCAATTTGTGAAAAATATGCGAATTCACAAATAGCTAACATACCTACATAGCAAAACTTGGTGGTAATAGGCTGATCTAAGGTAGGAAGTCCATGAAGCGCCCATCTAAGGGCTGAAGCTCAATTTTGGCAAGGTGAACTGCTTGAAATAATTTTCAGTAAATTTTCCTTGAAAGAAAAGTGGAATTGGCATCTAACCCAAGTTGTTTCATATTTTTTGGAGCTTTGTGGAATTAGTTATGAATTTGTGAAGTTGCAGAAAAGTGCATTTCAATGGGCTCTAAAACCAACGACCTCCTCAAATGTATATTGTTTGTACATTGGAGAGTGCAAAATGTACCTCCAGAGCCTAATTGATTTTAGAACCTGCTCCATTTTAGGACCTCCTACCTTACCTTACTCCTCACTGCCAGCTGCTGCTGACTCTGAATTCTTTCCACCATTACAAATGATCCCCAGGTGAGTTAGGAAAGTTTTTTCGTAAAATTTTACCTTCCAATGGTGTGACTACTGTGAAACATGAAGGGTGTTGTGAATTGCTGTAGATGTGAAAACAGTGTTGTGTGTGTATCAAGGGCGGTGGCCCTTGTCAACTTCTAGTGATAAATAATTTGGTATCAGYTATCAAGCTGTGTGATGTATAAGTTATGGGAAGGATTGATGCAGGGTATATGCCGTGGACTACGATGTCTGTGGTTAGCCTAGCCTTGGGAAAAATCGGTCGGTGGCAACAGTCMGTAGAAAGGAATATCAAAACATACATATAAATTTCTGGTTGCAATGTCCCACAAGATGCTGTTCTACACGACAAAAAAGTGATCATATATTTGGCTGAATGTACTTTTCTTCTTGAGGAAAAAAGAAATAATTTGAACATTTCCGATAAGCTCAAACACGATCATGGTGTCAAGGACCATTGAAATACTCCAAAAAACAGTGTGCACAGGTACAAATTGAAAAAACAGCRGTAGTCCATTCAGCAAATACATGGCCTACTAGATGACGCAAATCTTTTTACAATATTATGGAAACTGGTAACTTAATCATGATTAGGAGCTGCCCTAATTTTCAATCAACATTCCAACCAACCCACCATTTCATGGCCCCCAAGTTGTGGATGTGTTATTGGGACAGTTAAATGTACAGTCCTGTACAACCTCATCATACTCCCCTAGTACCTTAACTAGAACCTTAATATGTCAAAAAGTAGTGCCCAGATAATATTTGATTGATCCATCTTACTACAGGCTTCTTCAGTTGTGCATGAATTAATTGATGAGTATCGAGATTGCGCATTTAAATTAGAGCCTGAGTGTTTATTTTTTATATTTTTTTTAGGGATTCACAGAAAGATTTAGGGTCAGCTTCTAATATTTGTAATAATGAAGTGAGCCCCAACTCATCATTTGTTTCTAAAGGAAAAAGGAGTGAGCCCCAACTCTTGGTTTGTTTTTAACTTAGAAGAAAAAGAAGTGAGCCCCAACTCCATCTTCACCCCCTCTTTATTATCCAAACTGCCTTATTGTACCTTCTCCACAGTTAGGCAGTTATGCAGTCTGCTTATACTTCACTCTCATGTCTTAAATCTGGGTGGACTCTCCGCGTTGGCCATTGCATTCATGGAGGAGCCCCCTTGTCTCATGAATGGCCCCCCCTTAACTTAAGGTAAGTTAACTTACGGTAGTAAGTCACTCTCCAAGCCATGGCGTGTTTCTTCTCACGTCGATCACAATTTCCGCCACGTCCACTGAAGCGGGGAGCTTTCTGTATGAAAATACGGCATCAATTGGATGGAGACTCTTCTTGCATGTGTTCTTGTGACACAAGTTATTATTAAAAGACCTTGAAAAAATTGGAGTAAGTACTRCAGCTTTCAAACTCTAATTAAATGAATGATCTACAAATTAATTCTATAGTCTGGGTACTACCTTAGAATGTGCGTGTCTTTGAACAACAATGACACTTGGGATCCTGTCATTCTCAGATTTGTAACTTGTAGCTTGCCAACAAGTATTCTACCCCCTAGTAAGATAACTTAACTTAAGTTAAATTAGTACTTGAACGTGCCCCCCGCCCCCCCAGGCTTCCGTCATTCCCAGTCAATCAGGGAAGCGCACTAGCTGTAAATTGTGTTTCYTTCGATAGGCCAATATGCACTAATCACTGTCCTGTCCACTTGTCGGTCCCGTATTCCCTGATTTTGAACCCCTGGTAACTGTCTCTGTCCAGGACCAAGGTTAAGTAAGTTAAGGTGACGGACTAATTGACAATCCAATACACCTACCTTGCCTTGCCTTACCCTTGAAGAGCTCCCCAAATTCAAAATTCCAAGGATGGCAGGAGTCTTGGTCCCTCCTTTTTCAAAAACTGAACTGGCCAAGGAGCAGCCCCTAATCATGATCATGATGGGGGCAATGCCAAGAAAACCAACCCTGAGGAATTTGCTGTTACTTACTCATGAGAYGCAGACGGCTCGATCACGGGGGACGAACGACCGAACGACGGACCTACCGACCAACAGACGGAAGGAAGGGGGGGGGGGGCTCGGGGTTTGTCTTCCTTTGCTGCCAATCAGTTTTCCCATGCATGACAGTTTTTTATGTTTTTATGTTTTTGTTTTTTGCTTTTTGTTTTTCATTTTGTTTTGTTTTTTTCCCATTTATTTTTGGCAGTATGGAAACAACGATTTTCATTGGGGGATGCAGTTATATATTTACATCTATATAAATGGATGAAATGTGCAAGTGAAATGTGAAGGGGACTTACACTATTCATCCAAAAGTGTACATTCATCCCCCATGGAGTGGTATTGCAATTTTAATTTTAACTTTATTTTGTGTCAATGTGATAATGTAATATTGGAATATTCTGAAGTGTTATAAATGGTTGAAATAAAAAAACATAATTATCACTTTCCATTGTAAACAATGTGGGAGACTATTCATTCATGCCGTTTACAAATGAATCTTATTTTAGCTCAATTGAATCCTTCTATCACCATTTAGTGATTACTAAAAAGTAGCTTTCAAAGATAGAAGATAGTGGTTAATCCCTAAAGGACCAAACTGCATTTTTTGGCAACATAGCAATTTTCAGCAACTCACTACAAATGAATTTTTCATTATTTTTCTTTGAAATTTTTTCACAACATGTGACCAAGGAGTAGATTTAAGACTCAACAATTTTCATTACAAAAAATTTGAACCCTGGAAGGGGTTGCTACAGCCCCCCATGGTGCAAATACGGAAAAAATTAAAATTAAAAATTAAAAATTAAAAAAATCTTTTAATTTTTAAATTAAATTTAAAAAATAAAGTTTAAGAAAGGTATTAASATGATGTGGCGTTGACATGGTCTTACTAGTGCCACGTCAGATTCAATTTCGTAAAAATAAAAAATAATTTTTTTTCTCTAATTGCACCTGAACTCGCAGCTCCTTCCATGGTTCAAATTTTTTGTAATCCATAACATTTGACTACATTGTTAAGAAGTTATTGCATGATATGTGATTTACTTTGAACTTTGGGCAGTCCGGGCAGCCCAAAAAAATTCTTAAAAAATCACTTTTTGAAAAAATAAAAATTTGAAATTTGTTCTTTATATAAGTGGAAAGCTTTGAATCATTCCATTTGGATTAGTGAGCTAAAAGTTATAAGGAGTTTTAGTTTGTGGGCAATCAAAAAAATTTGTTGAATTTTCTTTTTTTAATTTTTAATTTTTTTTCTTGTAGTTTATATTTTTGTCTACAAGGAAGGTTTTGATTCATTCTATTTGGATTTGATATGAGAAAGATATGGACAATCTTGTTTTTTGGGGCAATTAGAGCATCTTCTTAAAAATTAACTTGTAGGATTCATTTTTGAATGCAATTTTTACAATTTAAGAAAAAAAAAGTTCCACATGGTTTAGTTTGAATGCAAAAACAATTCCACTATTGGGATTAGTGTATTTTAATCCCACCTTAGAGATATTAATAGATTAAATTTTCCTTCTATCTTGTACCTACTTCTACTTAACAGTTTTTTGAAAAATAGAAATAATTAAATTTTTTTTTTTTTTTTTCCCTAGATTCTCAACACAATTTTCCATCATAAAGATTTAAAGATCAAAACTCTGCAGTGTAAAACATTAAAGTTAAGAAGGTTCAAAGTCAAATAATCTAATCCAACAATGTGTTGCAAAACTTGTTTTTTTTCACTTTAAATGAAGATGTCTTGCAATCTATGGGTCCAAAAATTTTGAAATTTTTTCCACACATCCTCATACTAGTTAGGTGTAAGATCCTACGGCTAGATGTTCAAAAAAAAAATTCCAATTTTTTTTACTCTTTGCTATAGAAATGACAGTTTTGCGTGTTTTTTTTCACAAAAATGGCCTTGGTCCTTCAAGGGTTAAATTTGTTGGTCCCCAAATGTTCTAATTTCAATTGCTCAAAAATGATCATCCAAAACAATTTGTCCAACCGGAAGATCATTATGGAACAGAGGAAGTACAAATTTGGAAGTTTTGGATTGAGTACTGACTTCCCATACCATTATGCCATATAATGCTCTTGATCGAGACTCCTCCTGCTCTTGTCCAAGCAACATTGCCGCTATTGCGGCACCACTGCACATACTTAAGCAACCCCCTGTTGGCTGTTGTGCAGCTTTGGTGATGATGATGAATTCCTCATTGAAATCAGCCCAAGTTTGGRGTACAAGGCGGTGTCTGTGGACAGTTAGACACATAAGGTATGTTGCCCTGTTTGATGCAAGAGCAAGAGTAAAGAAGCAGCCACAAAAATKGAGTGTCCTTGTACTCAACTTATAATATAGGCTACTACACATTTCGTGCACTCTACATGGCACCTTTGGATTGGCCCGAATTGGGATCCCACTGACCTCAAGTCCATATATGTCCCAGTTTCATGGTGCAGCTTCATCATCACATTCACTTTCTCATTGAATTTCACAACATTGCACTTGAGCAACTAACTGAAGCTCCTTCTGCTGCAGCTGGCTGCTTATCGTCCAATCCACAGTTGACATAGCTGAGCAACTGCAGAGGGCAATGCTGGTCATGCCCATCATAGAAAATCCGCATTATCTAACGTATTCAAGCTTATCTTACTTAACTGTCTTAAGCTTTACCTTACCTTACCTTACTTAAGCTTACTGTAGACTGAATATTGACAAACTCAAGTCCGAATTGAAGAGAGGCGGGCCAAGGGAGGAAGACAATAAGTGAATAGCAGCCAAGGTGTATAATTTGAACCCCTGGCTTTTTAACTTATCACCAGACCCAACAGAGGAAGGTGATTGGCATGGGTCAGTGCCAGTGAATCGTCATAGCTGTAGCTTGATTTTGCTGTCAGTAACTTACTTACACCGTCTGTACACAGTCGATCGATCGATCACTCAGGGCGGGGACCGACGACGGACGGACTCAGGCCTCCGGCCTCCCTTTTTCATGTCTTTCATTTTCATGTTGTTTCAGTCACTTTTGCAATAAATTTTTTTAATTTTCTCCCCGACCTGGCGCAAACGAAAAGTAGGTGTAATTGGAAAAAACATTCAACAATGACAGAGTGTGTGTAGCGCAGCCTGCTGCTGCAGTGTCAGATTGTCAGAAAACCTTGTCTCACTCTCGAGCTCCCTGATCGAGTGGGGGGAGCTAGCCTGGGAGGGCGACTGAACTCAACGTTCATTGATTGCACTTTCCTCGAGCCAGCTCGGACTGACAACGCGCGCTGATTAAGGGAAATGCGCGCAGCAACTGAACCAAATGGGATTGCATTTGCAGCGGCCAGACCCGCCAGACGGATTCAGGGAAACTGAAACTGGAACTGAAAATTGAAACTGAAATCGAAACTGAAACTGGAAATTGAAACTGAAACCCCGGCCAATCCAAGACTGGCCTCACGGAGAATGTTACTTACTTATCTAAATTTGGCAGCACCGGCCTGGAGATTGACTGACGCGGAAGTTCCGCTGGATGCGGCCGGCCATTGAATTAAGCGGAGCCCGAGTCGGTCTGGTACAATATATACTCACAGTCGTCTCACTTAGCTTAAGCTTAGCTTAGCTTCAATTCTCTGTGTTCGTTTTGAATGGGAGGCTGACAAGAAAGCAGTATTCATTACGTGGCTACTTCGATCTTAATGATCCACTATCTCTTGATTATTAATCAAACGAATTCCATTGATTAATGATCCACTATCCATAGTGTGGGACTGTTGGGGATGAGCAATGGAAGCACTACTTAACTTTGTTGCAACGGGAAGCAAATCAGCATATTTGGTTCAATTTAAATTTTTGACTTTTGGGGTAATGGAACCACTACAGGTAGCTATAATTAAAGAGCTGCCCCATGAATAAAGCATTGAACCAGTGAGGGTTTCTTTTTTGAGCAAGAATGTGCTGGAAAAAAACACACCGATAGAAAAAAACTAATTGGGTTTGGAGATACGTTCTCTCTTTTAAAAAAATTTCAAAAAATCACATAAAAAATTCAGCCCGTAGGTACTTGCCCGAAATCTCATTTGTCCCCCGAGGGGACAACGGTCCTTTAGGGGTTAAGGTCAGGTGCGCTTTTCGGTGTACCCACCTTATATGTAGTTACCTTAATGCCAACTTAAGTCGTTTAAGTCTTGAACATCTGCTTAAGTTAAGCACTTCTTAGTGTATTCGTTGGTTGGTCCAAGGATTAGTATGTGTTAGAGGCGGCTCCGACCTCCTTTTAACGTACAGCCAACAATGGAATGACACGGATACCTCCATACTCAGACCCGGCATAACTGTAAAAATAAACTGTTCTGGTAAATGTTCTCTGTATTGACGAAAATCCACCAAGGGAGTACGTGTCCTTCTCTATGCATTTATAAATTTGTCATGCTCCCACACTACTAACTTCCTGTAGTGTCATTAGTCGGTTCAATGCCTGCCATGACACACCAATTCATGCAACAAACCTCTCAGAACACTTGCCAGTGTTGCCATTGGTGGAAAACTGCGTTTGCCAAGCGAGCCAGCATAACAACATTTGTCAGTGTTTTTTCTAATTCCAACCAGGACACTCACTGACTGTCGCAGCTAATTTCCTGTCGCAAATTCCACGGCCTGAGTAAATCGAATTAATCACATCACTCACAACCGTTTAAGATAATAATGAAATCCGCAAAGAAAAACAAACTGAAGGTCAACAAGTGCAATGCGGATAAATAGTTACAAAGTGCCTGAGAGATCTGTGCCAGAAGCCACGAATATCCAGAAGATACTCTCAGCCATGCTAATAAAGAATAWCAATTAAAAATTAACGGCAATTTTTTTTTTTTAACTAAGTAATTAGTTCTTCACTTCTTCTCTCATTACTTATGGTGAAGTGTGTGTGTGTCAGTCAGATATGGCTTGATTACGGGAAAGTGAGTGACTGCAACAAGATCGTAACTTCACCGAGTTCGGGAGAATCCAAATTCTCCGAGGACCAAGTGCGGGAATCCCAAAGTGCTGCACTAGCAAGTAGTCAGTCTCCTTGTCGCTGCAGACACAGGATTTCTGCACAGGCTGTTGCGGTTTCAAAGGACAAAGCCACCCCTAAACATGCGGCACGAGAGGCGGTAATTGTAAGGCCGGTGATATGACATGACATGACATGACACGACACGACATGACATGAGTAAGTCTGAGCACCAAATCGGTGGCTATGGCGAGCAGTACCAAAATTTTCCGGTAATTAGCCTGGTAATCAGCTGACAAACACCGATCCAACTACAAGGCCTACCATCCGGTCCTGCATACTAGCGTATATCGATCGAATTCTACTACCTATTCTCCAGTGATTTGGGTAACGTCCAASGGGATTCATGTCATCATGAACAGTAGCTTGCTAGCTTCCTGTTACTTAGGGTTTGCTTCTCTTGGTTTCAATCGGCCGGCCTTTGGTTTGCTGYTGTACGTTTACACCTGCTAGCTGCAATTTGTGGTCTGTTGGCGGAGTGGGATAGCCAGTAGGTGGACATCCACCAGTACCAGCTAGCTATACAGCTATGGCCATCTGAAGAGCCAATCGTCACTCGTATACAKGTTTGTGTGTTCTTTCGCTTGGGGTTGCATGCATAGTCGAGTTTGAAATCTGCATGATCGTGTTATTATTCCTCTGCCAAACTACTGTAGTGGTTCATGTGCGCACTTAACTTCGAGAGAAGACTATTAAGCGCGTCGGACGATGGGTCCCATGGGTAGCTCAAGCTCTGTCCGCTCGTTGAATTGGAGTACAAATTAACCCAGCTCATGCTGCAAAATTATTCCTGCAACGGGAGAGTCTATGATTGGAAGTGTCAACGACTTGGGTTGCTGTCAGAGAGGTACTGATGCGCCATGGYCGATTTTGTTCGAGAGGAAAAAATTAGGGTTTGGGGGTARGTTAGGGTCTGGAACTCGTACTGATCTCCCAGGTCAAAGAACGTTACATATCAACCTCGCAACCTCCCCTTTCCTCCCAGAAATTCAAGACAATTGCAGGGCTCAATCCCACGACAGGAATTGAAACTATACAAGCCGCTTACGGAAGACCTCACTTGTGCCCAATTCGTCACAAAATGTCGATTTCCCCAGGCTTCCAATTTCAATTTTATTTCCTACCCTAAATCCCGGGTAATGATATTCAACTGTAGTGCTGACATGGCTTTACTGCAAAACAGCAAGAAAGGTCAGGGGACTAAGGAATTAATGTGATGCACTGTTGAATTTGTTGGAGTTAACAAATGAATTGGGAGATCCGATTGTTTGTACAAGCACCAACAAGGGAATTTCAATTACAACGTCCACTTTCAGCTAAGATGGCGAAGTATTGCACACTCGTACCAAATTCACCTGTCCTAGTTACACATTGAAGCAAAAACCGCTTTCGCATCTCATCATTGGCAATCGGAAACCTCTGATCAAGATGCTTACTACTGAAATTGCTTCAAGTTGCAAATTGCTGACCATGGCCATGGCCATCAACATAAATGGCTTTCCAAAACCCTAAGTAACTTAATTTGCTCATTGCAATGAAATTCCGTTTCATTTGTGTCAAAAAGAAAACAATCAACCYATGTAACTAATTGCTGAGTCGTCGATCTCCATATCCAATCCGCACACTGTCGCTAGTATCTCTCTCCCGAGTCCGTTTGCGCTCMCTCTTTGTCGTCACTCCGTGGTCGTATGACGCTGACGAGTTGCGCAAGCCTGTCGTTGACGAAACCGGACGGGGACGGAGGCTCGTGACTAAGTTAGTAGTTGGGGGCGAGTACCTTTCCTCGGATTCCACCCAGCACGCTTTTGTTTTTTCTCCTTCGGCTGGTAGTGCGATGAAGCTCCAGTCCAGCTCCTACTCGCGCCTGACTGACATAACCGTCTGACACATGACAGACCGAGTCGCACGCGCATGTGCAGCAGCGGGGGTTAATAWAATATAGCTCCGTTGTCTTCTCTACCTGTCGGTTGGAGCACCTGCATCCCGAACACTGTGTGGCCCGATTGGAAGAAAAAAAAAGATTATAAATTGTCGACACCTCTGGTGTCGTAATCTCATGCCGATGATTGCCGTCAGTGATCGATCGAGCCAGCCTGGGACGGGAAAGTCGATCGATCGTCCTCCCGTCGATTGCAATTGATTTAATTAGGGTTTGSGACTGGGCCACCACCTCCGACATCTTGGTTTACTGGTAGTTGCAGGATAGCTGTCCTTGCGAGTTGCATTGTGTGGGCTCCAAGGTAGAGGTAGGCTGCATTAGTGGGATGTGTTGCTGTTTCTAGTGACACAGACGTCAGTGGACGGGTCAGGGCATCTCGCATCAAGGCAAACGCATCAATGCTTATTTCTCGTCGGTTTGACTGTCGCCCCAATCGATCACCCCCGTGCATCTTATTAACCTTGTTCACCATTTGATGTACAGTAACGAATTCGTGTTTCTCACCTGGCTTGCGATTGCAGAGTAAGACTGTAGCAACGGGGAGAAATCTTCTGCTCTCTGATTCACCGGGCTCAGAATTRMSG
>VACF01000009.1:66080-83742 GCA_006891605.1 Pleurozium schreberi
GWTCCAGTACGTCAGGCGCTTGGAAAGAGTTGCAATTTCGACATACAAATGAATTTGACGTTGTCTGCTTAAGAATTTGTGGATTATATTGTTTGTTTCATGGCTTTTGCATGCCTGTAGATTTCTTACTCGTGAATCTGAGAACGATTGTCGATGTTGTTCACTTGTTCGTTTTCGTAGCGTCATAGCCCTGGCGTGATTTTCACGCATGAACCTTGAAATTGATCCTACATCATCGTCGACAGATCATTACCAGATCGAATTAAGGTCCAATATATGTATGGAAGATGATACAGTAAGAACAAACGAGATGAGAGAATCATTCAGATAAAATTCCAACTGTTCGATCTTCATGACCCTGTGTATGCTAAATTCATCCTCTTCAATCATTCAAGCAGAATGTGTGCATGCCTGCAAGATTCAGTAGAAGCACCTGAAGGCCCGAAAAATCAGCGTCCATGTGCACGAGCTCATCTCCATCATCTTCCGCTCCAACAGTCCCATCGATCGAGGCAATTCTTTCCCTTGGATGTTGCGACTGTCTTATGTCGGTGGATCGAGTGACAAGGCCGAAAAAAAAAATAAGGGTTTTCGAAGTTAAAAGCCACCCCCAATCGCTTTTGGAATATGTCACTTCGAGGTGACTTCGTAAAGTCGGCCATTGAGCCCTGTCAAAGCTGCTACGAGTTGAATGCGGTACTGCGAGAGCCCATGTGATGATCAGTGTCAGGCTTTGGCGATAAATCAACATCTAAACCTGCAACGCCAAAAAAATCTTGTTTTCATGAGCACGGAACCGCAGAAATCAATCCACCTCACAGTCCTGGACTACCACCAGAAAGGCGACACCTGATTCACGAAATTAAGCACACCTGGTGGCACACCAAGCCTCTGCAAACTCAAATCCGGCCACGGTACCTGCAGCAAGCTAGCCCCCTTATCTTGTGATAATTCATGCTCACTGTTGCTTAATTTGACGTGACCTGAGCTCCGGTATTGAAGACACATTCATCCGGACTCTAGGAATGGAATTTGAACACAGTAGGACATTAATTTTGATGTTGGATTCCTCCTGTGCCAAATACTGAAAGAGGTTGCAAGAAAATCTCCACTTGAGGTTAGTCCATTGTTGCCGTGATTACTCATTTAATCTTTGATTGAGGATGTTTTTGTTGTGACCGACAGATATTTGGAAGAGGAAGATTCTTGCATCAGGATGTGTTGGCTCTTTTGTGAAACTGGGTTGGCTTSAATTGAGGATGAGGAAACGAAGCTTTGTGTCGATTCTCCGAGTGGCTATGGATTGGCTGTGTTAACGCAATCTCTTCATTTGAAGTGTGATAGCAGGTAGGTATCCTTCTAAGTACATTGATGTAATTATTGCATTAAACACTTGTGATATTTGTTGTGTTTGATTGAGTACTAGCGATTATTTTATGGAGCTCTTCATGTTTCCTTATGGACCTGGTAATTGCAAAGCATGTCAAGTTATCAAACAATATCGCAGTTAGGACCTATAGAGAGTCGTGCGTGGTGAGGTTTGTATCGACCTAAGATTATTTTTGATGACTTGGTTTGCTTTGCAATTACTAGACATAATCTCAATGCAAGAGAGGTGAGCCGGAGACTACTAAACTTGCTGGAGATTAAATTCATGAATAGATGCATTCTTTGGTGAAAAGTTAGGTGAGTTTAGCAATTTCATTTACTCACTACAAGAAGTTAGGTGGATCCACACAAGTTCACTAAGTTAATATTGGTTGGTAGTAGAAGAGATTTCTCTCACTAGTAGACCAATAAAATTTCTACTTCATGCCACCCTGTTGAAAATTCGCACAAGCAAGCAACAAGCATTATCAATCTTAAGCCCTAAAGCCTTAACCCCTGAAGGACCAAGGCATTTTGTGGCTCGAAAACCACTCAAAACTGCCATGTATGTTGCATTCATCCAAGGAACCAAACCAAACATTTCTATTGTAAATCTCACCGTAGGATCTCATACTTCGTTTATCTTAGAGCATGTGGTAAAAATTTCATGAAGTTTGACCGTAGAGATTAAAAGATTTGAGCATTCAAAGTTGAAAACAATTTTTTTTTTAACTCTAGTTTGCAATTTCAGATGATTTTGACCACCATTTGTGGAAAGTTTTTGCACTACAAACCTTGAGTTAAAAGTTTTATGTTGAGAATTTGAGTAGAGAGTCAAATAAAAAAAATTTGAAGAAAAAATATTTGATTTTCAATCTTTAAAAAGTTGTTAAGTAGAAGTAGGTTGAATATTGAGCAAAGCACTAAATTGTTAATAGCTCTAAGATGGAATTGAAACACCAAAATCCCAACGGTGAGATTTTTCTTGCAAACAAACTTAACTCTATGCAAAAAGAAAAATTGACAAATAGTAAATTGCATTCAAAAATGAATCCTACAAGTTTCTTTTTCAAGAACATGCTTAGATTGCCCCCAAAACAAGATTGTCCGTAACTTTCTCAATATAATCCAAATAGAATGAATCAAAGCTTCAGATGTAAGGTAGCAACACCCATAACCATCAAAATAAGCAATTCAGCAGAGTTGGAGGCACCTTTTTCTATAGAAAATATGTTTTCTATATTAGCAATTGAAAATCATGAAGAATTTTTGGATAAAGCATCTAATTTCTAAGAATTTTCAAAGTAGACCTTCCTACAACACCCTAAACCGCACCCTAATAAATCTGCCTTGATTCTAGGACCAAAACAAATAAAAAATTAGATGCCACCAACCACAATTAAGCATGGCAAGGTACCTTTGGAGACAATTTAAGGGAACTCTAGTTACGATTATGGGTACAGTGACGGTTATAGATGTTGCTACCTTAGACAAAAACATAATCTCTGAGATACAAATTAAAAATTTCAAAAATTCTTTTTTTTTTTGTCTTTTTTTGGTTCTTCCCGACAAATTGCTTTTTGGACAAAGGGTGGCATAACTTTTGCTCCCAGGCATTGATTGAAATAAAAATAACATTTTCAAAAAGCTAATGTGATTTCCTACCTTCAAAAAAAGTTTCAACACATAATGTCAAAAATTGAGGTCACACAAGCCTGCCTAAAATCTCCATAGGGACTTTGGTCCTTTAGGGGGTAAACTGCTTTTTTGGCAACATAGCAATTTTGGGCAACTCACCACGAATGGAGTTTTTATTAGTCTCTTTGAAATTTTCATGCAACATGTGCCGGAGATGTAGCTTCAAGGCCCAACAATTTTCATAACTTTTGACTACATGGTTAAGAAATTATTGTATGATATGCCGTTTTCATTGCTTGGATAGCTAAATTTTAAAAAGTAAAAATAAAAATTTGAATTTTTTTTTAGATGTATACATACATGGAAAGTTTTGAACCATTTTGATTAATGAAATGAAAGTTATGGGAGTTTTAGTTTGTGGGCAAATTACGGATAGTTGTGCAATCTCTACTTGAACATAAACTTTGAAGTCCTTTATTTAACCCCTAAAGAATTTGTACGGTGAACAGCGTGGACTCCTGTTTCATCCCACGATCCACATTGACTACAACCATTGTTGGAATTGGACCAGTCAGAGCCCTACTGGAATTGGTCACGTTCTAGCACTAGCACAGTATGCAGTCTCAGAATAGAATCAGTTGTAAAATTGTAACTGAAACAGCAATCGACCGTCACACAGAGAGAAATGCTGCAAGCACTTTRATTCGATATCATTTACCACACTAGAGGACACAAATTCGCATCACTAGCTAACGCTGGATATGTAGATGTTCGAGCACAATTCATCTGTTTATTGTTACAGTTCAGTAATGACCTAATCTTAAGGAATCCTGTAGAACCTTTGCAGCCTATGAAAAGTCACCATCATAACATGCGATCACGGAACACAGCAAGATTACGATGAATGCAGGGCTTGTTGGTTAAAATGTAGAATCGGGCAGTACACTAACGCACTCCTCGATAGAAGTCTCTATTTGTGACATTTTGCAGCGGAGGTTCCCGATTCTACATCTGTCCCGTATTGATAACAAGCACAATTCGCTTGGGTAATGTAAGGTCTCCATTCACATAACGTAACAGAGAGGTTCCATTCACTATACAGGTGAACTTCAAACCTTTCCCTACAGCAATCTAAAAAATTGCAGCATCTAAACTTTGGCAAATTTATTTTCAATTGTGTTAAGCTACAAAACAACTGCAAAAATACAAATGTCAATAGAATCAAGTATTTTCAACATTAGCACAATTCACCTGCATAGTGAATGGAGTCCCTGCTGTACTGCATGGTTAATGGAGACTCGACCTTAATTAAGGAGAGAGAGCTCAGCCCACCTGGATTGTGGTAGCTGCTGCGGCTTCCCATTTCGGCAGGCAGGCCCTGGTCACGCCACGACATGGAAGGAGCCACCGGCCCTCGCTGCCAAGTGTTGGATCCTCGGTTGTTCCGCATGCGGTGCGCATTCGGCTGCTGAGGTTTTCGAACATCCATCGACCCTCGGCGATTGAAAGTGTCGTTTGCATACCCGCTGTTGCCATAACCAGAATTGTTATTATAATTCCCGTGCCCACTGCTTCCATGACCAGTATTTCCGTAGCCAGCGTTGCCGTACCCACTGTTGTTTCCATAGCCAGCGTTGTTCCCATACCCAGCGTTGTTCCCATACCCAGCGTTGCCGTAGCCGTTGCTCGGCCTCGGCACGTCTTTGTTGGAGTACGGACCCTTGTCCGCCATAGCTGCCTCCTCAGCCCTCAACAGCTGCAAGACCCACACACTCCCATCACAACAAACCCTCTCTCCTTCTCCTTCCCCACACGCGATTCCAGCATAAGAMCCAACCAATAAACCAAATCCCCAATTGGGTACCCAATTCACCTCAACCCAAGCCAAGTCTCCAATCGATCCAGCAAACCCATCATCTGCCAAAGGAGCCTCATCGCCCTCGCGAAGCTTACCTCAGAAGGCCCAGCCAGGAGTATTTCAAATCATGGAGGCCCAGTGAGCCCAAATCCCGKGGAGTGCGAGTGCACATGTTGAAGGAACGAAGACCCCCGCGTGCTGCTGCTGCTGCCGCCGCCGCCGCCGCTTCTTCTTCAGTGAACGTGCGAGCAAAGTGCGTGCGAGGAACAAGTTACTTAACTTGAAGTTGGCGTGACAGAAATCACAGAATGAAGAAATGAAGAAGTTGTCTGCGACAGATGCCTCGTCAGTCGTAAAGGGGGGATCTTGGCTTGGAGGAGGTCTGCGGCCTGCCCCGATGTTCTACKTTTCTCCTCGGGTGTTCTGGGGTCACTGCCCGCTTTCCCTTGGTCCAGGATCTTCCTTCTTCCGTCCAGAGCCTCTTACTTTGGGGTCTTCGTTGCGAGAGTGACTTTGATGCTGACTTTAGCATCCCCCGTGTTACCTGAGTTCCGGCCTTCCGGGGGTGCTTGCCTGCGGTGATTTCCTTTCAGGGATCCCGACAGCTGGGTACTGAGGTGCAAACCCTGGATTTCGGGGAAGGGGGGGGGGTGACTCAGCCCTAACTTTGTTTCTGTTTTTTGTTTTTATGTTTAGGGGTGGGGGCTATCCAAGCAAAAAGAGGAAAAAAGAAATAAAATGATGGAAAAAGAAATAAAATAAAATAAATTGAGCTTTTAAATCAACTGTAAACAAAACTTTAACATCAATATTGTATAGAAGACATTTTGACCTCTTGATTCATTATTGATCAAAAGCGTACAAGTTTTTCACCCTTCATACTTACTTGTGTATGGAAAGTAAAAGTTGACTTAAAAAAAGTAAAATTTGATTTAAAAAAAAGTAAAAATATAATGATAACATTTGTTCTAGTTTGTTTTTTATGTAACGTTCAAATATCCCATTGGTCATTTTCATTTGTACCATTGGAGAGCTTGACTCCATGAGGGTTTTATTGAAGTTGAATCATTGATTTTGGATGTTTGATGAATTTGTGAGCAATTTTTAAGATTAGAAATTGAATTAAATTATGGAAAATAGAATATAGGAGTTTTTGATGTCATTCTTGGCATCACCAAAAAGCTCTCAATGTGTAGAAACGCAATAAAGTTGTTTTGCATATTTGGTTAGTAAGGTGGGTACATCCAAAAGCGCCACAAATTGGAATTGTGTCTAGTTACTATTATTAGGTTGATCAGAATTTTATATTGTCTTGTTGGCAAATGAAAGCACAATCCAATGCTCTAAAAAACTCAGCATATGGATATAGTATGCAAAAATTGTTAAGGGTCAAAGTTTGTTTCTAAAGCTCCATCTGTAGAAATCTGTAGAAATATTGTAGATGGTGCTTCCAGAATTATTGATATTGATTCAATTCTTTTTTTCATAAAATTATTTTTAAAATATTTAGTAATTAATTTTGAAAGTTAATTAAATAACAGTATCTGATGTGGCAGTCTCTTGGCCCAACAACCAAAAGACAAAGGGGAGATCAACAACCAAAAGACAAAGGGGAGATCAACAACCAAAAGACAAAGGGGAGATCAAGAAGCTATAAATTGGAGGCAAATGATAACAACTTCTAACTTATTACTCAACACTTGCATTCTTACTTAGTACTTTTGTATTTCATGATTTTCATCTCTCTTTCTCTTGAAGGCAAGGAGTTAGTTAATCGAAGATAGTTGAGAGTTGAGCGTGTGCTCAACATAGTCGTAGTTCTCCCATCTGTAGAAGGTTAGACACTTTAGAGTTTACTAAAACACTTTCATAGAGCATTTATACCTTCTTGTTGACTTTCTATCAAGCTTTATTTCGTAGTAATTGAAATTGTGAATAGAAAATTGTGGCCGTTTAAGTGAACAGAGCTTAGCTGCCTTGAGTTTTCAAGGTCTGAATCTTTGAAGGTTCACAACTTTGTGAGAAATAACACAATTTATGCGAAATAACTTGGAGAAATTGCTCACATTTTTTGTGCTTGCAAATCATGTTGTTTCACTTTATTTGGATTACATAGATAGAAGTTATAACTGTAGAAGTAAAGAGAGGTCTAAAGTAGAATCGTGAGGCAAGTTGTAGAACTTTTAGCCTCGGATTTGTAGTTATATCTTTTAGGCAGTAAAACATATTAGTATAAATTTTTTTTGGAGTGAGTAGCTCTTGTTGCCAGGAATCCAAAGAACTAAGATACTCCTTATTTGAAGCTTGGACAAGAACGTGGTGGTGATTACAATGACAAAAGGTCTGTTCACAATGTATGCTTCATTGATATGAGTCTTTACTCACTCTCATTCTTGTATTTTTCCTTGTTGAGCATCCATTCTTCACTTTCCTTTATAAGATATATATATATACAAAAACAAAAACAAAAAAATTAAACAATATAGATATAAACTCATATTTTATCATTGATAAAAAGACGGTCCGCTTGGAAGGCAATTTGTTATATTCTATTTTGATTATTGTTCTTTAACTCTTTAGTTTTTCTCTTATATGTTAAGATTGCACATATGAAAACTTCATAAAGAACTTGTATATTAATCTAACTTGAACCTTTAAATTAGTTAGAGGGAGAATTTGGGTTGACAATGGCTATTCAGGTCTAGAATTCCATGGAAAACTTGTTGTGTGGTATTGATTACTTGCTAAAAAATTAGATCAAATGTGTGGTTGTTCCAAATATAATAGGGACCTGTAATTGATTAAATAAGCAATTTTGGACATGATCCAAGGTAGTGCTAGACAAATAGTTTTAGAGATGCATTGACAGAAAGAAATAAAGGAGATTGAAATTAATACTATAAATTTTGAAAGGCAAAAATTGGGCTTGATCCATGACCAACATCTAGAGACTAGAATCATCCAATTCCGATCGTTCAAGAACAACTTTCGCACTCATTGCTTCCTAGTATTTTTTTGCCTACTTTTGTATCATGAACTTGTTGGTCCAAACCTTGAAAAATTTAAAAACAAACATTCCAAAGAGAAAATGAAAATATATTCTAACATAGGTTGGAAATACGGCACCTTCATAATTGATGATGGGGTGTCAATTAGTAATGGGTCCTTCTACCAGAGTATAATCAACCAGTTATATAATGCCAACACTGAAACTTGTTTTTTGGTTAGATTAAATATGTGGCAATGTTGGCAACGTTGACAATGAGTGAAAATAGGAATTGGTGATGCCAAACTCATTATTATGATCATGTAGCATTAACGACAACAGGCTAAATATGGTATGCACTCCATCTATAAAAAATAAATTAGACCTTGAACACAAGGCTAAGTCTTATGTCAAAATGATGTGCATTGTTGATATAGGTATGTAAGTTGATTTATCATTCAATTGTACTTATCCAAAAAAATGCCATCCACACACTAATTCAATAGTGACTGCATCATGTAATGAAATCCCACCACTTTGGAAATACATAATATTCAGTAGTCTTCAACCAACCTACTTTTTTCTTTCTTCAACATCATCCATCCAAATCTGAAGGGCCAAATTTGAATGCATGGTAACTTGATACTACTAAACACATACCATGCTTTAGAAAATGTTGATGGAGCCACTTGTCAACTATTTTTTGGTGCCAGAGAACTACTTGCAAAACAAACTAAATTACTAATGACCCTCCAATAGTGTGCATTAGTCCCAACCCAGTTCCTTTCTTGCTGACATTCTAACAAATTTGACATGTGGCCTCGTAGCTATCGATATAGTGTGGAATATTCCAAACCACATCATCCAATGGATGAAATAGTGTGAAATATTCCACACCATTTTGTGGGGGAAGGCAGTAAGTACTGTTGCTACTAAATGTTATGATAAAGCTCGAAGATGTTGTCAGATGTTTTCATTTCACAAAGAGCCACGCCATTATAAACATCTAAAGAAACAATCCAATATCTCACATGGAAGTTGTTGAAGAAAGATAATGACTGAATTGGAAATTATCCTATTAGTATAATAAATTTGTTCCAAGTGAGAGTGTAAAGCAGGGAATCTATGCTAATGATTGGGACTAATACCTAAAATAGGTAATACAATCCCAAAATAAAAAACTATAACCCCATTTGGAAAATCAATAATCACTCAATCTACAACGACATTGCATATATAATTCACTCACACATAGTTTGACTAACACCATCATACTCCGTTCTCAAATAATTCCATAATACACATGTGCATATTAAATAATTTATCAAACCATACACAACAAAGACACCCAATTCAGCTTGAACATGTTTCTTATTTCCAAATTGGTGAATACATCACCGTTTAACATTTATCATAGTTTAATCTCACACAAACTTATAATTTGTTATCTTCACTCCAAATAGTATTTTGGAATAATTTACTCAATCACCATCACAACAACTAACTCTCCAACTTGTACTTCATAGATTTAATTTTCTACTCAAATTGGGAACTTCCACAACATCTCACATATTCTCATTAATATCGATTAACACCGATTCATTCTTCATAAATTTCACTCCTAATCAAATACACTCCTAGATTCCATCTTTCCAAAGTGAATCAACCGCAAATTCTTTAGCCACACACATAACCTCACACATCCAATTAGGGACTCAATAGTTCAATCAACACACTCAAATTCACATTCATAGACACACAATCAAATTAAAACAAATTAGGTAGCACAACTTGACTGGGACTCGTAGTGGACACTCTTCAACACTGGGTCCCTTCGAAATCGAGAGAGACAACCTAATAGGGACCCAATAGCTGTTACCAAACCGCTCAAATGTCAAACTTAACCACAAAAGAAACTACCAAATTAAAACCACAAAACATAATTTCCATTAGACTCCAACTAGGACACAAATACCCTTATCCTTCGACTTGGAAACTTACTCAATCAATATTTAACTTTCAACTTGGCTCACTCCAAACACAATTTGACATGACAACAGTGTACTCCTATTTGGACTAGATATCTCAAAAATTAACTTCAAAAATCACATTCCAAATTGATAAAAATATACACAAAAACACCAAATTGAAATACAAACACACCAAAAAAATACAAATTACACACAAAAACTTCAAAAATACCCACATAAAGGTAAAGAATTAAATCCAAACAGTCTATTTAYAAAAGCTTTGTGGGAGAATTCAAATACTTCATGGAATGTTTATGCTAACTTGAATTTTTTTGGCAACTCACGCAATTAGAGCATCTTTTGCAAAGATGCTCATCAATTTTTGAAATTTGGCAGGCATACAAATAATGAAATATAGAATATGATTGTCAAAAAAATTTAGTTCTCAAATCACATTCTAAGAGGAGTCAAACTTTGTAGGTATGTGGAGGTGGCTTCAAAAGAAAACGTAATCCTTTAACTTCAAGTCCTATGAACTTGCAATCTATGAAGTCAGATTTCTTGAAATTTTTTCCACATATTCCAAATGTTTGTCTCTAATTTTCAACCATTTGAATTTTAAATATAAAATTTCCTCATTCCACAAGAAATTATCATAAAATGACTAGAATATTACCAAAGCACTTAACTTCCTTGCATTGCAAATTGATGTATAATAAGCTAGACTCCATATTTGCTTTTGAAGTTTTTCAAGAGTGAACCTAGCATCATATACTTATGAATGTTTGAATCCYCCTTATTGCACAGTAGAAAATTTTTATCCCAAGAGGAATCAAGGTTTGTTGTCCCTATTTTGTAGGAATGAAGAGCTTTTTTTTTTCTCACTTCAAAGTTCAAACGTTATAATCTGATTTTCAATCTACATGGTCAAATGGGCTAAAATAATTTCCTTGGATTTTTTTACTTATTTAATACACTTTTTTACAATTAAAACTTAAAGCAATTGGAACTTAAAAAAAATGATTTTAGACAATGCATCAAAAATTGGCAATTTTGGACTTTTCTCTCCAGAAAACACCCTCCAACCTTCATGGGTTAATAAGAAGTTTACCATTGAACACTATCAAATCCCTATCAAAATTATCCTATAAATATTTTATCAATATGAGTGTATTTAACACATACAACTTCATAGATTGAAGTTAAATGGACTATAAGCTCTATCCTCATATGGTACAATTTTTAATTTGTTGAATTCACTCAAGTGAACTTTTCTACGAGCCTCTCTATTTGTGAATGTCTCGCTTGTGGTCAATGTCTTACATTTATGCTTAGTTTTTTGATATATGCACTACTTGTACAATGGCACAATTTCGGTCAACTACCTTTCATCCATTTAAATTATTTGTCTACATCTATAATTACTCATTATACTATGAAAATTTTGCATAGTCCGTGTCTCCCAAGGCTAACTTATTAATAAAAATTCCTACTACATGCCTACATGGTGATTTAATGCACCCTAATTTATATATCATAGAGTATGTAGTATTTCATGGACCTTATATTAGCCCTACATATTGTATAAAATTTTTTCCCTTTGAATTAAATGCACACTATCTTTTAACTCACGTGGTTTTCTAAAAATCAAGAGTGATCTCCCCGGGTTTACACCTTTAAGATTCTTCAGCCTTGAAAGGTAAATAGGAACTTACCTTTGGATATTTTCCTTGAATTAGTAGGTCTTTGGAGGCCAATGTAATATATACATGTGTCAATTTCACCTATTTTAAGGGACTAGAGGATAGTTAGACATCTTCTTCCTCCTTTCTAGTCGGTAGTTACGGTGTGTGTTTAAAGATTGAAGAAAGAATATAGGATTTGAGATCGAATGTTCAAGCAGTCCTATCTTTTTCTGTATGAAGAAATTTGGAATGAAAATTGAAGAGTTTATTCTTTTTCTTATTGCTATTTAAGAAAAAAGAATTTGTGTGATTTGAAGTTGTAAGCAAAAATATATAAGTGTGTGAGTGGAGGAGGGTCTGCTGCCACCCAATAAAGAAGAGCAGAGATTTGAATGGCCACCGAAGTTTGTGTTTTCTTTCTATCCTTTTGAATTTTTTTGAATATTAGAGAAATATTTTGTTTCTTTTAAAAACTTATCAATTGAAAGAATTAGAATTGTTATGGAAGTTATGGATTGTCGAATGACAAAGGGTCTATTGCCTTCATTGTTTGAAATCCAAAATTTTGTAAGCCTACAAGTTTTGTTTTGAGAATCATTTTTAAGTGAAATTTATAAATTAGATAGTAGAGTTTGTTATCTTTATAGAAAGCTAATATTTTCTTAGTTTGAAAAAAAATTGCAAAAATTATAGATGAGGAGGTGTAAAATGATCTATTGCTTTCTTATTTCGAGAAGAATACATCTTAAACTTGGAAGGAGATGAAAGGAGATGAAAAGAGTAATTGTTTTTTCTATGTCTTACATGGAAACATGTAACTATATTGCATTTTTAACACAAAAAGTCCTTTGAAATTGTATAACTTTTCGCATGTATTATATTTCAAATATATTTGAGATATGTACTTTCAAAAACTATCGCCTTGGCCATTTAAATTTGCAATCTTTAAGCAACATGCACAATCATTCTTTAGTTGTCGGCTTACTTCCAATTAAAAATTTGCTACATGTATGCGAAGGTTGTCTTTATGGCAAGCAAAGAAAATAACCTTATTTTAAAGACCCAGTCACTACGGCCACCGAGGTTTGGGCATTAATTCACATAGACTTGTGTGGACCRATGCATATCCAATCACTAGGGGGCACACTCTATTTCCTCTTATTTTTAGATGATTTTTTCCGCTACACTATTGTTTAATTTCTTCAAAATAAATCTTCTACTATGACTCACTTCTTACAATACAATATATTAGTTGAACGACATACTAATAAAAAGATTCTAACACTTGGTTCCGACAACGGTGGTGAGTTTACCTCTAATCACTTTAATAAATTTTGTTTGTATAAAGGCATTCAAAGACAACTTACAAATCTGTATAACCCCGTTCAAAATGGGATTTCTAAAAGGAAAAATAGGACACTCATTGAGTCCTCTCGTAGTATGCTAAAAAGTAAATTTTTGGTCTATTCAGCTTTATTTGTGTGAATGAGATGTAAAATTAGCCTATTGCCCTTGGTAGTGTGTCAACTAGGTAACCACATTGTATAAAAGGTTAAAAGACTTGTGCAAGATTTGAATAGAGCTAATAGACTTGGATTTGAAGTAGGACAAATAGCAAGTGAATAGTTTGGAAACTTTGAACCTCATCGGATTGTACATAAGGTTTAACTTGTGTTATCTATGAGGAATTATAAGGGAATGAATCATTTGCCAAATTGGAAATTCTAAGATTGAAGCTGTATCATGTGTAAGCTGGAATGCCTAATTGTGTTTGCTTTGCTAAGTTGGAGTGTTATGTAATATGTATGTTGAGTAAAATTGCATGGTTGGGAATTGTGTTATGCTTGTGTTTTTGCCTACTTGGAGTGTGTTTGTCAAAGATTGTTGTTGTAGTCTAAGAGAGATTGTTAGGAATTGTGACCCTGAGTGGAATAGAAATGATGTATATTGGAATGCAAGTGACTCCCAATCTGGATGTATGATGTCGTTGTCAATGTCTGGTTATGAGTATGTTTGTATGCTTTCCAGTTAGAATGTCGAGTGCATCAAGTTAATAAGTGTTAATGTGCTAACCAAACCAGTTGTTTGATCAGTATTTGAGAATGTAAATTTAATTTTCTATTAAAAGATAATCAATAAAATTGCCCTTTTAAAGTGAAATAGTTGAGATGGTATGCCAAATTGCATATAGAATTGCATATAAAATCAGAGTGATTTAGTGAATTTATTARTGTGAATGCTATAATATTAGAAGAGAGCCTAAAATGTAATTGCCGAGTTAGAATAAGATAAGTACGAGTGAAGCAAATTCCAACTTGGTAAAAACTGGCATCTCCTCCTCTTCCTCCTTGCTCGTGGTCCTTCGTTCGCTCTGCTTGTCGTCTCACCGCCACATGCCCTCGAATTTGGCACCGGTTCGAGCGTACCAGCATCGTTCGAGGGGGTTTCAGCTGCAAATTCGGAATCCCGTTCTCCGCACTCCAGTTCTACGTCGGTATATCCCTAGCGGAATTCTTATTTTTTCTGAAAAAAYTCTCCGTTGAAATTGTTTTGTATGTGTCAGTAGTCAGAATCTACTTCAATCCTCCATAAGACTCTTGCGGAGCTGCCTGAACACCCYTTGGAATCAATGAACAGTGAGGCAAGAAAAGAAAAGGAATCCAGATTCTTTTGWGCGCATTCTTGAGCTCGTATTCTGTTCGTAAAGGCAGGTGTAGCTCATTCTAGTATTATTATTCCTTTCATCCAGTCCTTGGTGGGCACGTTTTTATTCTGGCCCATCTAATAACAATTGCGTGCTTGGGAATGTAATGAACTGCTTCAAAACTGGTCCAGTTCTTCCATATTTGAGTGGTCCTTAACTCTTTTGTGCTAATATGGTGCAAGGTGTATCCAATTCTAGAATGTTATGTCAATCATTGACGCGTTTGCGTGCGGCGTATGTAATTCCCAAGGCTCGATTTATTTTCTTTGTAGCTCAGGGTTAGGTTAGAGAAGTCTAGAAAAC
Organism: Pleurozium schreberi; assembly: GCA_006891605.1. Taxonomy (NCBI): domain Eukaryota; kingdom Viridiplantae; phylum Streptophyta; class Bryopsida; order Hypnales; family Hylocomiaceae; genus Pleurozium; species Pleurozium schreberi. The sequence goes on from VACF01000009.1 coordinate 80,593, forward strand.
CGGTGGATATGTTGTTACTACGAATCTGATGATTCATTACTCTTAAGACTGCGATGATTTAGCTGGAKTTATCATGGAGTTGGCAGGCTCGGACATGAGGATAGGGAAGGGCAGATGCGGAGCATAATAACATGTAAAGTCGCCAGCGAAGCACTTGCYTCAGATGTCAAAGCCTACGACGCAGGCCAAATTCAGGTGCTTGTGTAACTTTATCCCAGTTTGAGAGGATAGAAGCAGGGAGACAATAAGCCTTCTGGAATATCAAGGAATTATCTTCTCGAGACGTTTTGAGGCAGATTAACGCAATTTTGGAATGTACAAAGAAGTGTCCACTACAAATAGCTTTTTCCGAGAATGAAAATACCACAATTACAGTTCTTGTTGCAATTTGACGGTAATTATTATTGAGAGAAAAATGAAATCCCCAAATTGATCGCCTCTATGATSTTGAATGCAGGTTCTAGAGGGATTGGAGGCGGTTCGCAAACGTCCTGGAATGTATATTGGCAGCACAGGGCCAAAGGGCCTCCATCATCTGGTCAGAATTCTCCATTTGCGTTGCGTCTCTAGAATTAATTTATCAAGTTTTCTTTTAAGGTTGATTCAGGAACTTATGTGGTTCTAGAATTTTTAAAGTGTCTAATGATTGAGTATGATAACACAGTGTCTTTTTATCGTATATGTTGTGAGTAYGCTTATTTCKACATTGTGCAGGTTTATGAAGTTCTAGATAACGCAATCGATGAGGCGCAAGCCGGTTTCGCTGATACTGTGGACATAATAGTGCATACTGATGGCTCTGTTACTRTTTCAGACAATGGGCGTGGGGTATGTTTTGGACTCATTATTAGAATTCGACAAATTATCAACAAGTGAAGGTGTCAGTATATTCATGTGAAAGTCGTCACATGCGTACCGTGTTTGAGTTGTGGTTTGTTTTGATGGCAGATTCCCACGGATGTGCACCCAGTAACAGGAAAGTCTGCGTTGGAGACTGTTCTTACGGTATGTCGTGCTCATCCCGTCCTTGGACAAGTGAGCTGAGTGAGGTGTGGTCGGGTAGGTGGTGGTTTTAAGAAGAGTACGAAACAGAGGTAGCTAGAGTTTGTTACGTGTCGCAGAGTTCCTCCATCTTTCAAGGTCTTCAAGAGAGCGTGAAGCCTCTGGACTCAAGTGTTGTGAAGCTGTGTACATTTGACTAGAAGTTATGTTTGAATTAAGCAATGAATGGCTTGTGGGACTCAGGTTTTACACGCGGGTGGTAAGTTTGGAGGGGACAGCAGCGGTTACAGCGTCTCTGGTGGTTTGCACGGTGTTGGTATTTCAGTCGTGAATGCCCTTTCGGAGGTACTCCGCCTTTGCCACTAGTACCTATATTTCTCTCTTATTTGTAGAAGTGTGTCCGAAAACTGATTTGTAATCAGTTGCTTTCTTGAGTTGAGGTTTTTGTCTCTAAGATTATATTAGACTACTTAGCCTGCACTGTAGTTTTCACCTTWTGTCTTGAGTGTCTGGACAAGTAATGTGAACAGTCAAGGTTTGTGTAACTTAAAGTAGACTTATAGTGATTAATGTTCTTTCCTAGCGAACGTTTACGTGATGCTTCGTATGTCACCTAGGTGTATCTTTGTATGTCATCATGAATAATTTGAGGCTTTTTTTGGAGATAATCTAGAACTGACTTATGGTGTTTTTGTGTGCAACAGAAATTTTCATTGTTGAGGGAGATTCTGCTGGGGGCAGTGCTAAGCAGGGCCGTGACCGCCGTTTTCAGGTTTGTCATTGACACTGGAAGCAAGGGAAGCAATTACTAGCAGTGGGTTCGACCATGGAGATTCATATCCTTGATTAATAAGTAAATAATAGCCGACACTAAATCCTCAGCCTTTCTGAGATCCTCCCTCGACAAGAGGTTACTGAGGTGGCAAATTTCAGCATCCTATTAGAGTCCACCATATACCTGAACCCGAGAATATTTGTGAAAACACACTTTTTTGAAACCCACGATTTATAGGGCGATTTGATGCAGGTTTCCTGTTTGTAAATAATGACTGTAAATGCGTGTAAATATATTGATCCTCTCTCTCTCTATGTGTGTATATATATATATCAATTTGTAATTTCGATCAAACTCCTTTCCAAGTCTCTCTACGACTTGAGTTTATGTTGAAGTCGATATTGTTGTTATCAAAATCAGTCTTTTCTGATCATTTTTAAGGATCTTTTCTTCTCATAAATAGGTTACTCGTTCTTAAACAAATAAAATTTGACTTCGTAGTCTTGGATGTTTTGCAGTTGTGCTATTAAAGGTCATGCTGCGTATTTCTAAGTAGGTTGGTTCCTTTGAATGAGTGCAGGCGATATTACCATTAAGAGGGAAGATCCTGAATATTGAGCGCAAAGATGATGCTGCTATTTACAAGAATCAGGAGATTCAGAATTTGATTCTGGCATTAGGGCTTGGTGTGAAGGTTCATACATCTGACCTCCCCCTTCTTGAAAAAAATGAAACTGTAKTAAAAAARTAATAATATTAAAACAGGGAAGAGCTTTGATGGTCACTTTTGGGAAGTTCACTCTCGAGCCAATATTGAAGGGATTCACATTTGGTATTGCTTGCAGGGTGAGGAATTTAGCAAGGACTCTTTGCGTTATCATAAGATCATCATTYTGACAGATGCCGATGTTGATGGTGCTCATATTCGCACTCTGCTTCTAACTTTCTTCTTTAGATACCAGGTAATTCTCTTCCAAATCTCTGTATCGTGTATGGTTTTGTGAACCTTCGCTGCAGGTGCTCTGATGCCAGTAGGTCATAAGCGTAATCAAGCGCTTGAARTATTTATCYTGCAGATATGATAACYTAACATTAGRATATTTTCTATTGCGTGTAACGGTTTTGCGTTTTTGTCGACGTACAGAGAGCTCTGTTCGAGTCTGGGTGTATATATGTTGGAGTGCCACCACTTTAYAAGGTATTTTYTATGTGTAACCTTCTATATTATGTTTGTTTTAACTTCATCAGGATAGTGTAGTGTGCACAGCACCTTACATCACTCAGGATTTCTGTACTTGTCTGTAGCAGACCATGAGTTCTCATTGCTAGATATATGAAGCATCTTTGGAGACTTGAGTGAGCTTGAAGACTGK
>VACF01000010.1:0-112998 GCA_006891605.1 Pleurozium schreberi
CGTGGGAAGAGCCTTTTCAACTCAGTAATTGGGGTCCAAGAATTGTATGATGGATTCAAAAATTTCTCATCATTATCCAATCCATCTCCACAATCCCATAAGTATCATGATGGTTTCACCATGGAGGATGGAACACACTCCAAGTAGCCACAAAAAATCCTATGTGGTGGTTGTAATGTGGATGTGGCCATCTTCATCCTCGTTCTATGAATATTATAATTCGTTAGAAACCCCAAGCCTCTTTGAATGTTCAATTTTCTTATAATGTATTATTTGTAGTTTGCAATGCACTGACTATGAAAATATTAGGGGGCCTTCGTTTTTTGTGTGAATTTTTGATTTATAGCTTCATACCTAAGTCCACAAAGGTCCTGAAAATATGAAACAACTTCGATAAGCAAGCCACTTCCATTTTCTTTCTCAAGTGAAACTAGCATTAGGTTGTTTTTTCAGCTACATTCGAGGGCTGTTTCATGCTATTTATCCATGTTGTGAATTAGCCAATGCTTGCATGAAATATATATTATTAAAAATATACTAGAATAATCAAATTATTCACCTCTAAAGGTTTTGAGATTGGAAGTAGTTAAACTAGTGAAATTAGATGCTCGTGTGGAAATTGCGGTTTTAGGATAATATTGCTAGTTTTTATGTAAATTGTAATTGTTGGATCTTGAAGTTACCTTCACTAATCATTCACTCACCAAATTTGAACACCAAATTTATAGGATTTTGTGAGATCAAGATAGTCAAAGGTGAGAAAAACAATTTTTTGCACCCTTGAAATCTTGGGCAGCTGCCATTGTTGAGGGCATAGGTCCATATAGAAACTTTCACAAGTTTGGTGCCACCTTCAATTTTGACTATAATATAAGTTAAGTACATCCTCTAAATTTTTCAAATGATTTGAAGGTGTATATCATACCCAAAAGGAAATATAGAAACTCAAAGGTCTATAGAATTTGGCATTCAAAGGCAATTTTCTCATCACTTCAGTTTCTCCAATAATTCTTTTCAAATGTGAATGGTGGGGTCATGACTTGTTACATCATTTGCCGGAAAAAAATTTTACTCCAAATGTTCTAAAATGGAATGTTCTAAAGAAAAAAAAGAGCCACAGCCTTCAAAATGAAAATTGTTCTCCCCAATTGCTGCCCATGTTAGGTGTAATTGTAGTATGACGGGTTGCGGCACCCTTAAATCCCAAGCCAGGAAGGAGGGGCCAAAATTGGTAGTCTGCTACCAACATCACTCGGCCTGGGCTTCTGGCAGCAAGCTTGGTGGCAGGAGGCAGCGAATCGTAGTGGGCAGTTTATTGGACGCCCAACAATTTGGGGTTTACGTGAGCTAGAGCATAGGCAGGGCAACTAGTTTGGTAGGTTATATTGACAGTAGAGAATATAAATCAAGAACTGGCTGGAAGAGTTCACGATTTGTTTGTAATTATATTCTAGGCTTACAAGAAAGTAAATAAATAAAATAGTAGAAGGGACCTCCCCCCCCAAAAATTGATATCTCAATTTCAAAAAAAATTGCAATGGAAAATAAATTGAAAAGGGTTCAATGGAAAAAAAAGAACAGGAAAAAGGGGTTCAATTAAAAAAAAGAGGGAAAATGGTCCAAAGAAAAAATAAAAGATATATAACATGCAAGAAGGACAAGTGTTGGTGCAAGTGCTCCAAAAAAATAAGGATAGAAACAAAGGAATTTGTACCTTTCCATCACTGATTGGAATCTCATTTATTACGTTGTCGAGGCCCGTAGTGTAACTCCACAAAACACCCTTGGTTTAGGCACAACATCCTATTGTTTGCACAATAATGGAATCTACATGTAGGATACCCACATGCTACACATGGATGTGTTAGTCAACTCCATGTAGGCATATGGGGGCGTGGTTCTTCCTCCTCTTCGTCCACATCAATGCCTAGGCCATGCCAATCTTGTGTGAGGGCATCACAGAAGTCGGCCTTGAATTGGAGATGCATCATTGGAATTTTCCTGGGCTTATCTCGTTGAATAAGCGCCAAGTACATGATATACATGTTTACCGCTGTAGTGTCTAGTAGAAAATAAAAGACACAATACCACCACTTGTGAGATCTAGTTTGGCTAGAGTAGAATGCCCTCAATTGATTGGCCTTATCCACCCCCCTTTGGTGCATTGTGTATTCTAAATGCATTGGGGAGGTTTGGATGGCATCCCTTCTAGAGCCATTTCTACGAGGAATAGTGGGCACCAGTATATAAGGACATCCAATAGGTATTGCATGAGTAGAAATGAGTAAATCGGGACGTCTATCTTTCCACATCATAGAAGAAATTGCATGAGCAATTCCACGACATACATTTTCCGTTGCAACGTACCTTGAGGTGAATTCTTCCAATTGCCTACCACTTTCAAGTCCAATGGCAAGCCCATCCAGTTGCACCAGATTGTACCCGTGGCATATATACCAAGTGTGGCCAACTTCCTAAACAAATCAATGCTTGAGAAAAAAATTTCCATGACAGCTACATGACCCTTGCCTTCAAGGCCATGTAATAATTTCATTACCACGGCGTGGGCTCCACTTACTATTCCTTGAACCACGGGTGCCACATGTCCTCCTATGTTTTGGACAGCTCTACAATAGATGTTGAAGTTGAAAACATACTTTGAGGATGAATCCGCTAAACACCATACTTTGATGCCCCATTTTGGGGGCTGCTTGGGCATGTACTGCCCAGTCGGACAATATGACCTCTTGTATCAGATCATCATTTCATCAACGGTGAGAAATTTTCCAAGATTCCATTGACGCATGAAACTATTTCTAATGTCATTTACCAACCAACATACTTGCCCCATTTTGTCGTAGTCGGACAACTCTCTCTCACTAACAATGATGCCGGATTGGTGACATGAAGACATCTAATTATAGCTTGAAACCTATTCCGTGAAAAAATTCTTGAAATTCTAGGACAATAGAAGAATGACCCTTTTCTACTCCAATATGTTTTCATGTTAGGTTGTTTCTTTAAACCCATGTAAATTCGTGCGGCTAAGTATGCTTTCAACCCTGTTACAGGCAAAGGCAACCACACATTGCCCCCCTTGGTTTTCCCATGTTCATCCAGAGCCGTTGCATAATGTTTTGTCTCTACCACTATTTTGCTCAATAAGGTGTAAGGCCAAAATAAAGAGAATAATTGCATAAAGTTGGAAAAGTACATAAATCCTTCGTTAGACTAGTACTATTTACAAATTCTTTGGGTTTGGGAGAAAATGTRAAATTTGCACAGTCCTAAGTGGAGTCCTAGTACAAGTGTTTCACACCATTTAGATCCCGTAGGTCCCCATTATCCCACTATCTCCTTCATCATTTGTGATGTCATTTTCAGCAAAATCAGCAGGCAATTCAAAATTTTGTTCAAGTTCTAGCTGCTAAATTCTCTCCTCTATATGATCCTTCCACCCCATTGCAACATGTACCTCTCCAGTTGGTTCTTAAACAACATCAGGATTGGAAGGTATCTCTCTGCCTTGCCCAACAACAACAACTCCATCTTCGTTCCATAACCACTTGTCTTTAGCCCCATGACCGTTGTAGCTCTCCCATTGGCCTAGCATGTCGTTGTAGGATCCAATGGCAGTGTCAACGATGGAGGTGGGAACTCTAGTGCCAAACAAATCATCCCCGTTGTCTTCCCATMTTCTTCTGCTCAAATTTTGTTGYGYGCCAAAAGACRRTCCGCYTTCTTCCGCACACTCAYTCCCGCCTGCRCGTTGCTCTTGCTGCTCATGTTGATGCACACYCCGCCTTCTGTCGATCTTCAAGTCYGKCTACTRCAATTTAGTCTCCATGTGTAAATAAGTTGTCATCCTYCCCGTCCRAATCAGAGGAGTAGAAGGAGCCCACACAATTTGAGTCCCTCGCGTTCCAAAAGTCGTGCTCCTGGCTCTCCAATTGTCATTCCACTTGTGTCATTGTTTGCATGATTTTCTTTTGGTCGCTCCGCTGGTGAACCTGCAGTTTCATTGTCAGTATTGCTTGATGGTGTACCCTAAATTTTCCGTCCAATTTGCATCCGTTGCTGCTTCCATTTGTACGTCCGTGTTGGCGGAAGTCGCTCCGCTCTGGAGTCTGGCGCTGCGGCTTGGTCCCACATCATTACTAGCGAGCTGCGCCCTCACATATTGGTAAGTGATTATTCTACACTTGCTCCATTTTTTTGGCTTCATGATTGTAGAGACTGCTAAACCAAAATAAGACAATACAGAAATAGAAGGTGAGAATATAAGGAACATACCCACTTTCCCTTTTGAAAACGTGGGTATTTCGGCGTAGCTTTTGAATCCAATGGAAACAATAATTGGTGGCTTGAATGAAGCAGTTGTGCATTATGCCAATGTGGGCATTGTAATGATGTTTATGGATGTACGGCGGCTACTCAATTTATGTTCAATTCAAAAATTGCCCCCATGTAGACAATGCACAACATTTGAAGAGTGATAGACGAATATAGGAGCTAGTAACATTATGGAGTAGGATCCAGGCATAGGCAAAGGCAAAATCAAGCCTATGGATGCTATTTAGCATTCATGGTATGCTTCATAGTGGTTGAAATTTACTTGAATTTATATGTCATGCATAGAGTAGTACGTCAATTTTCAAATAGTCTCTTGACCCTTAGCAACATTCGTATTTCTCTTCAAGTTGTTTTTAAAAAAATAATGGCTTTTCGTTTTTTTCCTTCCTAAGCAAGAACGTTGTCACTGCTTCTCTATTTCCTGAGGAAGGTAGCTTTACAATGTCTGTTGTGAAGCCTTTTCAAGCGTTTGACATAACCGCTACCTAACCCTAGGAAGGATTCAATGAAGCCATCCCAAAGCTCTGACACATCCACTATCTGAATGCCTCCCAATATTGGAAGTCTGGCAAGTAGGAAAGAGCAGCAGCTGCAGGAGGCCGGCCTATAGTGACTGACAAGTTATCCGTGTATTGCCCAACCCTTTGCCCGGGTAGCTTTGGGCACTTCTTGAAATTTTTCTTCGCAGTGTAAATCACTCTGCCCGTTATGCCGCCCTAGGAAAGAATCAACCTTTTGCGTTGTAACTTCTTTTCCATAAATCTTCAACATTAAAAAATTAGTAATCTTGAAAGGTACTCCTTGACCTCAAATTGTGAAAAAAATTTCAACCCAAAACACCTTCAAATATAAAAGTTCTGACCTGCCCAAAAAATCTATAATTCCACAAAATAGCACTTGGGACTGTAGGGGTTAAAATATTAATATTAAAAAAAAAAATTTGAAATAAAATTTAAAAAATATTTCATTATTAGTATTATCTAATGTGGCAGTCGCTCTACCACATCAGCGTGCTGCTGTGGCCAAATTYTCACAAACCGAGAACTTGAGGGAACTCGCAGCTCTTTAGAGTAGCTAGAAAAAAGTCTAATGGAAACAATTAGAAAATTTTCAACTTCATTGATACAAAATCTTTTAGACACTGGCAAAATGTACACCCAAAAAGTAAAGAGATAGCACTAACTTTTGTTTCACAAGTTATTTGTCATGGTAGCCTTCTCTTATGTATGAAAATTAAAAAATTAAAAATGTAGTGACTTTATTACACAACTCAAAAAAACTCCATAGCCACTACATTTTAGAAAATTTCTWCTATGTACCAAAAATTTCATGTACCACCTACAAGTCGGTTTGTATAAATTTGGACTACTTTCAGAAATTGAATTTTTGGACAGTTGGGTTGGCTGGCAAGGAATGTTAGAATCATGATGGCCAGGTCATGCTGAGTAAGGAGCTGACCATCAATAGAAAGGAGCCCCAGAAGTCAACAGACCATTCCCGGCCCTCTCATGAGGTACAATCACGTACCACCTTCAAGCATTTTTTTTTTTTTTTTTTTTTTTTACACAAATAAAGGAGACCTTTACTACAAGGAAAGAATACAGAACACCCAGCCGCAAGCGGCCTGGGCAAGCGGGAACCAAAGTTAGTACTAAATTACAGTTAGCACCTTCAAGCTTTTTCACAAGGGCAGTGAATTAATTCGAGGCCATGTAACCTCCTCATTTGGAATCAATGGAAATCACAAATTTAAAACTTTTCAACTTTAAAAAAAAAATTGTTTCTATGAAATTATTAACCCTTAAAAGACACACTGCTGATTGTGGAAATCATCAATTTTGATACTATGGAAATCACTAATTTAGAGAAATCCAAAAGTACTCATTGGAAGTCAAAGTACTAAGTTATAGAAGATCTTCCCTTTCCACCTCTAATTCCGTGGATGAATAGTTGCACTTTTGTGCTGAATAGTTTGATTTTCTATCATGCATTGGACGGAGAACGTCCGCCTTGACGTTCAAGGGTTAACCCCTAAAGGACCGTTGTGCCCTCGGGGGACAAATGAGATTTTGGGCAGGTACCTACGGGCTGAATTTTTTATGTAATTTTTTGAAACTTTTTTTTGGAGATAGAAAAACTGATGAGCTTCGTGGAAATGTAATTTTTTTTTCAATTGGTGCCTAGGAACAAAAGTTATGCCCAAATAAGCTCAAAGCTAGGGAGACCGGGCAGCAAAAAAAATTTTGCAAAAATTTTAATTTTTTTTCCTCATAGATTATACTTTTGTATATCTTGAATGCTTTGATTCATCTCATTTGGATTTGTTATGAGAAAGTTATGGACAATCTTGGGTCCTACAAGTTATTTTTTCAAGAAGATATTGTCATTGTCCAAAACTCAAGATTGTCCATAACTTTCTCATAACAAATCCAAATGAGATGAATAAAAGCATTCCAGATATACAAAAGTATAATCTACGAGGAAATTTTTTTTTTTTTTTAAATTCAAATTTTTGCAAAATTTTTTTTGCTGCCCGGTCTCCCTAGCTTTGAGCTTATTTGGGCATAACTTTTGTTCCCGGGCACCAATTGAAAAAAAAAATTACATTCCCATGAAGCTCATCAATTTTTCTATCTCCAAAAAAAAGTTTCAAAAAATTACATAAAAAATTCAGCCCGTAGGTACCTGCCCGAAATCTCATTTGTCCCCCGAGGGGACAACGGTCCTTTAGGGGTTAAGTCAATAGTTGGTGGGCATTTTATAGCCATGTTGTGCCAAATATAAAGTTAGACATTCCACAATGTTAGTTTTATCCGTAAAGTCCCCAAATTATAAAGATGCCAAATTTGCCTACAAAGTCAATTTTGAATGGATCTTTTCAAAAAGTTTGATTCAAGGTGAGGAAATGGATCTCCTTCTTTTAAAGTATTGATATTTTGGATTTAATCAGGTACTTAGATCGCAAGTTATGTTGTTAAATAATTTGAATAGGGTAGGGGGCTTTGCACAACATGTGCCAAATTCCTCATGTATTTTGGAAATATTTTTGTTCTTGGTTTATTTAACTAAATGTTTCAAAAACTCATTTGAAGACGGATTGAATTTAAATTTGTTGCTCCTATCAAACAAGTTTGATAGATAAAAAATGTTTTTTTTAAACTTCAAATCTTATAATCTTGCAATCTACTTTGTCAAAGTTTCTCATTTTTTTCTCATTTCCATAGAAGGTTGGTTGTATGGTTAATTTGAAAAAATAAAAAATAAAACTAATGAGAAATCATCTTACACTAGCTAGTGCTTTGCCAATATTTTGGACTTCCTCCCATTTCTCAACCATTGTCATTGTGAATATGATACACCATTCATTTACTTCAAAAGTTTGACATCTTCTCACGTAACTAACATGACATAGTACATAGTGCCAAAACAAAGTCAAAGGAGTGTAATGTGTAAATCTCACTCCCAAMAAAACCAATGTCTATTGGCCTCATCAAAAATGGCTTAARAAARCTTTTCATTGACTTCAAAATGTTATAATCTTACAATMTGCTTGAAACTAATTATACACRTTTACATTGTGGTCTACCACATGTTTAAATTTCACAAAAWYATGTTTCTATTATTTCCATTTCCATTTAATGCACTTGAAAATGACAACTTTTAACAATTTTGTGTGGAATGCACCGTGGTCCATTATGGTAGAGGGTCTCATTCCTAACCGGCGCCCCTATCACCAATCAATAGGGTGTTGTATTTGCGACCAAGGCGGAACAGATTTCCATTTTCTCCTTGGAATGCGTGTTTTTTGATTTTTTCAAGGTTTGGACCAATAAGTTCATGACACAGAAGTGAGCAAGAAAGTAGGAAGCAATGAGCAGGAAAGTAGTTCTTGAATGATCGGAATTGGATGACTCTACATGTTGATCATGGGTCAAGCCCAAATTTGGCCTTGCAAAATTCATAGTAATTTCATTGCAAGAGATAAAATTACCAAAGTTTTTGCAATTTCCATCATTTCAGTCAATGCACCTCTTGAAATATTTGCTTTGCCTACACTACCCTAGATCATGTCCATAATTGCTTATTTGATTGGTTATGGGTCCCTCTACCATATGGTAAAAGTCATATGGACATCCTTTCTTGGACATAATTGAGGGGAAATGGCTTAGGGTTTATGTCTTTTTTTTTGGTTATATAATGAAAAGTCAAGCCATGTGATTACTGAGTGAATTTGTCTTCCTTAGAATCCGTCTTCCTTAGCATCCATCCCGTCGTCCATCGATTATTTGTCAATAATTATAGCATCATCTTTTATCAAATAATGATCCTGTCTGAGCGAGCAGGCATGAGCAGTTGAACTGCGAATTCATAACAAATCCGAAAGCAAAAAGTACAGTACTGTATATTACAGAACCATTGTCTGTCGTGACTCGTGAGTACCGTAAGGAATGAAAAGCTTTTGAAGTTCCKCTAYGCTACCCWYGCTACGTTAAGCTTATTCYGCRTCYKGATTATTCTTAGAACCTATTTCTTTCGGTGTAATTATACGCTTGCACGCACGCACAGGCTGCTCACCAAAAGCTTTTGCACTTAAAAGTTTCTATCATTGTTTACGTCCGGATGATTGTTTCCAAATGCATTATGGATGGCAATTGAAGGTAGGATAATAATGTCAGAACTATTGCTGCAATAGACGGAATGTGTGTATGTATGTGCTTCCCCAAGCCCTTATGTGGCACTGAACAAATAGAAAATATGTAAGGAATTGGGAGGGCCGTTCATCTGTTCAGCTTGTACAAAAAGGCATGTACAAAATGTGGCTCTGAGTATTCTAGAAAAGCATTTGTTATAAAAAAAAAGAAGTATTCTAGAAAAGCTAGTGGTCGTACAAACATGAAGCGAATAACAAGTTGCCTACACAACCGAATTTCATTGAAAGGTAGGGAAACAGTACACCAAATATGCTTTTGAGTTCTCAGCTACATTGCTGGACTCTGTTCACTTAGAATCCCTTTATGGTATGGAAGCAATGCACGTGTGCCAATTTTAATTCAATTAACTTCAATCCCTCTTGAGATAGATGGCTGCCGATATAAAGTAAAATGGCCCGTTATGGTCAGAATTAGGAGTTAGCACTAGTGCCATTGCTGAAATTTTTTTAAAGAAAAAAAATAAAGACAAGTATGAGAAATGGCTAGAGCAGTTGAAATTATGTTTTTTCGACAAAGTATGAACTTGTTATGAATTTTTGAAGTGTAGTGTCCATTATGGCCCCAAACAGTCTAGAAACTACTCCCAAATCAACAAAAATTGTATCTATAATGCTCATCTTACCTAAAGCAATCACAATGTTTTCTAACATGGAAGGCCTAGAAAAGTCACTTCTTCCAAGGAATTTACACTAAGGAGGTTCCAATTGAAATCACTAATTACTCCATTAACTATCAACTAAGACATTGATTGTGGACCAACTTTCATTTATTGAAAAGAAATCCGTATTAATGGGTCATTCTTTAGGTGTTTGTCGTGGATCTTTTGACCTTACTAATTGATTGTTCTACCCTACATATGCTTGAATGCTTGCGTTACAATCATAATGTTTTTCTCTTTGTCTGAAAAATAAGATAAAAATATTCCCATCAAAAGAAATACATGATGAGCGGTTTATAAGCCTACTACCTTATTGGCAAGTCATAATTTAACATTGTTATCTAAAGAGCCTTGAGTTCCAATGTCTGGCTTGTTTCCCACTTTACAAATAAAATGATCTCTATAAATAATGAATTGGTTAATCACAAGTTGAATTTAGAATAAAGTTGACTGAACTCAAATTTTGTGAATTCAAATTTTGTGAGTTACTCTTTGGTACGTAGGATGAAAACTTGAAAAATGTTGAAGGTGCATGAAATGCGTTTGAATTTACTTTGGCAATGTGTTTGACCTTTCGATGCTAGAGTAGTCATGCTCTAAGAGTGGTAAATATACGAGTAATGTATCATTCATCACTTACGTAAATGTCATGAAGTTCCAATAGGAAATGGTTGGTAAAAAAGTGCCTCAAAGGCTTTTCTGAATAGGGCCAAAAGGGAGAGCCTAATCCCCATAGTCCCAACAATTCCTTTGAGGAATTGTGGAAGGTTCAAGCAAGTACCTATAATCACAATTTATGGCAATCTTTTTTGAATTTTTTTTCAAGATATGAAAATTGACTAGCTTTGAGTGAATGTAACATTTATTTCAATTGGTGCCCCAAGTCAAAATTTATGCTATAATGAGCCCAAAATAGGCGAGGGCAATCAACCAAAAAAACTAAAAATACTATTTTAGTTTATTTCTTATATATTTTTTTGTCTATGTGGGAATATTTCATTCATTTCATTTGCATAAGTAATGTGAAAGTTCTCAAGATTCTTATTTTGAGGCAATCTTAGCAAATATCTAAGAGAATGATATATATAATCCATTTTTGAACTCAAGTTTCAACAATTTTTCAAAAAATGGTCACCTTAAGTTTGTAAGGTAAACCAAACCATCATGAGCAAAAGACCCATCACAAATACTAATGTAAATAAATCATTACACCTACATACTTGCATCAACCTATAATAGAGTTTCTTCAACAAATGAGATTTGAGCAATATTAGGATGAGCTAGTGGTCAAAATCAATGTTTTTGATGATGGTTATAGAGTGATTAGTAATTCCAATAGGAACTTACACCTTTTGAGTAAAAATTCATCATAAGATGTGACTTTTTTAGGCCTTCATACACTAGCCATGTTAGAAAACATTGAGACTATTTTAGGTGAGTAAGATGACCACTATAACTGATTATATTTTTTTGTTGATTTTAGGATAATGTAAACATTTTTTTACAATTGTTTAGCATGCTTCATAAATTTTTAGCAAATTCATACTTTGTAAAGAAAATATAATTCAATTTTTCTTCCCATATTTCACATTGTCTTTATGTAGATACAAATTTGAGAAATTCCAACAATGTCAACATGGCAAACTAGTAATTTTGCTTGCTATAGGTCAATTTACCTTATATGTATCTTTCATCAATTACAAAGCTGTAAGAGTAGATCCAACGTAGCCAAGAACAAGCACTCCAAAACCATAATGACATAGCCATTAAGAAAACACCCTAATGCAACCGGCATTGGTCTCTCTAGTATCCAAGCTTGCCATTTTCTATCCTTGACTTGGTAATTTGGCAAACTATGAAGAGCTTGCAAGTTGGCTCACAATAAAAAAATTTATAAATATTAAACCTTTTCAAGCTTTGTTATGAATGCCAATTGATTGAAATTCCCTTTATTGTATGAATGATATTATTTGTAACGTACATTGAATAGGGATATTAAGGGGACCAAACAATTAAAGGAACTTATTGTCAAAATGTGTATATGTTTGAGACATGATGTGCACCCCCATATACTTTAGTAACTACTAATATACAATAAAGGTAGATATTTATATAGTGTGAAATGTTGATTAATTAGTATGGGTCCCTTTAATACCCCTATTTAGTGTAGAATCTTTTCCTCTCTTTCTTTCTATAATGTGAAAATATTGCCAACTTTTCAATAAGTCAATTTTTTTTCAAAAGTCACCGGACCAAAATGAGGTTTGCCTCCCTCCACTTCAGGATCTGGATACTGGGCTTGTTCCCGTCTCCCCATTGGAGATGCTCTAAGCTCTGGCCCAACTGAATCCAAGGTAGGCCCGGTTAAAGTATGAATTAAACCCCCAGTCCTTATTTTACTATTGATTGATTTCTTGCAATGGAACTGACTTTATTATTGAAAAGGAGAAAATAAAACAACCCCTGGGCGGACCAAATCAACCAATCATTCTCGGGTAGGATGATCCTCCATAAGAAAGAAAGATCCCTACCAGTGTGTACTTCAACCCATAAAGCACGGGGAGGCCAGTTTTGGGTCGATGAACGAGACAGCATCTTCATGTGTACTCACATCAGGAAAGTACCCCCTATTGAAACAATACTGTTTTAATGGGCTAACACTCCAACTTTGAAAATGTAGTGTTGTAGTACAGCATCAGTACTTCAACAACGCTATTTCTATGGGAGGCATTGTATTAGTACTGATGCTGTAATACAACAGTAAACTTTCAAAGTTGGACTGTGAGCCCATTGAAACAGTACAACATCAATACTAATACAATGGGGGTGTTAGTTCCCAATGTAGGATAGAAGTGCAACTATTCATCCTTGAAATTAGAGGTGGAAAGGGGAGATCTTCTACTATAGTTTGATTCCAATGAGTGGTTTTGTATTTTTGTAAACCTATGATTTTCACGATATCAAAATTGATGATTTCCACGGGCATGAGTTTGTCTTTCCAGAATTAACATGTTAGCTCGACACATATGCAAAAAATGATAGTTTTCGGGGTACCCGTCTTAGTTTCCCTAAAAACTGAAGTATTTTTGGGCTGATTCAGCTACACTGCATAGGGGTATTAAGAGGACCCATACTAATTAACCCCTCAACCCCAAGGTCCAACCATGCTTAAAAGCATCCTTCCTTTGCAAGTGTAGCAAAAAAATCACATTTGTGGCTGAACCTCCTTCTACTAAAATGCCTCTAAGTCACTCATAACGTCTTGTATGGATATGAAATTTTAACCACACAAACTAGATTAGTAAGCGCAACTTTTCCAATAAAAATTATTGATAAAGGATCATATACGAAGAAATTATGAGACACCAAAGTTCACTGAAATGCAAAAATTCCTCGATTTTGAACTTTGAATTGCTCCCAAACATTCAAAAGAACTTGGATTGGCATGAAACTTTTACCACACTGACAATACCTTTATGGGAACAATACCCAACAAATTTGATTGAAAACAAACATTTGATGAAAAAGATACAATCCCCCGAAGTTGCAGCCATCACAATGTAGTGTGTTGAACCTAAATTGAACTTGAAAACTTCCAATGACTTTCACAAACTCAATACGTCTTGGATTGATCTTAAAATTTTACCATAGAAACTAGACTAGTATGCGTAACTTTTCCAACAAGTTTTTATTGAAATTGGACATTGGATGCAGATGTTTAAGCTCTTCAAAGTGGACTGCCAGTGAGAGGCCACTTTCCAGCCCCTTGGGCGTTGAGGGACTAATTGACATTTCACATTATATGAATATCTACTTTTCTTGTGAGTGAAGTCTCCCTGGGCTTTACATCATTTTTCAAACATCTACAGTTTCCCTCATTTAGTCCCCTTAATTGTTTGGTCCCCTTAATACCCTATTCAGTGTAGTTTGGCTCCAATTTCGCCCGAGGCCCTCCCTGCAGTGACAACGGCACGTGCATCCTCGGCACACCAGTAACGTACTTAACGAGGTCTGCGCGAAGGGCAGGCCCCAGCAGGCCCCCTCATCATCTCCAATTCCAAGCCTCCCAGAAGTCCCAGTCCAGTCGCCCCATGAGCTTCGTCCCGACTACGTTAACTTAGACTTCCCGCTTCAAAACATCCGCTGTCAGGATCACGAGCGCACCTGCGCAAGCTCCAGCTCACCGCTGGCCGCAGTAGAAGAAGTCAGCGCGCGTGACACTAGCCAAGGAACGTACAACACTACTGAAGTTAACAAGAAAGCGCATTCCAAGCTTCGGAGTTTGTACAATTAAATCGTATTGGGCATATATGCCACTGAACGGCCGGGTCCCATGCCAGCGGAAGTTCGATGAAGCCAAAGGGGGAATTGATGACTACTGGGAGCCATCAGCTGTGACGTAAGTCAATGGCAAGGCAACGTGTGATAAGGCTGGTTGTCTGGTCSTGGGCTCCTGGCCTGGCGCCGAGACTCTTGTCCTGCCGTTTTTCCACCAACCGAAGCTAAAGGCCATACCATATATGTATGATCAGGACGTCGCTCACCAAAGCCTGCCTAAAGAGCCTTTCTGCAGMGCACAAGAGCTTGACCCGCTATCAATGTCGTCACAAGCGATCGTCATCAGAAGCTTGAGCTCTGATATTATTCACCTTGCGTGGCCAGAAGATCGTAGCGAAGTTCAGTTCCTTGGGCTAGCGACTTTTAGCCGATGGGTTACGTTTTCCACAAGTAGCCGATGAGTTTCGCCGAGAGTTTTGAGATGTGCGGTGTGTGGTTGTTGTGTGATTCGTGAGTGGTTGTTGTGTGATTCGTGAGCCTGTGGAGTATATATGTTGTGGGTTCAGATTTGGGGACTGGCTGCGTGTTTGATCGTCGGTCTGTCGGAGTGTCTACCGATTGCTTTGGTTGCTGCTGTGGAGGTTTGAGTTCAGCTCGTTCATGCGCGCTTGGAATATATGGTTCTTTAAGGCATGCAAGCAGGTGTAGTGAAACTGTGAAAGGGCTGGGTCAATAAAAGTGGCTCGGGACTTTCCTTAAATGTCTGGAGGATTGATGTTTAGCTAGCGTGTGTGGTGCGCGCGTGCTTCCTAGCTCACGAGTAGTTGATCAGTCGCGCGTTAGGCCAGGCATCATGATCCTGAGGTGGGGTATAGATCCCAGGTACTCGTTTTGGTAACTCCACGAAGTAGAATTCTTCGTGCAGAATTTCTGAGTATGMCGSGATAACGGAGTTACAGGGTATAGTGGCCACGTAGCTTATGCATGCTTCGGCAACTTCGTGGATGGAATCGTAATCGATCTCAGCGCGCTATGACAGAGGAGCAAGAAGGTCTCGAGCAGGACGCTCGTGCGTACGAGTTTTGATTTGGTAGAGATGGTACGGTGATCGTGTCAYCGTCCAGGGTTTTAGGTTTCCACTGTTGCTTCGGCAGTGCGAGCAACTCGCTAGCGCCTGTTTGCAGAATCAATTACGCAACTCGTGCGTGCTGCAGACGACAAGCTCCATGAATTAAAATTGCTTCATCGTAATTCTCACGGTGCACTCGTATGAACGCTCTCATGAAGATCACATAGCACCAAGCTTTCCATCAGTACGTGGATTCAACCAATGCAGTCATTGTCCACAATGTGGAGTCGACCAGTGCAACAAGCAGGCAGTCGCTCTATCGCCAAGGCGGGCTCCCTGGAGCGCCTGTCCACACTATCAAAGCAGTCGTTACGAAACGACGTCGACGGCGCAGGAGTTGCCCGCCGCGGCTACATCATGGCCTGCGTCGCCCTAGTGACTCTCCTCCTCACGGCCGTTCTCACATCCCTCGGCCCCTCGCTCAACCTCTTCAAGCACCTCACAGAGTTCGCAGACTCCACCTCCGACGTGAGTTGGAACGCAAAGTGGATCGCGCTCGAGGGCGCCACTCCTCCTCGAGCTGGATGCGACGCCAACAGCGCGAAGCTGAAGGTGTTCATGTACGATCTCCCTCCGGAGTTTCACTACGGGATGATCGCAGAATATAATTCCGAGGGGAACCAGATATGGCCGACGAACATCTCGGACATCCCGAAGTACCCCGGGGGATTGTACCAGCAACACAGCCCCGAGTATTGGCTCATCACGGACTTGCTCACCTCCGACATGGCCGATCGGACCAGCCCGTGCACGGCGTTCCGTGTGAGGAGGTGGCAGGACGCGGATGTGGTGCTCGTGCCGTTCTTCGCGTCGCTGAGCTACAATAGGTAAGGCCAAACTCCAAGGAACTATGGTATGGCGAAACTAAAATGGCGTGCATGTTTCAATTGTGCCGGATTCCCTAGAAATTTGTCCTAATGAATTCTTTCATTCGCTGGTTTCAGGATAGTTTAAGAAGAAAAATGTTAAATTAATGTTGCGATGGAAGGATCAATACGGTGGGGTAGAAGTGCGCCATGCGTGTTCTTAAACCTCATCTTCTCTCGATTTCTCAAATTTTTGATGGAGAAGTATGCGTCTCCACTGTGGGGAACTATGAAAATGAGGTTACAGTATAGAAAATCGGGGTTTCGGTTCAGCATATTTATACTCGGTAATCGTCGGTATCGGTTCAGTTTACTTTCTCATTTGAGGTGAACAACGAACTTCCATTGATGTTTCAAGAGTCAGTGAAGGATGCGAACATGTGTGCCACGTTTTGAACCGCCAACCTCTGAAATGGCTACCTCTGAAACCGACTAGCTAGCGGCTTGTTTCGTAGTGGCACAAAATGCGAGATTAAAGAGAGATTTTGAAACGAAATTAGGTCTGATGTTGATTCTCGGGATCCAGTCTTGAAATGCCGCCATTTTGACGAACTCTGCAGGTACTCGCGTCCGTTGGTAGCGAAGAACCCAACTCAGTATGATCAGAACCAGAAGCTTCAGGAGAAGCTCCTTCGGTTTCTCTCCTCGCAGCCTGCGTGGGCTGCTTCCCAGGGCGCCGACCACGTGGTGATAATCCACCACCCGAACAGCATGGTGCACTCCCGCGATCGCTTCCACAACTCAATGTTTGTAGTCGCCGATTTCGGCCGCTACGTCACCGACGTCGCGAACATGCGCAAAGACGTGGTCGCCCCTTACAAGCACGTCATCCCCTCCTTCGACGACGACACTACGGGCGCCAAGAGTTACCCCCTCCGCCCCACACTTTTATTCTTCCAGGGCGCAATCGTGCGCAAGGAGGGTGGAATCATCCGTCGGGAGCTTTGGGAGCTTCTGCGCGACGAGCCCGACGTGGTGTTCGCGACGGGGGCCACGACGTCCGCAGGCATCCGGAGCGCCACCGTGGGGATGCGGAGTTCCAAGTTCTGCTTGCACCTCGCGGGCGATACGCCGTCGTCGAATCGATTGTTTGATGCGGTGGTGAGCCACTGCGTGCCGCTCATCATCAGCGACGAGATTGAGCTTCCGTTTGAGGATGTGGTGGATTACACGGAGTTTTGCTTGTTTGTGACCTCCAAGCAGGCGCTGCAGAAGGGGTTCGTGACGGAGTTGTTGCGCGAGTTTAGTGTGACGGAGTGGGCACGGATGCATGCGCGGATGGTGGAAGTGCAGCGGCATTTTGAGTACCAGCAKCCGACGGAAGTCGGAGACGCCGTGCACATGACTTGGGACGCCATCGCCAGGAAAGTGCCCGCGCTCACGCTGGCTCGCAATAAACACMGGCGCTACGCACGCTCCTCAAACTCTAAACTTTAAATCCTCCAAACCCCTAAACCCTAAAAMMCCCTAATCAGTCTCAAGCAAYCCGCTTCCCAATCAGAGCCTGTGATCGATGACATAAGCTATTTCAGTTCACAAGACCAAGTGAATTCCAGCATCGGATCACCGTTCTCGTTCAAATAACGCAATGGGGTGCGCACTCACACGGGGGTTCACATGATYAGCCTGCTTTCATTGTGTGGATATTAGGTGCCTGTGAGATTTAGTTTAGTCAGATTAACCAATTCTTTTCCACATTCCTGTGGATCACTGCACCTTAATTAGTTAGTTAGAGAGTTCATTCACGGTAGCTAGACTTCCGATGGCAAAGCTTCGGGGTCCTGTCTCCGCTGAACTTTGTAAAGGTATCTGTACAATCCTGATTCAACCGATTCGTTGATGATTTTGTATCATTACAATAATTATTCAGTTGCAATAAACTGTCGAGACTCCAGAGATAAGCTTGATTGATCAATTTAGCTGTCGAGACTCCAGAGATAAGATTGATCAATTTAGCTGGCTGGCGGCTGCTATGGCTAGCTGTGGATAGACTACCTCTGTCGCAGTTGATGATTGTTGTTCATTGCTTCGAAAGATTACTTCAGATTCGATAGTAAATGGGTTAACTTTGAATGCGGACTTTCAGTTTGAAGAATTGATAATTGCTTAATTAATGACGCACTCATGTGGATAGGACTGGTACTAATTAATACCCAAGTCCTCATGGGCTGCACCGCTGCAGGAATCCCCTGATCCAACGACACTTGAATCGTGGTGTTTAACTTACATGATCTGGATTTTACGGTCTCTTGCCAGAGACGGGACTGCTGTCTTGCTAATGTCCTGTACTCCTCTTTCCTCTCCTGGAAGTCGTTTACTACATGTGGTTCGCTTCAAAGGGACAGACTTGCAGAGCTCTAAAATCTAGGAACTGAATAGATTTGGGGTTGAGAATGATGTCTAGAAAAGTGCCGTTTCCTTGAAGTTTTGCCGTTGTAATGAATAGCACAGTGAGAGCAGTTGTAACCTAGATTTCTGCTTACTTTCAAAGAGCTCGTTTACCGAACGTTTGGCATATCAAGCTTGCTCATGGAAAACCTCGTGTGTTCGTTATTTTGCAAGTATGAGAGCTGGAAATGTGTTGCTCAAGAGCAGACACTTCAATAAAAACTTCAACTCAAGGACCCAGGCACAATCTCTGTATGTGCCCAGTGAATTGTTAGAGCGTCGTCAATGCAGCTCCATCAACCATCTAACGTACTCTGAGCAACGAAATGGCCGGACACCGTGTTGCTCAAGTACAACATTGTATTCCACCTTTGCATGCATCAAAGTGTAAATGCATTCTTGCACTCGACTATCTCCTCAAAAGAGAGGGTACACAGTTCAGTTCAGATTATGGAGTCTTATCCTACATTCTATAATTGGTCCATTAAATTATCAACCGGATACAAATTGAGGCGGAGTGTGATTCAAACCCTTGCAATTGAATTCGTATGAAGTTGTATTGTCATGCTCAAACACCAAAGAAAACATGGTCAAATTTCTCATGTAGAGATTTTCTCGCGGCTCATTTTCCGTAGGTCTACGCAGATCATGTATTGCAATACGTTTAGGTAGGCACCCCAAAATCGCCCCTCATCTAACACCACCATCTTCAAACTCTATATCGTACATCTCCAAAATCAATTATGTACCTATGCGAAAGAAACGCTTTTAGAACCAAACTTTGACCCTTCATAACTATTGCATATTGTATCCAAGTGTGGCATTCTGTGGTGCATTGGAACCTCCTTTGACTTGCCAAGAATGTCATTCTGACTAGCCCAATAATAGTGACTAGACACAATACCAATTTGTGGTGGTTTCCGGGTGTACCCACCTTACTAGGTCACATGGGATGCATGACACGGTGTCACACTAGTGTAATGAATGAAGTTGAATGCAATTACGGTATGATGATGTCACCACCTCTACTAGAAATGAAAACAGCGCCTTGCCTGGGCCCAAGAACAAACGGTTCAGTTTCGTCCTTTTTCAGAGTTTTGAATCTGGGGTGCTTTTGATTTTCTCCCTTTCACCTGATCATTGTGCCGGTGCAACTACGTTACATGAACCTGACTCCAGCATGCAATGACTGATGGGGAAGAGCGTTCACCAGTTGCCTGGGAAGTCCAATAAAACGGGTTCAGCACTGGACACCACCAGTCCTGCAAGCAGGCACATCACTGCAGGGCCCCCATCAGATAAAATAAGTGAGTGACGCATAAGCTACCAACAGAAAATGTGGCTCTCCCTTTCCTTCTTCCAACTCAATGACAATTCAAAGTGGGTCCTGCATCATGATGTGAGACTGAAGTTTTTTTTGTTTCTGTTTCTGTTTTTCTGTTTGTTTTGTTTTTCTGTTTTTTCGCTTTAAATCTTGAATAAGAGACCATGTGTAGTGTAGTGAGCCTTAAGGTTCCTCCAGAGCTCTATGTAAGTCTATACAGCATATAAAGTCTGATAATTAGAGCAAATTATGAAATTTTGTTATCACATTCTTAGTATATACAATGACATGACATTGTAAGTGAATTTGACCATGTGTATGATAGTATCCATTTAMAAACAAGTAGATATGCAAGCGAAAATGCACTAACAAATGACTCATAGTTTGCGTAGACTACTTAGCTTTAAGATCCACACTGGTCTTAGAGTAAGTGAGGGTTTAAGAGCTTAATCTATGCACACAATGCTTCTACTTGTGATGTGTGGATGTTTGGAACCTTTAAGGACTAAAAAGAACTAATAGAAAAAGAAACATCAATATGTAAGGATTGTCCTAATGACATTGCCAATTGATAACATGCAAGTTGCTCTACGAGTACGAAAAAAACAAAAGTAAAATTTCCTACCACATCTATGACAAGCCAGGAGAAATTCCTTCATGAAGAGCCAAAACACTACTCCCTGCCGTGTCTCAAAATAAATCCATGATCCTCCCAAAGTTCCCCATGAGAAACCACAGATTTGTACTTTGAGACCGAGGGAGGAGGACAAGAGAATAAAAAATTCCTTCATGACTCACACTATTTGTTGAGCTTTGCTGCCCTCTGCTACTGCCCTGTGCACGTGACTTTCCTCCCTGTTCTGTTTCCTGTGAACAAATGCCGGTGGACAACTTGAGTGAAAAAACAGAATGTCCATTGGCAATCAATCCATTCCATTCCATGGCACGGACTGGGTGCTTGGTCGGCATTATGAGTCAAGCTGCTGATGCTGCTGCCATCACCAGCTTTTGATGCAGGACGCTAAGCCCTAACTTCCCATGAAGTGAACTTTGTGCTCTGTAAAACAAAAAGACCCCTATTTTTTGACAAGTGAATCCTATGATCTTTACCTCTTCTAGCTAATTTGGGGTGTCTGATTGCAAAATATGAATTCAAAACTTGAAAACTTGATCATTTGTGACAAAAAAAAATGCCCGTGTAAATTTTCTCCCCTAGGTGAAATTCTCCTTGTGTGGCCCACTGGCTTTGGGGTATGTGTTTAGCGTCCTGTCCAGCTTCCATGGGTAGGTGTGAACGAGCCCCCTCGCTTGGCTCCACGGTGCAAGTAAAACAAAAAGCCCCCTAACTTGTGCTTGATTAATTGACCTTGTACACCTTTCATAGCTAAATTGGGGGCCTCCAATTTTGAATATGAACTCAAAATTTGCAAATTTTATCATGCGTGAAAAACAAAATAAAAATGTCAGCGTTTTCTTGAGGGCCCCAGCAAGGGGTTAGTTCACCCCAACCCTTTCATGGAGACAGAACTGAACCACACCTAGTGCATACAACTTTCTACACTATAACCTCCCTTACTCAATAGGTCCCAGACCGGTCTGACATATTGGGTTACATTTGCTTATTGTCTAAGAGAGGGTCAGATTTTGTCACAAGCTTTGGAATGTGGCCAAGTCCGAGACCGTTCTTACATATTGGCTTACAAAGGTTTTATTGTCTAAGAGAGGGTCTGGTAAGAGAGGTTCTAAGTTACTGTATTGATTGGCTTGAGTCCCCGGAGAATAAGTTAGGGAAGACAATACTAAAGAGAATGATGACTGCCGCCACCCAGCCTTGACAAGCTCTCCCTACCTAGTCCCTACAAGCCCTTTTTTTGGGCGAAATGGAGCCAGGAAGCATCATTTCATAGTGAAAATCTTTTTTTCGCTAGAAAAAAGTAATTTTTTTCTGCCACAAAAGTTTCAATCCAATTTAAAATACGGATGAAATTGTCAAATTTGGATGAAAAAGTGTATGAATTTGATTGAAAAGTGTTTTATGGTACAAAAGATGGACGTACAAAGAAATAAAATGCTCCACCAAATTTTAAGTGATTGACATCCTCGCACTTTTTCAAAAACCAAAAAAATAGGGTTGGTCCCTCCTGAACTGTAGAAGCTCGGATGAAATTCAGACGGACCAGGCCACCGCATCGGGAACTGACACCCCATTACATTAGTACTAATGTTGTACTTTTTCAATGGGCTCATAGTCCAAGTTTGAAAATGTACAGTTGTAGTACAGCATCAGTACTAATACAATCTAATACAATGCCTCCCTTGGAAATACCATTACATTAGTACTAATGTTGTTTTACATCAGTACATTTTCAAAGTTGGACTGTGAACCCGTTAAAACAATATTGTTTCAATGCGAGGGGTACTTTCCTGATGACAGGCGGGAGCTTCAGTTCATTATGGGAGCACTGTGCTGCATTCCAGGTTGCCCAGGGTAACATACCCTGGTCCCTGGCTGCAGCACAGGATCAGTAGTCTTGCACATGTGAGGAGTGAGGGCTGTGAGCTAGGATGTGATAATAGAGGAATTCACAGCTGAAGCCTCTCTCTGTTAATAGGGAGGGAAACTTCCGTTTGGGACCAGTTGTCTCACTTCTTCATGTGAGGTTGGCCGGAGGAGACACTAATAAGTTGCAAGTGCCAAGAGAGAAGAGAAAAAACAAACATGTACGGCAGGAGGCTCGAACTCCGATTGGGCATTTTGAACCAAACATGAGACAGAACATGAGACAGAGGTACATTTTGCTTTCTTCAATGTACAAAAATGTACATTGTACGGACTGTGTTTTTGTACAGACTGTGTATATTCTAGGAGGTGGTCGCTTTTAGAGTCCTATGGCATTTCAACTTCAAAATTTCATAACTAATTCCACAAAGCTCCAAAACATATGAAACAACTTGGGCCTCATACCTTAGATGTCATTTCCTCTTGTCTTTCAACGAAAATTTACTAAAAAATGTTCCAAGATGTTTTACCTCTCCAAAATTTAGTTTCAATGCTTAGATGATCGCTTTATGGACCTTGTACCTTAGTACTTCTTGTGTTGAATGAAATCCAATGCAAGTGATTGTATGTAAGTTAAGTAAGTTGCGCTTGTCTTGATTGAAGACCCTAGTTTGTTTGGATGGCACTCTTTCACATAATTTAACCCTTAACCCATGAACGACACCACGGATGTTTGGCTTGTGATGAACACCAAGGAACTATCAATCTTGTGTAGGACAGAAGTGCAACTACTCATCCTTGAAATTAGGGGTGGAAAGGAGAGATCTTCTACAGTAGCTTGACTTCTAATGAGCATTTCCGGATTTTTTTTATACCAATGATTTTCACAATATTAAAGTGGAAGATGTCCACAATGACAAGTCTGTCCTTTAACCCTTGAATGTCACAACAAACATTTTTTGGACACTAAGAATCCGGATTTTTGGAATAACCTGTTCATCAGATATTACAATCTCAATATCCCCGCAGTGGATTCTCTTAGTAATTGCACAATCACATTCATCAAGGAGCCAACTCTAAAATCCAACKGTGAAGTCCTCAATAAATGAGGGAATTTCATATTATTCCATTTATCCTATCAAGCGCATAAAAGCTGCTCGCTTCGCAGGACATTAAATCGTGCCTACCAAAGTGGGCCCCTCGTGCCTAGCCTGTCAGAATCCCGGCCTCGCTCGCGCGACCCGGCCAAGCGCAAGCGTATAGGACATCGATTCTACAGGACATCGACCCTGAAAAAACTGAGAGAGAAGACCGCTGCCGCCGTCTTGCGTATGGCGGCGGTTTTAGGGTTTAGGGCGGCGGATTAGGGTTTCAGGTTCTCTTGTAAACTATGAACTAATTTACATATCCCACATTGTTTGCCTTACCTTCTACCACTCCATGGGTATATAAAAAGTTGTCTCTTCAATTCAAAACACAAATCACAAAACACAAAACACATTACAAAACACAAAATACAGAAAGTTGAAATAAGTTTTTTAAGTTTTATTAAAAACAACTTGTTGTGGTGAAATAAGCTTTTTAAGTTTTATTAAAAACAACTTGTTGTGGTGCAATTCAAACAAAGTTAACATATTTTAGAGCTGCAAAACACAAATGGGAGTTGCAGAACTGGAATGGGAGTTTGGTTTTTCTGGAGTCCCCATCCCTGGAGTAACGTAATGATGGGTGCCATTCCACCCACATGAAAGAAGACCCTAAAAGTTAAGGCCAATTGGGGTAGCATCAGCTTTTATATATTCCATTGTAGATCTATCTCCCAGATTTCACTACTAAATTGGTTGGTGCATTATTTCAAGATTCCTCATGATGATCCAACAGGCATAACTTATATGGTAGTTCTTGTGCGAATTTCCAAGTTTCCTCTACTTTCAGTCTTTTTCTTTTACCTTTTCTTTTTTCTTTCTTTTTATCATGGTGTCAGATTTATGCTGTGACAAAAATTTCTACGTCAATGGATCCCTGAAAAACAAACTGACCAAAGCGGGCAATGATGTGACTTGAAAAAGCAATGTGTGCAGATTGATGCCAATAATAAAATGTTCCACACAACATACATACGTTCAGTTGGACTTAAGTTATTACTGGACTAGTAGGGAAAGTAAAAAAAAAGAGGTACTAGTTTTATTTCTTCCTTTTCCAATGACATTCGTGCATGATGATAAAAGGACAATATTATAGCCATTTCAAAAAACGGAGGGGGTGGCATGAAATTAGTGTGGGTGGATCATGACGCGGACAGTCTGGCCAGCTGTTGTCACAGACAGGGCTGACAAAACCAGATGCACGTACTGGAGGTAAAATCCATGGTGAGAGGTAAAATATATGGTGAGAGTTGTGCAGTGTTGTATGCAATGCCGAACAATAAATCAGTCGTGCCCATGAAATGAGCCCCGTAGGCTAGATTTACCGCAGGGGAAAACAAAGGAGTTTTTTTTAATTTTTTGAGCAACTTTTTTTTTGCAACTTCTGAATTCAGATTTGCAATCAGAGACCCCAAATTATGTAGGAGAGGCTGAAAACATACCTTAGTGACGGCTTAATACAAAGGGCTTTTTTTTACTTTTACCCTCAAACATTACCTTGTAAACATTACCTTGCCRAGCCCATTTCATGAGCACAATTTAGTGTCCTGCGTGTGCAATCATCTTGATCCATAGCTAGCACAAAGATTGATTAATCCTTTCAAATTCAAATCCTATTTTGAAATTGGGTACATTTTCTTACTTTTATCCTTATCGTATGTACAAATAAAAGTTAGTTCCAAGAATTACATRCAACCAATCATGGAGAAAGGATATCTCTCAAAGATTATAGTATTGCTCAAAGAAGTTATTTGGACGGAACATTGTTTTGAAGCACTTTCTAGAATATGAACATAGGATGACTTTAGGAATAAGCTTATCTTTGTTACTACCTTTATGAAGTCATTGCAATAGTGCATTCACGATACAAGGAGCCAACTTTGGTATTATCAACGATTGATTTTTTGAATTGTTCCGCCTTTACTAATCAATTATGGTATCAATTAAATCAGCATTCCGGATATTTGTTGAATTTTACTAGCTTTTTTTCTTTAATTCTTGTATTGAACTGTTTTTTCCAGTACCGAGTCTAGTTTTCTCTCTTTTCTTTTACTCTAAATTTATTTTTATAGTTTTTCCCACTAGAGTTTTTCCAATATTTTTGAAGTGCAATCAGTTTTTTTCCCAATTCCACTAGCTAACAATGAACTAATCAGTGGTTCTCCCCAAACCTTGAATTGAATCAATGATCAATTTCATCAACAATTGTACATATTACATGGAAATCTACCAAGTACACCAAATTTGAATATGGCATATCTTTCATCTCTCCACCATGGCAGAACTTCTTATCCCAAAGTCCAGGCCAACCCAGGGATGATTGAGAGCAATATTTGCACTCTAACTTGCAGACAGCTCCAGTAGAGCTCTGTTTCACCAGAAAACATTCTGGTGCAGTTCTTAACCCTTGAACGTTGAGGTGGACATTATGTGTCGGATGCATGACAGAGCATTTTTCTATGTAGGATAGAAGTGCAACTATGTATCCTCGGAGTTTTGTGTGAAAAGGGAAGATCTTCTACTATATTTTGACTTCCAATGAGTGCTTTTGTCTTTTTTTTAAACCGGTGATTCTCATGGTATCAAAATAGACAATCTCTATGGTCACCAGTTTGTCCTTTAACCCTAGACCGTCCAAGAGGACAAAAAGTGTCCTCACATAGTTTTAAATTCAATTAAAAGTACTGTAACTTTTGCATCCCATGTCCAAATTCAATAAAACTTGTTGGAGAATTTGCGCCTTTTCTACTAGTTTGTGTGATAAAATTTTCGGATCAATCCAAGAGGTAATGATTTTCTGAAAGCCAATCGAAGATCACAGGTTCAATTTGATTCACCAAAGTGCACTTCATGGCTGCAACTTCGGGGGCTTGTATCTCCTTCATCCAATGTTTGATTTCAATAAAAATTTATTGGGTTATGTTCCCCTTGAAGTCTAGTTATCGTGGTGAAATTTTCATGCCAATCCAAGTTGTTTTGAATGTGTGGGAGCAATTCAAAATTCAAAATCCCGCTATTCTTGGACTACAGTGAACTTTGGCGGCTTGTATCTTCCACATACACTGTCTGATTCCAATAAATTTTTTTGGAAAAGTTGCTCATACTAGTCTAGTTTGTATGGCTAAAATTTCATACCAATCAAAGAAGTTATGAATGACTGAGAAGCATTTTAGTAGAAAGAGGTTCAGCCTTGTCTATGTTTTTTGTAACTTTTCTTGCCTATTTTTTGACATTTGCAAGCCATTTTGCAAACACACTGAATCAATTGAATGAATTTTTTTTCCACCAATGTGTTTGTTTCTTAAAAGTTAATTTCTACCCGCCGAACTAGAAAAAAAGTCTTTTTGTGCCATAACCTTTGCTTCTAGACTCCAATTGAAATAAAAATTATATTTTCGAAAAGCTAATGTGCTTTCCTATATTCTCTCAAAAATTCATAAGATTAGGACATATATTGAGACCATAGGAACTTGCCCAAAATCCATTTTGTCCCCCGAAGGAACAATGAAACTGTAGGGATTAAGAAGATTTAAAGTCTTAAAATTTAGTTGAACAAGGTGCAAGAAAAATGGTCTTTTCCACTTTAAAACACAAATATCTTGCAATCTGCACAATCAAAGAAGAAAAAAAATTCTTTTTATTTTTAGGCTTATGCTAATCACATTTGCATACTTTAATCAATTATTTGGTAGGAAATGTTGCTTCTCACAATTGGATATAGTATTCACGTTGTTATCAACTCTACAAACAAATTCCTAAAGTTGAAACACTTTGCAAGTTTCCTAGTTGCAAAATGTCTCACTTCATTGTTTTGCATAAAATAGCCATATCTAAAATGAGATATTTTTTCTAGTCCCATTCCTTCAAGGATGAATGTCCAAAAAAAATTGATGAAGTCAATAGAAAACCCAAGAAAAAATGCAATCTACACTGAATAGTGAAATTAGGTTGCCCCTCACTAATTTCTCGACATGACACACTATATGAATATTTATTGCTAATGTAAAAAAATATCCTACTTTTAAATTAGTAATTGGTGTATTTGGAACTCATGAACTTCCATGTGCACAAATAGAAGTATTTGTAGAAATATTTTTTGACTTTCATGGCTTTTACAGTCACTTTCTTGGAGGAAGGCAACCTAATTTCACTATTTACTGCAGTTATTTCATGACACTCTAGTTATATTTTACAAGTTTTCAATGTTGAACACATTCAATAGCCAATACTTAACTCCTAAAGGACTGGAAATGTTTGAACATATGTCTTGTTTTCTTGACTAGCTATTATAACAAGTATAATTTCTTATTTGTGTATAATAATTTTGATAATCATCACTATAGCATGAAAGAATCTGACTTATGTAGCTTTCCTATGAAAAAAAATCAACAAAATTGCACAATTTTTGAGAAACTGCCTCCGTTGACAAGATTGATGAAAGATGTTCAATTAGGTGGTACTTTGTACACACACTAAAATGAGAATGTTGAAATGGGAATGCTCAAAAGTGCTCCAAGAACTCTGATATTTTTTTATGGATAAATATCATGATATTGATGTGTAATTTTTTTCAAATCATTTTGAGGTGTAGAAAAAAGATATGAGGAGGTGAAGTGATGGCTGAGAGCGTTTTCTCAATTGTCAAAATAGTCACCAAAAACTTTGCACACTTGATTGCACCAATGAAATCAACATAAAAAATCATCTAGGATCCCTTTGTTGTTCACGAGCTATTAGTGAGTTCAACATATCAAATCTTCTATAAATGTAGTTGGAAAGGTCACGTAGTGGCTTTATGGTCCTTTAGGAGTTCATCCTATATTCACCTTGAATGAACACCCTTGAAGCACAAAGTGTCTCATATTTCATTGATTGCCTCAAAAAAACCCTCATGTTTCTTTCTTTGTATTTGAAAAGTTGTAGAATATTTTGAGTTTTGGAAGTATTCATTCAAGCCCATTTTTTATGTGTCAGAAAACAAAATGTGTCATTTTCAAGTGTAGCTACCTGAAATCCCTTTTACTTTTTCCATTATCACATTTTCATGTATAGCTCACTACAAGAGAAAGGGGTGTTTTAAGTATAGTCCTATTAGTATAGTCTTTTAAGTAATGACCTTTAAGTAAGGTTTTTAGTAAAAATTTACTAAAAAGACAGTCTTTTCAGTAAATTTTTACTAAAAACCTTACTTAAAGGTCATTACTTAAAAGACTATACTAATAGGACTATACTTAAAACACCCCTTTCTCTTGTAGTGGCTAAAGATATGTACACACTTGGCGTTAAGGAAGAGTGGGCATTGAAAGTTAAAACAGGGCAAGCAAAGAGAAATACAATAAAAGATCAGTGGTCTAGTGCAGGACCCAATACAGTGAAGGACTGGGTATTTTGAGGAAGGAAATGTAGAGCAACTATTCAAACTTGAATTAGTAAATGGGCTTTGTCATAAGAAAGCACGGGTCGAAGAGGCTACAAGAGACATGTATATTATGCCTCAATATTCATGTATAGAAGTAGCGTGCAAGAAAATCTTAATGGAATCATGAAAGACCCTATTACTACTCGTCATCGCCGAAGTCCGAAGTGTTTTGCAAGTCATGACTGCATTTCTCTTGGTGTCGACAGTAAGAATAGCGTCAGTCGTCGTTCATAGTTAATCAACCTCTCCAGCTTCCATTAACAAAAACCAATCTCAGAAGTCTAAAATCTTCATTTCCAGAGGTTTCCAATTTTACATAATATCATCCGTAACTCCGATGAATATAGTAATGTTTTTGTCCAGCACCCGACTAGCGACCGTTCTTTTCCAATGCCACATCTACGCCATGTCCACATCCCTGTAGGATCGGCATTCACAAATGCCCCARGTCTGAATACCTTGATACTTTTACTTCTACAACCGCTCCCATGTTTGACCCTTAGTGCCAAGTGTGGACAGACCTTAAGGTCATTACAATAATAGCACTATATAAATATTTATTTTAGTAAACTTTTTTTCTTTGATATTGAATTATCTACAAATATAGTTTTTCCTTGGTAACTTGGTGTTTTTCTAACATAAGGATCTACCCTATCAATTGGGTGTTCAAACTACCCTGAATATGTCCAATGCAGTGATTTGTTTTTATCATTTTCTGGAAGTACCCACCTATTTCTTCAATAGTCATGTGACACTTGGGTGATACTTCGTGATATCTACATAAAAAATTGCTGATACTCAAGAGTCATGTGACACTTGGGTGATACTTGGTGATATCTACATAAAAAATTGGTGATACTCAAGTAAAATTTGGCTATTGGTCTTGAGAAACAACAATAATCTGGCTATTTTGACTGAAAAAAATGAAAATTTTCTACACAGAAAACAGCCAACATCTTTTGGTCGTAACCACCTCGCAAAAAATCGTGGACAAAAAAAGCATTGATCCAATGGCACGTGTTCATAGGAAGTTACAATCGCGTCCTATCATGAACACTTGCGAAAGGCAAAAATACTGAAAGATAAAGAGTAAACAGTAATTACTGGAGCTACTACGACAACAAATGAAGAGAAAGCAAGCAGCCAAGCACATGAGTAGAGCACACGAACGTCGTCTCCACCTACATAAAAGAAAACTCGAACACAGACTGGCAGGAACAAAGAGTGCGTTCTCGGCAGCTTACAGGATAYAGCCATTACCAGGTCACCTCCAAAAACAACGAACATTTACAGCGACGACAAAAGGATAATGGCAAAATCATTTATATTCAACAAAGAAAACAGCCCCTAACTCATAATGTTGCAACTCCACATGAGAATAGTCTTTAGAGTAAAGAGGCATTGCTCTATCTGAGCTGCAGAAAAGAGCATCTACACAATTTGACCTATTCATCGTGTGAGCAAACCCTGGCAAATTTAATGACATGTTTCAGGCTTCTACAAAAAGACAACACGGCAAGCACAGAGCAACCTCAATTATTGTACAACTTCAAAGCTCTCGGAGCTCCAGGACCGCTAGCTGCAAAGATCTGACAGAAGGAAGCCTTACAAAGCAGGTGTCGATCTTATACACTTCCTGATGGCCCAGGAACTTTTGAGCTGCCCTGATTCGCCACCTGTGGAGGATACGCATTCACTGGATATCCAGGTTGTGGCGGATAGCCAGCTTGKGGAGGAGGATAYCCAGCTTGKGGAGGAGGATACCCGGTTTGTGGAGGATACGAGTACATGGCCGGGTTGGCAGTCGTTTGTGTTCCAGCGGGAGGAGGATAACCATAAGGAGAGTTACCCATGGGTTGCATGGGGTAGCCCACAGGCTGATCCACACGACGTCTAAAATATCCCAAGCAGGACAGACACAAGAAGAAAATCAAAATGAATAAGATTACTGAACTTAAGATATATAAGACCACACGCCACGTTGAATACTTGCCTGCGCACAAAGACAGCACCGAAGTTGCATTGTTAGGCATCTGCTGACAAAAGGCCAAACACAAAGTGGCTAGAAGATAGCCCARTCATTTAGGGTTTGTCCTGTCTTGAAACAAACTTGTAAACTAATGCTCTTGACTTGAAATATAATTGGTAAAGAAAGTTTTCGAGGTTAAAGAGAGAACAAGCCTAAAACGGGCTCCTATCTACTAGCCAATCTATTGGCCCTTGACAAAAATGGAAACTCGCGTGAACTAGCCTTAGTGAGGCATCCACAACAGAAAAGATTGAACTAAGTTAAGTTAAGATTCCAAAAAGATGACTCAGAAAGAATACAATTCAGGTCATGGAGGATTTAACTTACAGTGGTAGCCGTTGCCGGTGTAATACCCATCACAAGCGCAGAAAGAAACGCGGTCGTAGTTGAGGTAGCAAGTCGCATGGGAGCCGCATGCAGGTGAGCATGCTAAACACATCAATCAAATCAGATGCCAGTTGGGATCAATAGGATCAAAGAGAAATGRTTCACTTTGTACAAGAAGAGTAGTACCCAGCACTTTGTAGGGCACCTAAGGCAAAAATATCCCATCTAATAAACACAGGACCCTAGTGCAATTTCAAAAACTAATTTTAATGAGATCAAACCCTATCTACGGAACCCTATTTAGTAAGAAAAAACATTAGACCCTAAGTAGAACTGCTGTACGCAACCATTCAAGCCTTGAGACAAACCCTGCATATGATCTCTGCTTCATGAAGGCATTTTCAGAGYACCCAGAAGCCAGTGTCCCCACTATCTTAATCTGCAAGGTCTTCAAAGCATCAAACCTGGACGAAGAAACCCTAGATTCTCTTCTCTGGTTCCTCCAGTACAAACTAACCGACCATCGACTCACAAGTACGAGAGGCAGATCAAAAATGAGCGTGATGCGACTCATACCTCTCAAACCCTAATACAGACGAACAAAAGTGGCATCTAATCTAAGGGTGACAACGACCCCATTACAAACACTTTCCTTCCGGACAAGCTCTTTCAAACCCTGGATGCGCTTC
Source organism: Pleurozium schreberi (assembly GCA_006891605.1). Lineage (NCBI taxonomy): Eukaryota > Viridiplantae > Streptophyta > Bryopsida > Hypnales > Hylocomiaceae > Pleurozium > Pleurozium schreberi. Next base: position 31,818 of record VACF01000010.1, read on the forward strand.
CACAGTAAACAAAATACCACAAGCAATGCGCTTCTTTCCATTTAACAAAAAAGACTTCAACCCCCCAAGAAACCACACACTAGAATCTCACCTTGCGCATCCACAGGGCTGACTAACAACAGCGAAACCCCAGCCAGCACTCCCAGCACCGCCAGCATCCGACATGTTCCGCCCGTCATGTCGACCCCTTTCGCCTACACACCATACCCAAACATACAGTCAAAAATCTCTCAAAAACTAGAAATGAGCTTGCGAAGTCCTTGCGCAACACGCAACTAACTCCTGACCAGAATTTCGTGCAATTCCTCGAGAGGGTACCGTCTATATTAGGGTATGTGCCATACCCGCACAGGGATGGTGCAATTTGAAGCCGAATCAGAAAACCCAGCAATGAGAAAGCAGCAGCACTCGATAGCAGTCCAGAAAGCTTTCAAATGTTGCGAGGTTGGAGGAGTGTGAGTCGGTATAAGCTTAGTGCGGTGAGAGAGACATAGCCTGGCTCCCGGGTTTTCGCGGAAGACTGGCAAAGCGTGGTACCGCGCGCGCGACGCGTACGCCGCGGGGGGTGTTTTCGCGACTTCAGAAGTTCTGCGAAGCCACCGGTTGAAAGGTGGCGGGTAGGTAGGAGCACCCAAAAGCGTTCAGAGAGACTGTCGCACAGAGAGACTGCCTTCAGTTCAGTTGCCTGAGCGAGTCAGTCCACGAAGTTCATCCAGCATTGCTGACTTACTAGTGGCAATTACAGCTACATTGGAGGGCCGTTTCAGACTGGTCCCCATGCTGACCAAGATTAAAAAAGAGTAAAAAATATGTAAAATCAATCAAATCAATCAATCAATATTTTTTCCAAAAAAATATTAATTTTTTTAATTATTATTATTTGACATGGCAGTCCCTTTGTCAAGTCAATCATCTCTTCTGGCCGAGTTCCCATAGTCCAAGAACTTGGAGGAACTTCGAGCCCTTTAGACTAGGTGAATTTCATCTAATTTTGTCTTTTCCTCTTTAGAGGTCTCATCCATTGAATGCATCCACATTTCATGGGGAACTGAAGTCAAGCTTCAATCCCTTGAACTAGTGTGCCTTGTGTCATTGCTACAACCAAAATTTAATGTAATAATATTTTATAATTTTTTAAAACCAAAAAGAACTCAAAAATCCATAACTTTCTCACAGTGGGTCAAAATGACATGAAACAAAGACAGTGCACCCCTCATTGCTGTAGACTTTCCTACGACATGGAGAACGCCACCAAGGCACGCAAGGTCCAATAGATCTCAACGTATCAAACAAATAAACAAAACAAACATACAACCTATTTTGAAGGTATGGATAGTGGCAATACATTTATGGTGTTCTCTATACTTTTTGCTAATTCTAGGACGAGACAATCAAATCAGCAATCAAATGTTAAGATGGATTGCCAAAAATCCAAAGAATTCTTGGAATCAAATACCAAAGTCAATTTAACCATCTACCTTTGAAAACAATTTTTGATGGCTCAATGAAGAGATCCTTTATTGACATTGGTAGCATTGAAGGGGGGAGATGTCATTTGATTAGTGAAATTCATTGTTCGTCATGAATCTTTAAAAGATATGAGATATTTTTGAAGATGAGAGCTTGATCATCTATTTAGACATAGTAGAATAACTCTTTTCAAAAAACTTTAAACTAAATAAACACACACAAACGACAAAGGTGTGTCCTCGACAAAACCCTACAACAAATTGCAAAATAGGTGCCTCAATTTCTTGACTATGCGAAGTGAGGGGAGTGTTTGACAAATTCATCAGAAGATATTTGGAGGTAGTAGAGGGCCGTTTCAGGCCTGTTTACAATGTAGCATGCAAGCAGTTGGTTGGTATTAGGGCTGTAATTATAAAAAAAAATTGAAATAAATATAAAAATATAAAAAATATAAAAATTCAATTAAAATAAAATAAAATGATGTGCCCAAAGTTTGGCCGCATCAAAGTGCTACTATGGTGTAGGGACTTGCGCGGTTCTTGCGTTACTGCAGTTTGGAAATTCACATCCCAATACTACCTCCAAATTTCTTCTACTTTGATGTAGATACTTTTGGTCCCTCCAAGCGGTGAGGGGTTAAATGATTGTTATTCAATTGGGTGGCAAATTAGTATTAGTGTCTTGTCTTTTGAGTGGATGATGAGAGGGGAGGTTTTCCTAAGACCATTTCCTTATTTAATCACTCCCTTTTGACTTAGTTGAGCCCCTCATTCTTGTATTTTTTGGAAGCCATTAGGCTCGCAATTGATATGGTTTAATGTCATTTCCATATACATTTTTGTATTCCTTATACATTTCCGTATGTATTTTGTATGTATTTCCTATCCAAATTGTATTCATATTTGTATCTATCTTCCATATCCATATCTATATCCWACATTCAATCAATGGTAGGGGTGGGGGTTCGGGTTTTTTTCCAAAATCAATCAAGAGCTGCATTTTTTTTAAAAAGGGGGCGCAAGGCTCCTGCATCATTTCAGTGGATAGTAATGGAAGGCATGTGATGTGAATTTTTTCAAAGGTAGTATTGTTGAAATTATATTTTTTTTCAAAAGGTATGAATTTGCTATGAATTTTTGAAGTGTTCATTGCATCATGGCCCAAAAGAGTCACGACTAACTTAGGAACTAACAAAATGTGAATCCATAATGCTTAGAAAAATTCAAAACCAACTTACTACCTAAAGCAATCACAATATCATGGCACGCCTAAAAAGTCAATTCTTACAATGAAATTCATATTGAAAATTGGAAGTTCCTAATAAAGTCATCAATCATTCCATTTGTCATGTAAGACATTGATTGTGGCCCAAATCTTACATACTGAAAATACCATAACAAGATCATTCTCTAGGTGTCCACTATGGATCATCCACTTGCAATGGGCTTTTCTACCTTAGTAATAGAGAATGTGTGAGTGCAAAAAGTGCAAAAATGCAAAGTAACAAACATTGAGTCTTTTTCGCCCTTGCCAGTTGCAAATCATGACACTAGTAAAAATCCAATGTCCAAAACAATAGAAATTGAACCCAAATATGTTGTCCAGTTTAATTGATTCGATTGCATTGTACCAGTCATTCTTCTACAAAAAACCGTTGAAAACTCTTTTCCAGATCTGTTGATTTGGGCAACATTTTCTCTAATAAAATGTTAAAAATGGTCAAATTTAGAGGGTCCATTGTCACACCAGCTAAAAAGTCAACCACAATTGACTTCCATGTCACAATCAACTACCCCATCACCAAAGTGGACTACCGGGTTAACAAGTGGTGGAGCCAAGGTTCAAACCCAAGACCTCACCATCTCAAACCTAAACATTCAACTATTGCACCAAGGCTTAGTTGACATGTAAAAATATGAAAAAATATTGTTAACTATACTCTCATCGTCTAAGGGGAGAAGAAGTGTCCTCACATAGTCTAAAGCTCTCACTCAAACAGTTGTTAGTTTTGCATACAATCTCCAAATTCAATAAAACTTGTTGGAAAAATTGCGCATACTAGTCTAGTTTGTATAGTAAAATTTTCAAATCATTCCAAGCTATACTGAGTTTCTGAAGCCCTAAAAAGTTCACAAATTCAAATTGAGTTCACCACATTGCACCCTAATAGCTGCAACTTTGGAGGCTTGTATATTTTTCATCAAATGTTTGTTTTCAATAAAATTTGTTGGGTTTTACTCCCCTTATATTGTGGTAAAATTTTTTATGTCAATCCAAGTTGTTTTGAATGTTTGGGAGCAATTCAAAGTTCAAAATCTAGACGTTTTGGCATTACAATGATCTTTGACGGCTTATAACTTCTTCATATAGGGTTCGTTTTCAATGATTTTTGTTGGAAAAGTTGCGCATACTAGTCTAGTTTTTTGTGGTAGAAATTTCATATCAATCCAAGGAATTAATAGTAATTGAGAAGCATTTCAATAGAGGGAGGTTCAGCCAAAGATGTGTTTTTTGCTACTTTTCTTGTTTTTTGACATTTCCAAATATTTTTTGGAGAATTTTTTGTAGTTGAAGTGTTTTTCATGTTAAAGTTTGATATCCTCGATCTATGGATTAGAACTTTGACATATGTAAATCTCAATTTAAGAGAATGTCTCACTTCATAATGTCTTTGAGTATTTTGTTTCCCTTTTAGAAAAAAATTAGTAAATCCAAATGCAATTTGGGGTTTGTGGTACTTTTTTTAATGGTAGAAAAATAATTAAATATATATTTTGACAATTCCAAGTCTCAATTTAATGGAGTCTCAATCTAATGAAATCGTTTTCCACCCTAAATATAGAGATATTTAAAACAAGACCGCAACATGTCTCATTTTAACAAATAAGGCCTTAAGTATAGATATTTAAAAATCTAAGACATATCTAGATTTTAAACCATAAAATCCAAACCATCTAGGATATTTCTAGATTTCAAACATCTATAACAATTCTAGATTTTAGAAATCTACAAATGATATAGATTTTAGGGGTTACCCAATTTGTTGAATTTTTGTTGGTTTGGTCAAAAGAAATGGAAGTGCCTAAAATAACAAAAACTTGTTGGTGCCTTTTCAAAATTTTGTTGATTTTAACAAGTTGTGACCGCTAGTACCCAGAATAACAAAATATTGTTGATTTTCTGTTGTTCTGGTCACAACTTTCTACTAGTGTTATTCAAATGAAAAAATTTATATTAAAGGTAACTTAATATTTTTAGCTTCATTGGTCTTTGCTTTGCAGTTGGTAATTAGCTCTTATTTCCATTTTGTATTAGGTAATTGTTTTATTGGAACGGTTATATCGGTGTAGATCTGTTTCAATAAAACAATTAGTGGAAGTATACTAATTGGTTGGCTACTTTATTGAGCCAAGCTGGTAACCTAAAGAAAGAGTCACCTGTCATCTTCTTTGACAATGTTCTCTTTCTCAAGCATTTCAGATTTGGGCTCCGCTAGGAATTTGGGCCCTTCAAATTTTTGGATGTTGTTGCCGGGTTTGAGTTTCAAATTTTTCTACTATTTGTAAGCATTCTTGTCTTGCATATTTTGCTTTTTGTATTGCTTGTAGTTTTGAGTGCAGTGCTTGCTATTTTTTGCATGAGCTTGCGGGGTCTTAAGCTTGTGTCAAGCATGTAGGTCGAAGCGCATACGCCAACGATGCTTGAGCTTAGAAARAACTCTGCATGTGAGCCCTTTGTCATTGCCTTCTTTTGATTTAGGTATGGATTTAGTTTTTGCAGAGTCAGTTCTTGTTCCTCCAAATGCTTCAAAGTGAGCGAAGTCAAGGAAACAAGTTTCAGCTGCCAAGCTTGTAGGTGTTGTTGTTGTTCGTGTACCTTGAAGGTCCTTTTTGGACCGACGTTGATTGATGGTCCTTGGAGTGAGATGGATTCTTTTCCTTCTTTTGCAAGTGATCGTGTGGGAAATAGTTTTGACTTTGTGCACTGTACAAATTACAATGTTGAAGAACCTTTGGTATGAATAATTATTATGATTTAGGGATTGTTGTTGCTGAAATATTTGTAGAGTACGAGATGGCAAGAGGGCTTCATGAGACTGAGTTTTCTATAATCAATGAACGTGTTCATGATCATAACAATGACAATGCCGTTGAGTAAATTTGTTGATCGCTCTAATGTGCTCATTGAGAGGATTAGCGAGTCTATTCAAACAATGCCATTGAGTGAATATGATGAACATTCAAATGCACTTATTAATTGAGAGGATTAACAAGTCTATTGTTCCAATCAGTACTGAGTTTGCGATAGTTGAGTGGACTGAGCATTGAGTCTCTTGTTAATATCATCAATGAAGTAGGTTTTGATTTTTTTTTATGAAGCTTCTTTTGACAAGGGAATGCATAGTATCCAAAAGAGCGATACAACCAAGAGCAACTTGTGGGTGRAAAACYGGTGTAATGCTTGRAGGSGGGCTTSAAAATTAGATASMTTTATTCTTTTGGAGGAAATTCCTCTCTGCAGTTTTTTCTATTGCTTGAAGAATAAAAAAGGGAAGCACTAGTCTAGTCAGAGTGTTATGCAAATTTATAAAGGTTTCACTTCGATATTTTTTAGATTTCAAAGATAGTGGATTAATTCTACAAGAATAAACAAGCAACCTTTTCTTATGCACACTCATCCATTTTTTGGTCGCACAAACAAATCAGTTCTTCTAGCAATGGAAAAGTCCATCAAGGCTAGTGCAAACAAAGCTAGACGTAAGATCAACTACTTCACTGATGAGGATGAGCATAGGATTTTAGCCCATCTTTTGCATCACCCAAATTGTGCTTACATGGGTATAGAGGAGGTTTGTCTTCTTTTTAGCGCATCCTTTGCATTAGCCAAATTGTGCTTATATGGGTATAGAGGAGGTTTGTCTTCTTTGCCACATCTGTTTTCTTCGTGTCTGAGAACAAATACAAAGTTGTAGAAGTTGTGTGCTGTTGATTTTTGTCTCGGCACTGAGTGTGGCTGTGAAATGTTGAGGTCAATTGATGGAGAATTGTAAGATAATTTCATACAATAAAATTGGCCTTCATGGAAAAGATCGAAACAATTTTTGATTCCATTGCGTGTGTCCATTGCCACTTTTCCCTTTTTATTAGTACAAAGTCATTTGGCTTTGTGTATGTGAATCCTCATAGTAGTAAAATGTTGATTTTGTTCAATTAATTGGTGTAAAATTTTCATTGCTTTGGCACCTTTCAAAGCTTTGATGCTACTTTAATGAAATCGACATTTCATCTTGTTTGATTAGATATGATGAGACTACCTCAAAAAATAAATCACAAGACAACATYGGCAAAATACTAAGAAGAGCACTTTAGAGAAACAATCTACTCGTATAATCTTGATGTAATTTATACAGTCATTCAAGGTTCTCATTTTGCATATGCCACCATTTTTTAAATTGGCTCATTTTTACTTGTCTCCTATAACTCATCCCAATGACCACATTTGGTTTAAGCCAAATGTCAAATTCAAGGAATCAACACTGTGGAACTTTGTGTGTGGTACGGCAGCAATTCTTGGTTTGAAGGGTGAATATACTAACAAGAGTGGAAGGATAACATGCATCACGCGGATGTGTGTAGAAAGAGTGCCGGGTGATTACATGAAACATCGTACGTTTTTTGTAGCGTTTGGCATAATACTCATGCTTTTTTCGGGAGTATTGTAAAATTAGAAAAGTAATTTTTTTAAAATGTGAAAAATATATTTCATGTATACACCCATAAGAAGAAGGTACCCTATGAAGGAAAAGCATAGGAAAATTCTCTAAGTAGGAGAACTAGAAAAGTGCAAAATTTCATGAAAATAGGTGTTTTGATGTTTAAATTTTTAATAAATAGGATAAAGAATTTTTGAAGAAACTAAAAATTGTCGATTTGGGAGAACTATATGATAAAGAGATTTCACCAAAAGAATGATCTTAAAACCATCTTAAATGTTCAGAAGTTCGCGCGCAAGAGAGCCCTGTTTGCACACATGTAGAGGACATAAAATAATGTTTTTTTAATTTCCATCCAGTAGATGCATGCATGCCTAGTGTGGAAATAGACCAAAAAAATTTCAGCTCTAGATTATTAATTTTGGATACTCCCCAGTACTAAAAACACCTAAACTGCAAAGTGTGACAGATTAGCTAAATTGGAATTTAAATATAAAATGATTTTTGAAAATTTCTAAAAAATAAGGAATCTGATTGCTATCAGGATAGACATCTCCAATAAAAATTTCAAGCTAATTGGATTCATACTTCAAAAGTTATAGTGGATAACATCTCCATCAATCCAAATGTGACGGAAAATAGTACTAGTCTTTCATGCAATCACCCTGCCATTGAAAACTATTGCACTTAACACAAGGCACAAGAATATGAAGAGCATAGAACATTACAACCGGATTAAGGCATTGGATGCGAGAGCAGCACAAGCCCTTGCATAGCTAGACAGTGGTGAGATGGTATTTGGGAAGCATTATAAAMTTGAAGTAGTGCAATGGCATATTGCAAATGGTAGCATGCATCGTCAATAGTCCATTCAATTTTTTGAAAGTAGCAATCAAGGAGCAAGGGTAAATCCTTTTTTTAGTAGCCTTCCTGATTGTAGTTTAAGAGGGGATCCTATACTTGCTATTGAAAATGTGGGAGGGGAGTCCATTTCGCCCTCATCAAGTTCTGGACCAGTTTAAATGAAATCAACTTCTACATCTCCAATTCCTATTATACCAGCTTTAGTTTTCTGAATTTGTTTCAAAGCCAATCATGATGTACCAATTCAAGCTATTAGTGGGATGATTGCAAGAAATACCGGTCCTATTTTGCGTCACACGGTGCATGCTTATCTCATTTTTTGCCATTATTTTTGTGTTTTGGCTCCAAATGACTCAAGATTTACGGGGAAGGTACTCATGACTACTATAGCCCTTGCCTGATTTTTATGTAATTTCCAAAATAATTTACTATCCAAAAATAAAGTCCGATTCAATGTCACACTTGCCAATTTGGAGGTTTTTAGTACCTAACCACTACGTTTTTTGAAGAATTACATTGTGAAATTTGGTAGGCTAGTTCTTCAAATACAAATACACCTTCCTAGAAGAGTGATTTCCAAAATCATGTTCCAAGCGTGTTTTATATTGGTCTAAAGAGTGTTGTATACAGGTTGTATTTTGAAACATCTACATAATTATTTTGGTGGATTTTTTGGTGGATAACCATCTCCATAAAGTCGTTACAAATGGCCACTTTTATTTTTTGAATTTACTTATTTTTACTATTTTTAAGTAATTTTCAAATCAAAACACCTATTTTCTTGAGATTTGGCACTTTTTTAGTTCTCATACTTAGAGAACTTTTGTTGAGGCAAACGTTGCTTTATTCCTAGAAGCACTACAAACGTTGCTTTATTCCTAGGAGCACTACAAACGTTGCTAAAAAAAACGTTGCTAACCTACCCCCCTTATTCTAGTAGTGAACTACCAAGCATTTGACATGAGCCAATTGATGGGCCATCAACACTTTTAGTGAAATTTTTGTGATTCTAGATTAAAAATCATAGGCATAGTAATAGATATACGGTAGTTTTTTCCCATGTAAATATTGTACATGAAAAAATATGAGAGTTTAGAATATAAGACTTCTAAGAAGAGCTAAATCCATTAGAATACAAGTATTTTTAGGATGTTAATTTGTAATTTCATCCAAACATTCTATGGATGAAATGTATTTACTATGTGTTGAAATTTGAGCATCTTTAAAATGCCACGTGTTAGAATTGTTTGCATATTTGTTTAGAATTGCTTATAACTGGCTTTAAGGTAATTTTGTCTTTGGTCCATATTTGATGTGGATGATCATAACCGATTTCAAGTGATTCCATTACYTGTTTATACCTGACTTAGATGATTATAACTAGTTCTCATGTCAAGGTTATTGTGTGCAAAACTACATGCTCAGAGCCGATTGTGTAATGCCACCTCGACAAAGCAAAGTGGACAAGGAAAAGAAATTTGGCAATTAGGATGTAAGGTAGGAGGTCTAAGAAGCATGCATGTAAGATTYAAGCTTATCACATCTTGTGAAAGCAAACTCTTTGAAAACCTTTTTCAATAAATTTCCAAAGAAAGAACAATGGAATTGGCATTGAACTAAAGCCTTTTCATTATTTTGGACATTTGTGGAATTCATTGGAAATTTTTGAAATTGAAACACAATGGTTACTATAAGCATCCACCTCCCAAAATATACACTATTTATACATTGATGGTATAAGGAAGAGAGCAAATTGTACATCTCTAATAGAAGACACTTTTAGAGACCAATTTGTTTAGGGACCAATCTCATATCATTTAATCTAATTCAAAAAGTGTATAATTAGAAGGTTTTTCTTGGATCCTTCTTTTTTTTAATTTTGTTCAGCATTTAGGGGAGGCAACCCATTTCCGATCACCTCCCCATTTCCAATCAATAGACTGTTGTCTTTCCATGAAGTTATGGCACAATCCATAGAATAATTGTGGCTCATTATGATTGGTTGCAAGGACCTCAACATTGCAATTAGCCCTTGGTCGATTTTGCAATTAGCCTATGGTCAGAAATAGAAAGGAATATATCACCATTATAGGTTGAAGAGAATCTTCCACTAAAAAATTACGAGTAATTTCATTTTATGTAATAAAATTTTGGAAAAATATGCAATCCTTCCAAACTCTATTGTTGTACATGGGAAAAATTCCACATTCAAAAAACTTGCATTCCAAATATGCACAATTGCTTATTTGATCAGAAATGGGTTGTCTCCCCTAGTGCATATACAAATGGAATTTGTGAGAAATGTAGGAAATGTAATGTCAATGTTATATGTCCATATCATTTATACAAGAATTCCAAAAATAAAATAAAAATTAATGCCAAAAATTAATTTTTTAATTATACGAGGCAAACCTTAAATTGTGAGGCTTTTAAAATACCAACAAATATTAATTGTGAAAATTTATTTTGCAAACTTAAAGGAAACTAATATGCCTTGTGCCTTTGTCACTGCCCAAACAAAAGTAAAAGTAATTTTCAAATTTTTTAATTCATTAGATGGTTCAAAAATTATTTTTTCGACTAGTTTCATAGGGAACTTGGGGGGGGGGGGTAAATTAGCCAATTTGTTAAAGCATGTCCACCATTACACACTCAACTTGGCATGCTCAAACTTTCCATCTAATTTTGAAGGGCCATCAATTTCCTTGTCCCTTACTAGTGCTCACCAAACATGGCTTATAAATAGTAGAAAGACCACTCATCAAATATAATGAAGGATAAATCAACTCAACTTAAGAGGACTAGTGATTTCAAGGGCCATTCCTTGACACGCGAGGGTTGAGTGTGAAGAGCATATTGTGAAGGGCCTTTATTACTTTTGATCTACATTTAAAGAATGTCGGACCTTGAACGTGTCACTGTGAGAATGCTCTTACTCTTTATAAGAGCATCCCTACAGCAAGGCGCGGAAGAGGAGCGCCACACAAGGAATATATGTTGTTTGGTGTCCATTTTCCAAGGAGACATTTTCCTTGAAGAAGCATGGCCCCACAGGTAAATGTGCTAAGTGGTTAAGTATCCACTCCATGTTATTATTTTATTATATTTAGAAGAATCTATTTCACTTTTGAAGAGACACCTTTGATAAAGGTGAGGTCAAAAGACTTTTAAATTGCTTAGTGAGCACTGCCCAAGGATCACTATTTGCCCGTGCCATCTTCACTTTTTGAAGTGGAAGGTCATTAGTTTTTTGCTTGGCGTGCGTGCCGTGGGGCAATTTCTTAGACACACACCGCCCATTGCCCGTGTATGCATCCCTTGGCGCCCCGCCGTGGGGATGCTCTTTCACATTGGAAATTTGCTAAAAATGAGCAAATATAGCAATTCACGGGGTTATACATTTGAAAGACACGTGGACAAATGATACCGTAGACAAAACAAAGAATAAAAAATTATGCCCGTTCAWTTTGCTGCCTCACTCTGCATCTCCACCCTCGCGTTAGGGTTTCTTGTTTTCTCGCTCCTTCCAGTGGCGATGGTTCCATGGATGTCTCTGTAGCTACTCTTATTTTCCTTTGGATCTTTCAGAATCATTCCTTAGTTCATTGAAAGACTTTTCTTTTAGTGAGCCGCGAAGACGACGGTGTTTGGAATTGCGCTCGTACAATTTGCGGAGCAATCTAGCCTCTGCCTTTTCTGTTTGAAGCGGTTTTGCGGACAGGCGCATTGCGTTTTGGAGCTTGAAATCGTGTTTTTGTTCGAGGAATTAGAGTTTGTGTTGTTTTCGGCCAGTTGCGATGGCAGATGTGATGGCGGATGTACCCCCAGAGCCCGCGGTGAAGGAAGAGAGTCGCCGTGACCGATCGAGGGACCGCGGCTCGGAGGACCGGAGGCGCGACCGGGATAGACGAGACGATAGAGAGGACAGGGGAAGGCGGGACGGTGACCGTCGCGACAGGGACCGGGACTACAAGCGCAGGAAGAGTGGCACTCCACCCGCGGGCGGTTCTTATCGAGAACGGCGGCACAGCCCTCGGAGGTCCTCGCCTCCCTACAAACGTCGCAGGGATGATGAGTTTGATGGACGGAGAGGAAGTCCTGGAGACGATCGGAGGTATTTTCTCAGCGACCTTGCCTTTTGCGGTAAGATACTGGGAACGCAAGATTTTGGCTTTGCTTGCTGCTACTTGCATCTTGTATTTTGTAGTTTCTTAAAGAGAAATATGTGCCGCTTTTACTCAGTTTCTGTGGTAGAAATTGTTTTGTAATCGCTAAGTTGGGATTGGCATCATTTTTCTACAGGCTGCGTGAGAAGTATGACCCAGCAAAACTGGAAATTTTCCTAGTAAGGTAAGTTCTGGCTTGTTATGGCTATCCTTTCTTGAAAACATCTAAGCTGACTTCGGTCCTTGAAAAGTTAGTGCCTTTCTAATGTGCACATTAAATATGCATTCCGTGTAAGCTGAAATGAGTGTTGTGTTATGGAACAGGAGAAATGAAAATGCCAAGATTCTGTCTAGGGAGTTACTAGCAGAGCTTCAAGCCGGTTCTTTGGATCTGTAAGTTCTGATTCTTTTTACATGCGGAAACATCTTAGGTCCTAGGATACCGTGAGTTATTCACGAAGTATTTTTACGAACTGGTCTTCTTTCTATGTTTATTGACAACTGTTTGTGGTTGGCTTCCTTTTCAGGGGTCCAAGTGTAAGGTCATCAGGAAAAGAGGAATCAGGAGATGATGCAGATGGAAGTAGTAAGAGAAGAAAGCCTCCTCAGGAACATGTGAAAGCTCAGGAAATTAATGCAGCTCCAAAAGCACATCTTGGATGTTCAGATCCCAAGAGAGTGCTTCTGGATATTGAACAAGCCCGAGCTCTCTTGAAGAAGATGGACGCTGAAAAAGGAATCGAAGGAAATATTTTATCACCTGATCAGAGCTCAGAGATTGACAGGACTGTTGGTGGTGGCTCGGTTGGACCTATTGTCATAGTCAGGTCTGGTACTCAGGTGAAAGGGCTTGAAGGTACTGAACTTCTCGATGTTGTACTCACTTATCTATGGCGAGTGCACTCGATGGATTACTATGGGCTAACCGAGTACAAAGAGCAACCGAAACGACTCCGGCATATTAGGGCTCAAGAGGCAAAAAGTAACGGAGATTCAAAAAGCAACGTAGAAGAGGTGGGTTTTGCGGATTGGGAGAAGAAATTGGACGCAACTTGGCAGGCACGGCTACAAAGCGGTGATATTATCATTTCTATGCTTGGGAGGGAGAAGCTGGATACAACAGCTAACGAAGCATTGGATCCGTTTGTGCGTAAGATAAGAGATGAGAAGTATGGGTGGAAATACGGTTGTGGTGCCAAAGGGTGTACAAAATTATTCCATGGCCCAGAATTTGTACACAAGCATCTAAAGCTGAAGCATTCTGATCTAGTTGCTGATGTTGTTGCTAAAGCTCGAGAGGAGCTCTACTTCCAGAACTATATGAGGTGAGCTCTAGAACTTTTCTGTTTTGGGGAGGGTGCTTTTATCAACTGGGTGTACCATCTCACGAAGATTCGGATTATTGGATCGAGAACATTGTATCAGAAGTACTTGTCTGCATGAATTCGTTGACATGTTTTCAATCTTGTGTTGCAGTGACCCTGATGCCCCTGGAGCGACTCAGGTGGCGTCTTCACAGCCTGGACAGGTAGGCTTGTCTTCTGACACCTAGAACTCTCATGTCTATGTACATATATAAATCTCTGGAATGTGAGGGTGATGATCAACCCTAACTGAGACTCGAAGGATTGTCATGTCGGCGTGCTACATTCCGGTTATTTCTCACTGTTGGTCTGAATGTAAGCAGTTGCTACACTTTGTTTGAACAGAAGCAGTGACTGCACAGTTTTGTCAGATTCGTTTTGGTGACATCATTGACTTGACTGTGATTGTGAACTAGCAGAGAGATGGTGACAGAGGCCGAAGAGGAGGTCATCGACCTGGGTTCTCGGGACCTAATGGTGGGCCTGGAAACCGAGCAGGTTCTGATTGGCCGCCTTCAGACCACCCTCCACGGGATGGCAGATATGGTCCTCGAAATGGTGAAAGGTTTGAACAAGGATCKGGGAACAGGGAGGAAGAACAGCGTTTTGAAAGGGGTGGTCGAGATGAAAAAGCTCGCTTTGATCGTGGAGGTCCAGAACATACCCCGCCACCTCGTGACTATGCTCTAGGGGCTGGTGGGCCTCCTTTCGAGGGAGGGGGACCGGCTCAAGGAGGTCCGTTCGAGGGTGGACCGATGGRGCCTCCCATGTTTGATCATTTCAATGGTCCTCCTTTGAGAGGATTACCTGGTGGTCTATTTGTACCAGATATGCCTGGTCCGCCTCAAGTACTCATGCCTGTCCCTGGTGCTGGGTAAGMAGTTMATGACCCTTATAGTGGTTAGTTGTATCTAATTGTGTTTAGTCTTACGAGTTAGTAGGTTTGGCGTCTTAACGAGTTGAACTCATTACTAAGGAGTATAATATGCAATTTCTATCATCAAAACTCTCTGCCTAATTTTGTTTATCGTTAGTTCTGAAAATGGCTCCAAGAATATTTGGGTTGAGGTTAAACCCTTCTTTGACTCTGGGTTTTTTAAGCCGAGGAGTTGGCCCACGTGAATCAGGTTKTGAGTTTGTCAAGAAAGAGCTGCACCAATGATTTCTGTGCGTAGTTGCTTACTGTATATCCTGGTCTTTTGTTGCTCTGTGCAGTCCTTTGGGACCTTTTGTACCAGCTCCCCCTGAAATGGCAATGAGGTTTTTGAGGGAAGGTCCTGGACCGTTTCGCCCTGGTGGTTTTGATGGTGGCTATCAAGAGGAAGGTAACGGGGGACCTAGAGGCGGTAAGAGGGGAGCTCCTGGGCCTATGATGGGAGGTGGTCTTTTGGATGTGCCTCCAATGATGATGCCTCCACATGGCATGCGCCGCGACCCTCGGGGTGTGCGCAGGTTGGTTTTTTAAACTATCTYCCCTTGAAAGACCTTTAAGTGCTCAGACCTTTGTAAACATAGGAATGCTTGGCCCCTCAAGGGTTAATGAGATTTCAATATCTAGTACTRGTAATATCYCTTGTACAAGGTGTTGAGAYACCATTGTTCTTTGTATTATTTCATCGTTGCACTTTATATTAGACAGATGACCACTGTCTGTAAAACTGAATACTAACTGAGCTCGTGTTGATATACAGCTATCATGATCTGGATGCTCCTGAAGATGAAGTGAGCGTGATCGATTACAGGAGTTTGTAGATAAGCACCGTGGTTAGACTTGGAGACCTTGGCGCTTGATTTTGCTCACGCAGACAATGCATTCCCAGCGACTCCCATCAGAGATTTTCCTTCCAAGTTTTGTATCATTCCAGAAGTGTTGATTTGCCTTGGGAGTTTCTTAGTTGAAGATTAGTATCCTTACCTACTGCAAATATTTGAAGGGGTTGTTTAAGCGAAGGCAACACACTGTTTTGGGCACTTTTGACTAATGTTTTACCACTGGAAATTGACTAGTCACTGATCTTGAAAAGATTCGAATTCAATTTTGTCCGTGAAAGACCATTCTTTGACGAATTGGGTGAGTGGAACACTCTTGCATTTTCGTCTGCTCCATTTATTCAATTTCACCGAAGTGCCACTTGTRATTTCGGTGTAGTCTCTTCGTGTACCTAACCGTGTGCGCTTGGGAAACAAGCAAGGGCAACTACTTGGATACATTTGGATTTTTACAGATTTTTACAGATCAATCATGTGGCGATGAGCTTTAGGTTGAAGACTCCTATTCATGCCGCTTTGAACCATCGTTACAAAAAAATAGAGGTTTCCTCGGTGATTTTTTTTTTTTTTCCTTGGTAGAAGAGCAACACACTAACATGCAATAAGGTTACACAAATCATCCAATTTTAAGCATGCATGCATCACCCATTCACAATATTGTCTGTAAACTTCATCCAAATACTAGTAAATCTCAGATAACCCTTGGACGTAGACATGAATGTTTGGGGTCTCATGGATGATAGAGAATCTTTCTATGTAGGAGAAAAGTGCAACTATTCATCCTCGGAATTTAGTTTGGAAAGGAGACATCTTCTACAATAATTTTACTTCCAATAAGTGCTTTTGGATTTTTTGGAACTAGTGATTTTCACATTATCAAAATGGATGATTTCATGGTCACCAAGGGTTATAAATGCTTTTGGCAAATCTATCCACTTTTTTCTCTTCTTTTCTAGTAKATAAGGAGCTTGCTCAAAAATTAAGTAAGATTTTGAGGATTATTGTTTGGGAAAAACTCATTGGACTTCCTCCGTTGAATTTCATTCTTTATGGTTCCTATGTACACATACCGTATGTCTAGATCTATTTTGGCAAGTTCATGCCAAAATAGTTTATTTTTCTCACTTTGACAGGGAGATAGGTATTTTTTTTTTCTGGCACTTTCTCCTAATTTTGGACTGATTCTTTCTATTCTTGTAAGTGTGTTCCTATTTTTAATTTTTCTCAAGTATTTTTTTTTCAAATGTTTAGAAATAGTTGTAAATAATTATTTTATTTCAACATTTTCCAAATTTTCCCGAGTTATTTACAAAATAGACTTACACATACGGTATCTTATTTTATTCTTGTTGTCTCAAATTCTTAGTAAACTTTGGAGGCTTCACATGTTCGCAACTTTTGGAATCAAAAGGCTCATTTCACACCTTTAGAAGTGCATTTTCAAGGATGATCCAATGTTATAATATATGATACATTTGAAGAAAAATTGCTCTCAATCTACATTCAATGTTTTCTTTGTGTAATCTTTAGTAAAAGACTTTGGAAGCTTTGTGGAATCTCAATTATTGTAATAGTAAGGGTTGCTTTATATCATTACAAGTGCATTTTTTGAAGACCTTTCCAACAATACATTTCATGATGAATTTGAATAAAATAGGTCCTATAATTTACATTCAAAGGATCTAGGCACAGTGTTGTATTGAGGCAGCTAGTAGAGGGGGAAATCTCTTGACTAACTCATCAAGCCATGTGAAAATCATGTGTACATGTAATCACTTCAAAGCCTTACATTTGCTCTAGCAATTGATTCATTTGGGTTACTGGATTTTAGTTTTCTATTTTTAAGAAACACTTAGCAAATCTCCAACCAAAATCTCAACGTTTTGTCCTTTTTCACAAAGAGAACAAGCAAGGTTGTCCATGTCCAATGTCCTAGACCAAATCACGTCTCAGACCAAATCACATCCGAAAATTGGACTTCCGGATGTCCGAAGCCAGCGCACGTTCACGTCCCAGCGGGCGGTCAACGTTGGGCGGGTGGGAGATCGAGCAGCTGTCCGACCGCATGAATATTAGCGAAGGTATGGGGGGTCGCGTCCGCTGGACATCCTGATGTCCGGACAACCCTGAGAACAAGTGCACCCAAAAAGATTTACTTGGTCTAATACATCTCTTGTTYTACAAATCATTCAATTGATTCTCTAACTCAACATTTTGTGCAAAAGAATATCAATAAGGTGCTCTAGCTACCAAAGCCACATTAGCTACTAAGTCTATAGCATGGTTAATTTCTCTAACAAATGGCAATTCCTCAATTTCATCCTCAAATTAATTGAAGAATGACTTGACATCAATTGAAAATAAGTTTATTCTCCTTCATTTTATTATGTACCTCATTCATATGTATCAGATATAGTTCATGGTCTTTCCTAATGGACCTTTTCATTTGTGAATGAAAACACATAGTAACATCTTGTATTGGTCTCTTACCTTTAAAGATGAAAGGCTTTCCATCCTTGAGCTTTTCATGGAAAACTATATCCTTTCAAACTATCGAAGCATCCACTTGATGCAACCACACCATACCAAATATCACATCATAATGAGATCCATTCCAAACTTCAAAGTCCCCCTTTCATAGCTCCTTAGCAACTTCATGTCTCAGAAAAATCTTTTGAAATCATCTTTAACAAATTTCTTCAATGCAAATTGTAATTTTTATAATGTGRTGATTCATGGTGAATTCTARTATTKTTGCAAYAGAAATKACTCATAGTCCAAAATCAATCTCGAGCATGTTACAATCTATGGCTTGTAACTTCACATCACAATAAACTCTAAATACAAACACAAAATACATTTATTAATAAGAATGTTTTACAAAGAGATCAAACCACTTGACCATAGAAAGAGATCAATCTCCAAAGAGAATCTCTTCACTCCCAAGCTCCATCTTATATAACGGTATAAGAATCCCATGTTTTAGGTGATATTTTTAAATTTTTTATAAAAGATTCTAGGTGATGTCGAATGCAACAAACCCATGTTTTAATGTCAACATAATGTTCATTATAACATCAATGTTGCCATAAAAACATGGGTTTGTTGCATTCGACATCACCTAAAATTTGTTATAAATTTTTTGAAAACATTACCTAGATTGTGGGTTTCTTATAATGTAATAGAGACTATCAACTAAGATAAAATCCTTAAAATAGACTGGGATTATTTTTCTATCTTCATCTTCTATTGTTAGTTCTATCTACAACCATCCACTCATCTAAAAGTCCTAGTTACACCGCTCCAATTATATCTTATCCAAATCATTTTTTATCCAAATCTTGATCTTATTAGGAGTTATTCAACTCTAAAGACCCATTCCCACTTGGCTGTCCAAAATAGCGGTGGTAAAGCATAATAATCAAGCAAGATTTCAAGGGATTGGAGTTGAGATTTTTAATAAAATTTTCATTTCCGTCACTTAAGGAGGTACATATTACTAGTCCGTTCACATCTATGGTGTTACATACTTCTCGGAATCCTTAAAATCTAGCAGTGGCAAAAATAACATTGCCATGCTTTTGTAAGTGGGCACACTAGGATTGCTGTTACCAAGACCTCGTGTCACTCACCACCTTCATCCCACTTGTTTTTTCAATCACTTCTACTGCAAACAGAGTTGAAAGCGCACCTCTATTTCACAACTAAGAAGAAACACACTACAACGAAATTCAATCTTCTAAGAGGCTTTGAGTTTTCTTACTAATTTTAATATTCATTCAATAAAGATGAGGATGGCCACATCCACATTACAACCACCATGTAGGATTCTTTGTGGCCACCTTCGMGTGTGCTCCAACCTCCATGATGAAATTAACCATCATGAGACATATGGGGTTGTGAAGATGGATTGGATAATGATGACAAGTTTTTGAATCCATCATGCCATTTTTGACCTCCAATGAATGAGTTGAGAATGCTCTTTCCCACTTAAATTTTGCATTACAAAGAGGCCTATGTGGGGGTTCAATTATTTTCCTAATGAGTTTGGCATCAAACCTTGTTCACTTTGGAGACAACATCTTCCATATTGTGGGTTGAAGATATTTGAAATTCTCTCGGTTATTCCTAAGCCTACTTCCAAAAGTGGTCCCTCCAAAGATGTCAATTTTGACATTCCATTTATGAGAATTTCTCGGGGGATCACACCCTTGTTTATTTGGATATCACGTGCGATCAAGGGGGTATTTATGTGTTTTTGGTTATTTTTTTTCTTTCCTATTTTTATATAGAAAGCTATCGATATGTATTTTTAGCACCCTATTTTTTTGTAATTGGTTAGGGTGACTAATATTTTGCACCCTATTTTTATTATACATTATAAGACTATAGAGTATAGACTACTACGGCAATGACAAGCAACTACWCAAGCAACAATCATTCTATACCATGAAAGTTATCATGTACATTAAGATGGAATACCAATTGCTTACCATTCAATGAGCCCTTAGAAAAAACAATAACCATGAGCAAGATCAATAAGTAATATGAAGATGAATATTTATGGATGCATGACCAATAAGCAAAGACATAGCAAACTCTGAAAGCTACAACACTATTTTCTAAACATAAAACAAGAAACAAACCAAAATTTGCAGAATGCATTGTGAGATGGAATCATAAATTTTTCAAACACTAAATGGGAGAGGACTTCAAACAAAGCACAAGAAATTGAAATCAGTAATCGCATGGAATTTAGAAGTTGTGTTCAAGAACAAATTACTCAATATTGCAGCAGATGGACTGTCTTACAGAAAACATTCATAATGTCCAAAATTTAGGGTTCACATGCTRTAGCTTGCATAATCGTGAAGGATATGTCCACCGTCCTAGAAAACTACAACATTGCATGAGTCACCCTAGCTACTTGCAGATGGAAGCTGCATTCCTGATGACAAAAGTGAAGCCTAAAAAAAAGGTGCAATAGTTAAACTACTTCAAAAATAGTAGGAAAAAAGGGACCATCACTGGACAGGGCCACGAGTTGCAGGGGTTAGCCACAGAGTTGTTGATGGCTCTAGCCAGCTAGTGTAAGGTGCCTCCAACAAGTGCACCTTCAAATCCTGCAATGCCAAGCGCAATCCCTCCAAGTCCAACATCATCAAGGCACCAAATGCTTGGGTGCGCCACTAATCATCGACAAGAGGTTGAGACAGGACCCAATTTCTATTGAAGAAGCTATAGAGCTCTTGAAAATGGAGCAGAACAAACTCCTCTTCAGGTATCTAGACAAGACGGAGGAGCTGGTCGAATTCGTGCTGTGCCAAGCTGATGGTACCCTACCCCAGTGTGCCTTCAACAAAGTGCTTCCACGAGCTCCTTGTACCTCGAATGCTGTCGATTGTAGCAATGGTGACATGATGTGAATCTTCTGGCTAGTCCCATTCCCACAAATCCGAAAAATTAATTTGTGGCACAACAAACGGAAGCACAACATTGCGCAAAGGGATCTCCAGATACGAAGATACCTCAATGGTCTCAGGTTGTGCAAAGCCAACCAGAGCAGCACTATCAAATACACTGCCCATAATGTGGACTAAAAGAGGCTACAATAGCAAAACTGGGGTAACCCTAGCAAGAAAAGCGCAACAATCTAAAATACCAGAACGGAGCAAGAAAACTAAGAAAATCTGGACAAGTCACATCCGCATAGATGAGCAACACTGATCAGGTTTAATCCCACCACACAGGGAAATGCTAAAACACTCCACCTGCAACAACCAAACAACAGGACAAAACAAAAAAACAGACTCTCCAATCCCTGCACCCAACTCACGGGAAACATTTCTAAGGCAACAACCACGGTTTCGGAGGTGATCAACTATAAACGGCAAGGCAATCACCTACTGTTCAGAAACCTCTTCACACAAACAACCTAAATATGCACAAGGGCAACAACAACAGCAAGAATAGTAACCAAATATAGACAACTGGTAACTAGAACTAGTAACGGGAAGAAAAATGGCTAGGGATTTGGCTCGCTTGAATCCAGCATCCCAGATTTACTATCTGGAAAACAGCAATAACAGATGAACTCAAAATTTCTTACTAATTTTAATATTCATTCAATAAAGATGAGGATGGCCACACCCACATTACAACCACCATGTAGGATTCTTTGTGGCCACCTTTGCACGTGCTCCAACCTCCATGATGAAATTAACCATCATGAGACGTATAGGATTGTGGAGATGGATTGGATAATGATGACAAATTTTTGAATCCATCATGCCATTTTTGGCCCCCAATGAATGAGTTGAGAAGGCTCTTTCTCACTTAAATTTTGCATTACAAAGTGGCCTATTTGGAGGCTCAATTTTTTTTCTAATGAATTTGGCATCAAACCTTGTTCACTCTGGAGACAACATCTTCCATATTGTGGGTAATTACGGCCATATTCGTTATATTGAGACCTTTTGCAGTATCATTTCTATCTTCGACTCGAAGATAAATCGCTTTATCTCTTTACTAGTATTTTTTTATAAATAAATAACAACACCAACTCTTAGAATGTCATTATAGGATCACTATTTAAGCATTATTTATTTCAGGTTTCAATTACTTTTTTTTTAAATGAATTTTTCAATAACTAACATTATGTCTCAAAATCAGCAAAAAGTTTCAATAAAACGAACATGGCCTTGGTTGAAGATATTTGAAATTCTCTTGGTTATTCCTATGCCTACTTCCAAAAATGGTGCCCCCCAAGATGACAATTTTGACATTCTATTGGTGAGAATTTAAAGTTCATAGGCCACCAATTTATTTTGGTCCACTCATTTTGACAAACTTGGTTAACTTTATTCATTTTAACCTTAAAATTGCAACATTGGCTTTGCCAACAAATGTGTGGAGTGGAACACAATGGAATGTTCTTCATGATTTTGTAGTTGTTTTATTGAAATATGCATCAACAAATGCATTTCTAATGGTTTTGTGTAAGGACATGGGATCCATTGATGTTATGTACATGACAATGGATTATGCAAACCTACATTGGGTCCATTAGGCCAAGTGGCATTGAGTAAATAGAAGTGAAGAGTAACACAAATAGGGACCAATACAAACATTGACAAAATCAAATTGCATGTACTTAAAACTTGTATTATRTAGTCCATACTTGATGACTACCGTACCTAGCTAGAAAARTTGTCATTTTATGTTGAACAATAAATCAAAGATGGAAAAAAATAGGTCAACAATTAATTTGGCTTTACATGTCTTTTGTGCACAAAAGTAGGCTTTGAAGTTGTTCCTTGTGCATTTTCTTTAAATATGTTGTTTGTCTTTYAAACAGTTTAGAAGTTGTTCCTCTAGAGTTGAATATTATGCATCCAATATCAACACTTAGTTGGTATTGCTATTGTGTCAGCATAATATTCTATGCTCAAGCTAGCATTTTAAACCATATTTGAGTTTAGTCTTATGTTTCTATTAGATGAAACTATGTATTGTTTCTCAACGTGAAAATATACAATTTGCTTTGTAAGAAAGTTGCATATAACATAATTTTTGTATMAAAAAATGAAACTAATTGAAAAATATAACCAGAACAATTCAATTGGTTTAAAATTATTCTCTCACTAGGAAATAGCATGAAGTTTTCTTTAGCAATTAAAATTTTTTACAATGACAACACCATTGACTACATCTTTCAAGTCAATTGACCACTAATATGGTAGTTTTATTTTTACATAATTTATTGACATGATTTTAAGAAAACACATGCAAGAGTGTTTTTTTGTGTATGTTGAGTTCTTCGTAAATCTTCATAGGAAAAAGAAAAATATTATGATTTCTAAAAATACAAAGAACTCATTTAGAATATTCCACCAATACTACTATATGTTAAAATAATCTAGTATTTTTTCAAACATGAAGCAAATTTTTTTAATGATAGTACTAATCTAATACAAAATTAAAATTACAAAAGAAATTCATGCAACATTGAAAATTGTCTTTTGAGTGGATAGGAATAGTGTAATTTCAATTCTCTAATTCATGCCCAAAGTTGGCAATGGCAATACTTCATGGAATTCTTCAAATCCTTCAAAAACAACTAATACAAGAAATAAATTATTAAACTTATCAAACTTTATTTTTTTTGGTTATAATCATATACAAAAAAAGGACCATAGCTACAAATGGGTTTGATCAAAACACATTCAAGTTTTGATTACATGAGTCATTCAAAGATCAAACCTTCTACTAAAAATCATCCAAACTACAAATGATTGGTCAAACGATGTTAAACAAAACATTTTGCTAACACACATCCATCACCTCATGTCTCTGTCATCAAAAACTTGACACCAACACATCACTTGACAACTACTACTACTTGTAGCAAAGTCAATATATTTCAATGTAGTCATTGTTATCTCCCTTGTCATCAACATGGTCTAAATTTGCAGTAGATGTATGACCATAATTGACCTCTGATCCACTATAATCACCATCTTCACTAGAATCATCATCACCTCTACTAGAATCRTCACCTTCTTGGTTGTCACCATCAAGGGAGAAGCTTGTGACCATGGCCAATGCCTTCTCCAACATCTCCTCATATTCTTTCACCATATGCTTGCCATCCTCTAGTTTTTTCAAGTCCTTCTCATGTTTGAGAGCATCCATCTCCTTCACAAACCTAGCCACCTTTGGATATTTGACTTGTGTCCCATTATTGTCCACTTCAATAAGATCCTTTCCTCTCCTTGGTCTAGATTGTGGCGTACTAGGTGTTGGCAAAGATTTGTTAGATGGTCTTCTTCCTTCATCTCTTCCTTTTGATCTTCCCATTGGTAGTTTGAAACCTCCCGCTTTTCCTTGTTCAATTGGAAAATGAAGAGCATGACCCTTATGACCATCTTGTGAAACTGTGTCCATTGSGTTATCCAACCACTGTATATCATTTGCATCCATCTTTGTCAAATCTATGAATTCAAAAGTCTCATTTGGAGTACCACGAGCATATTCTACATGATCCAACTTAACTTCCTTGTCATATCCCGCAATCCACGCTAGATAGAAAAGATGATCTCCCGACCATCTTATCATGAGGCTCCTACCTACCCAAGATTCATTTGCAGATGGGCCTACACTCTCCACGTGGCCATGTATTGATGGTCCATCCACTCTTTTCCCTCCTCTGCCTACATTGGGTCTTGATGCGCCTTTGCTTGGTACAACAAACTTCACTACATCAGCAATGCCTTTGTTTGAGTGCGTATTTTGCGTAAGCAACCCCTGTCCTTTTGAAGTTGAAATGGCAACACTACGACAAGGAGTAGGTCTCAACAATGGAGTAGGTGGACTAGCATGGCTTATCTTTTGTTTCTTTCCACTTTGAAAAATAGCACGACTTGGAGGAGGAGGAGGTGGCATGCTATGGTCCTTTCTCTTACATCTCCATCTCAAAATCTGTGCAAGTGTTTCATCATCTCCAACTTTCTTCAACATTTGTCGATGTTGCTCATCTAGAATTCCTAGTTCTTTTCTCAAACTAGACATAAGCTCTTCCTTTTCCCAAGTAAGAGTATCCGACTGGGCAGAGAATGCTTTTAGAAAAGCATAATAAGCATTCCATTGAAGCCCTTGAATGAGCTCAAAAGATCTTGATGGGGCTCCTTGCTCCTTAGGTCCTCCCCTTTTAAAACCACCTCGAGAACAAATCCCTTGAGTAGGTGGGAGGTTGTCATCACCCTTGCCATTACGATTTGATACCATTGTTCCAAGGTCCTTTACAAATAAAATCAAAGGATTAGGGGTAAGTTAGTTTTAGTCTATCAATTGTAAGCTTAGGTGTTTCTCCAACAAGAACGAAAAGAAGTCCATGCCTATGTCTCTGTTAAGTTAGTAAAGAACAAAAAGAAGGATGTGCAGCATGTCCAAAGTTTATAAAAATTGTACACTAATCTATGAAATACAAGGAAACTTATACTTGGAGCTTGTTTTGTTTTGTGTGAGATCTAAGCACTAGAATTACAATCTCGTCTGTCACCTAAAACAGACATTCGACATTGTCTCAATCCCAAAAGTAAACTAGTATCACAGGCAAGTGTTGAAAACGACGTACATGCAAGGTGCACCCTACAAACTTTTGAAAAGAAAAGTCTTGAAAAGTTGATGGGGATGGAGGTAGGTGGAGAGTGTGTTTTTACATAAAACAAGCTATGTATATATACTTGAGGGACATCCTCCCATCGAGTTTAGTCTATGGAAGGGGTACTTTTCAGGGCACCTACAATTCCATGTAGCCCTGCCTCAGTAGTCATCAACAAACTATTTCTTCTACGGTTGTGAAGAAAAAGTTATTTCATCAAAATATTATCTAGGTACCGTTCAAATTTTATATATATAGAGAGAGAGAAGAGTAGTTACTTGTCACCCCATGTCTGGGCAAGTTCAGTCAACCACGATATGTAGAATTCTATTCATACACGCCAATTTATTTACTGTGCTTAATCGATCATCACTGCATTTCTGTCAGTTACACCCATCCAACTTGAATTGAACCAGCTCCTTGTTCATTTTCTTGATGTCAAAATGTTTTTTACAGTGAGCTTGGTTCATCTCTCCGGATTACTAAATTCACAGTCCCGATCGGGAGTGAGGGTGGGAGACATCAAAGTTCATAAATACATAGCCCTTAAATTCTCGGCATGATCTACTGTATTTTTCTGAGAATTGTCCAACACTCCAATGACATGCAGATTAAACTGATCCCGTACCCAAGAAAACCACAAAGATATCGGTGTGCTGCTCTCAAGAAACGTCACCTCACTTTTTCACCAAGTAAAGCGACTACAACTCCTTACTTAAACCAAGAAATCTTGCTCCCTTTCAAAACACACCATGCTAGAATCTCTACGCACTTTGAGACCGCCCCATCCGTCCAACTCTCGTACAACACTTGATCGATACAGTACTCGATCAATCACTATGCAGTTCTGTCGATTGCATTTCTAAATCCACCTTGAATCAAACCAGCTCCCTATGGCTTTGTTTCTTGATGTCAAGAATTTAACCAGTTAGCTTGGTTCATCTCTTCAAAGTATTATCCTCACAATCCCGATCGGGAGGGAGGGTGGGAGACCTTACAACTTCTCCACATGATCTCATTGTCTGGCTCAATATTCCTTGCTTCCACAAACTCAAAATTACTTTAACCTCTAGGAGAAGAGACTTTCTATCATAACACTGAGAGGAGCAATTAGCTGCAGTTTCGATGAGAAACCAACAGCGAAATAAAAATCCAAAACCGCCATGTACTGAGAGTATCAAAGTTCCCGACAATACAACCCTTAATTTCTCGACAAGAACTGCTATAATTTTTTGAGAGGCATCCAGCACTCTAATGGCATGCTGATTAACCTTTTCTCATATCGAAACTGCCTCATCCGTCCGACTCTCAGCCTACATGATGTCAAAATTTTTGCTTGGTTCATCTCTCCAGATTACTAACAGCACGATCCCGATTGGGAGGGAGGGTGGGAGACATCAAATTTCTTGACAACACAACCCTTAATCTTCTCAACAAGATCTACTGCAGGTTTCTGAGAGGTATTTGGCACTCTACTGATATGCAAATCAAATTGGTCCCATATCCGAAAATCACAAGAAGGACGTCAGTGTATAAATCTCAAAAAACGTTCTACCATTTTTCCACCAAATAACGCGAAGAAACCTTCCTCCTCACTAAAGCCAAAAATCTTGCTCTCTTCCAAAATACACCGAATCTATCGTGTATGTATCGAGACTACCTCATTCGTCCAACTCTCTTACAGCAAATCGTCATATCAAATTATCATGTAACTGATTCACACATGATGCTTGATCGATCACCGATGTACTTCTTTCAGTTACAGTTCTCCAATTTGAATCGAACCAGCTTTCTATGGCTCAGCTTCTTGATGTCAAGAATTTGTACATTTAGCTTGGTTCATCCCTTCAAAATATCAACCTCCCGATCCCGATCGGGAGGGAGGGTGGAAGACCTTACAACTTCTTCAAATGAATTCAATGTTTGGCTACGTATTTCTTGCTTTTACAAAATGAAAATTACCTTAACCTCTAGGAGAAGAGAATTTCTATCATGACACTGAAAGAAGAGCAACTATCTGCAGTTTCGATGAGAGAACCACAACAAAAAAATCAAAAGTTGCCGTGTACTGAGAGCATCAAACTGGCATCAAAGCTCTTGACGACACAGCTCTTAAATTCTCAACAAAGTCTACTGGAAATCTCTGAGAGGCGTCCGGCATTCTAATAGCATGCGGATTAACTTGGTTCCATATCCAAAAATCACAAGAAAGATATCGGTGCACGATTCTCAAGAAACGTCACCTCACTTTTCCACCACGTAACATGAAACCTCCTCCTCGCTTTAAACCAAGAAATCTGAAATCTCGCTTTCTTCTAAAATACTCCATGCACAAGTCTCTACGCACGTTGAGACCATTTCATTCGTCCAACTCTCGGACAACACAGCATCATATCAGGTCATAGCACAATTTATCGACTACACTACCACCACTCATGAGCTAGACAGACACAGCCATTTCTCATGAAATATTTTCCGATCATGTGTTTCCCATTTTCATGGTGAAACGTGGATTTCTCCAGAACCGTTACCTCTTACAACTCAATCATTTTACCAGCTAGAATCTGCATTACTATGACGAGCTTTATTCATAAAAATGCATCAAATTAAAACATGAGGGTGTAGGTTCAAAGAAACGACTACAATTCGGTTGCAACTCTGCAAGTATGCCCATATATGAAGGAGCCACGCCCCACTTGTGCCCATGCCCACCAAACATACAACAGTGTGTTAGTGAACGTACACGAGGTGTTTTAAGCGCGACTCCACATTGTTATTCGAGTCACATATGAAAACATACAAAGAAATTGCGAATAGAAATTGCAGTGGAGACTCCATCTAATCGACTTGTATCTCATACACAATAGCCACTCCTCTCCGAGCTTCATTCGGTAGCTGCACCTATGGGACCATATCCGTATCCATTTGGTCGGGTCGAATCGCCTGCTTTGAAAACACTAACGGTTTCTTGGAGCTCCGATGTGCAGAACTGCAGATGTTCAGTGCTACGGTGATACAGTGAAGTTGCTACTAGAGGCGAGCCTAGCAGCACCCCACGTCTTCCACTCCTTTGGTACTGTTACTGTCACGTCCAGCAAGCATGTACTCTGCGTTGGACGGGTGTACCTTCTTGACCATTCCGGGTATCTTACTGACCTTCCGGGTATACCAGGGTCATTTCCCCTCATCTGGTTTTTTTCTTTTCCGGTTATGGTCACGCAGCTTGTGTCCAGGTGTTTGCTCAGAAGTTTTCCAAGAAACTTATCTGTATCCAGTAGAGAGAGASAGGGAGAGAGAGAGAGAGTGTGTGAGATACAAACTAGAAGATGACACATAAAAATACAAATATCAATACAAATATAAAAATGAATGAAAGTGTGGATATTAGTGCAAATTTGGGTAGTTTCATGTTGCTTGTTATATTAGTTCACATTCCAACATAGGACGGGCTTTGGGTGGGGTGCAAGGTGGGCTTAAGATTAAGGTGCTATGGCAAATGAAATTGCACCCAACATAACACTAATTATGGGCGTATGTAGTTTGGGGATTGCCAAATTCCATCCATGATTCTCATTGCGTTCGCCTCAAACCTTGGTTCCACATCACAAAGGTACCTTCTCACCATAAAGTAATGTCACCAAGAATGATATGAATCCAAAACTATATTTGCCTTAATTGAGGCAAGCCCCAAGAAGAATTTGTCAATGTAAACACCAATTTCTTTGAAAGTTAACCCCTCACAAACAGAGCATAATTTTCAAAATTTGCCATGGCATCAATTCAAAATTGATGAATAATATACGTCCTATTAAAAAAAAAAAAGATAATGGTAATCATGTGTTAGACCACTCATAGAACACTAACACAAAAAAGCAAAAGTATAACAAAATTAAGGCATCTAACACATTACAATATACAATTACTCACAATAAGTAGGGTCAATTTGCAGTCTTGATGTTTGTATGTGGCCCAATCAAGGACCAATCTGCCACATCCATGTAGAGAGGTCTATCACTTCAAAGAGTGATTTTTGCTACTTGATACACCAAGCAAAGAAAATACACCATTGGAGTTAAATATTTTAGAAGAGTCATCTTTTCATCCAAGGGGGCCACATGGGTGATAGCAAGAAACACTTGTATTTTTTGCTGCGTTTCTAGGAGTATTGTGGGTTTCTTTTAAGGTATATGAGAGGAGGATTCTCCACATAGTGCTTCACAATGCCTGCATTCATTGGTCAAGTTTTTTTTTTAGTATGGGACATCAGATTTAGGAAAGCAGACCTCATGTTTTCGACTTCAATGCTAACATGAACACTGACTTTCTCATCTACATGTTACTGCCAATTTTGCTTACCTTCATCTTCTTCATGTATAAATTCTATTTTTTGTGCACTCAATGTGTGTTTGTTGCTTTTCATAATTGGGGTTCTAACCGCCTTGGGGATTTGCATTAGGGAAGCACTGTTCATTTTGTCTTTTGACAATACCGATTCCTCAAGTAATGCGTGTCATTCTTTTGTCATCCCGAGCACTTTGTAGTGCTATTCCATTGGCTATAACATCAAATGTTTTAGTCCTCTATCTGCTTATATATTTTGCTTGCCAAAAATATTGCACGATGTCAAAATACTTCGAAGGCCACTTTTTCACCTTCCCTATATGGAATGAAAGAAAATTGCAGCAATTGCAGGGTTCTTGTTGAGAAGATTGAAATACACCTTCTGTCTTGAACTTTTCCAAATTGCTTATTCATACAAAATGCCAACTTTGGAGCTCTTGTGTGTTGATTTCATATTCATGTGTAGATGTTTTGTAAAGTCCCGCCGCACCGCCAGAAATGCCATGGACAACGTCATCAGTGCACATTTGGCCTTTACATACACGGCATGGATAATTTTGCAGCTCCTTCGTGTACCCTAGGCCATTTATTTACCTCTGCCTTCTAAGGAGGAAGAGGACAATGATCCAATTGCTAGATATCGTGAACCAGTTGGGAGACCCTGTTGATGATTCCCATGCCCATATGCAAATAGCCTTACAAAATTTCAGATTGTGCACATCATTCAATGTTTTTGATGATGATCTAGGGTACTGGATAAAGCCAAGGTCAATTACTTGGTTTTCTAGATTCCTACTCAATGAGTATGACGACAATAGATGGATCCAAATGTTCCAAATGAAAAAGGTTGCCGTCTTAACACTTGCTAATCTTTTGAGGCCACATGTCATGAAAAAAGAAAAAAAAATACATATTGGCCATTCTTGTGGTAATCCGTGTTGCTTGTTGCCTTTTTAAATTGACTCTCGGTGCTTCTTTGTTCATTTGCTGCAAAATGTTCGCAATTGGCAAGAGTATAATCTCTTCAATACTAAAGCACGTTGTCCACGATTAACGACACTTTGAGACATGAACTTACTTGGCCTACAAGTGATTGTTTGCGGCCTTGCGGGAGACTCTACAAAAATTTTATGACTTGTGCAGTTTACCAAGTGTGGTCGGATCTATTGATGCTACGCATATTTCAATTTCAAAACCCCAACATGTACTTGTTGATTATTTCTACTTTAACCCCTAAAGTCCCATTGTCCCTTCAAGGGACAATTTGGATTTCGGGCAGGTTCCTATGACCTTGATTTTTGATGAAACTTTTTGAAACTTTCTCATAAGATAGAAAAACTAATTATCTTTGTGGGAATAAAATTTTTATTTCAATTGGTGCGTGGGACCAAAAGTTATACAACAAAAACCCCAGAACTGAACTCGGCGGGCAGCAAAAACATTTTTGCAAAAATTCAAAATTAAATTTTAAATATTTTTTTCTGAAATTATATATTTTTGTCTACATGTGAAGCTTTGATTCATTCTATTTGGACTAGTAATGAGAAAGTTATGGACAATCTTGTTTTTCGGGCAATCTAAGCATCTTCTTGAAAAAAACACTTATAGCATTCATTTCTGAATGCAATTTTCACAATTTTTCAAAAARAATTGTTGRAYAAGGTGAAGTTTACTTTCTAGAACAATCTCACCGTTTGTATTATTTTTTTTCAATCCCATCTTAGAGCTATTAACCATTTAGTTTTTCTTTCAATCTTGGACCTACTTCTACTTAACAATTTTTTAAAGATTGAAAATCAAGTGTGTATTTTTTGAATTTTTTTTTCTAGATTTTCAATTCAATTCTTCAACATAAAGTTTTTTAAATTCAAAGTCTATAGTGCAAAAAAATTTGACAAATGACAGTCAAAGTCATTTGAAATTGCAGTCTAGTGTTACAAAAAGCTCTCTTTTTTGACTTTGAATGTTAATATCTTCCAATCTATACGGTCAAACTTTATGAAATTTTTACCACATGATCTAAGACAAGTGAAGCATAAGATCCTATAGTTAGATTTTGGAAAAATTTCTTTTTTTGTTTTTTTGGATGAATGCAACAAAAATGACAATTTTCAATGGTTTTTGACAGAAAAATGGCCTTGGGACTATAGGGGTTAAATCAAGTGGATATACTATGAACTGCCAAGCAATTGTGGATAGTGAAAAATGTCTCTTTAATCTCTACCTTGGTATGCCTAGTTCAACAAACAATTCCCGCATGTTACGTTGTTTCTTCCTATATGACTTAGCTATGCACATTAATCTGCTAAGGGATCAGCATGCCATTCACGGATCCTCACCGTATTTAATTGGAGATTCCAGATATCCATTGTTGCCTTGGTTGATGGTTCCGCACCGTTCCGTGGGTTGACTATCTATTGCTAGGTCGACTATCTTACTATGAGATTTTATTCAACAAAAGACTGCGCAAAGGTCAATGTGTTGTAGAGAATGCATTTGGGATTTTAAAGCAGACTTTGAAGGAGCTATTGGGTGATTGTAAGAAACACCTGTCCTATTTTGTGTCACACGTTACGTGTTGATCTGATTTTTGGCCATAACTTTTGTGTTTTGGCACCAAATGACTCAAGATTTATAGGGAAGGTACTTATGACTACTATAAACCTTGCTTGATCTTTTTTTAATTTTCAAAAATAATTTACTGTCCAAAAATAGAGCCCAATTCAATGTCACACTTGCCAATTTGGAGGTTTTTAGTGCCTAACCACTACGTTTTTTGAAGAATTACATTGTGAAATTTGATAGGCTAGTTCTTCTAATACAATTACACCTTTTTTGGAGAGGAATTTCCAAAATCATGTTCCCAGTGTGTTTTATATTGGTCTAAAGAATGTTGTATACAAGTTGCATTTTGAAACATATAAATAATTATTTTGGTGTTTTTTTTTGGTGAAGAACAATCTCCATAAAGTTGTTACAAATGTCCACTTTTTGTTTTTTGAATTTACTTGTTTTTACTATTTTTAAGTAATTTTCAAATGAAAACACCTATTTTCTTGAGATTTGGCACTTTTTTTAGTTTCATAGTTAGAGAATTTTTCTATGAATTTTCTTTAGTGGTTATCTTTGTCTTAAAGGTGTAAACATTGACTATATCTTTAAGAAATTTTAAAAATTAGTTTTCTATTTTTAAAGTACTCCAAAAAAATTTATGAGTATTGCTTCAAAATGCAACAAATAGTACAAGTGTTTCTTGCAAACACCCTATTGACAAAATTCGAGTTGCATGTGGTCTTTTTTCTTAATGTCATCTTAGCGTGCGCCATTCTACTCAACATTCTTCTTTGTCAATCACATGAAGAAGTTAAGAACTTGCTGCAGGTTTTGTGTTCTGAAGGTCCACATGGTGAAGTGCTTGATGACAATGCAGGTATACAAGAGGATGGCAATGTAGTGCTAGAGCAAGAGGCAGATGGAATGAAGGAGGAGGTATCAATTGCTTTGGCAACGGAGAAATGAAGTTAGTTGATTTGGTCGCGTTGTCCCAGTCACTATTCTGTTGATTTCAATAAAAATCTGATAATTTTTTACAGATTTTTGTTGAAATCAACAAGAATAGTGACCAGGACAACGCGACCATATCAACAAAATTTTGTCAAAATTCCTACGATTTCTACTAGTGATATAGTTGGGAAAAAATTTAGAAAAATTCCAAAATATAGATTGGAGCCGCATAGAAGGCTAAAAATACAATTTAGTTGTTCATTTCCTAACCTGATTTTTTTTTCATATAATATTTTTTTTTCCAAAATATATTGTCAAAGCATATGGAAACTAGTTAATCATCAATTCGTGGTCACTACTTCTGACTACTACAAAGGGATTCTAACACATACTTCACTACTATGTATATAGAGGAGTTAAACTAAAAGGCGCTTTACTAGATGTGAAGGGCTCATGGAGGGAGGAGTTTGATGGAGGTTGTCACTTGGTGCCAATGTTGTTGAAGGCTAATGATTAGTTGTTGAAGTTGTAGATAGTGTTGTTATCACGAATGTTTTTGTCACCTACAGGCACAACCTTTGCACTCTAATGTTCATGAGACTCACTATTTGKGCTGCATGTGTCAATTGAATTGTATAGTGGGGTAGGAGAGTAGGAGGGGTTTGGAGTAGTGTCGTCCTTTGATGCCGTTTGTGTCTTGTTGGGTACTCCACTACTCCATGGCCGCTCGTCATGATGAGGCTTTGGCCAGAGAGATGTGACAAATATGTGACCACCTTTCCTTGTTTAAGAATGGATAAGAGAGTGTTCACATTTGCTATCACAGCGTTCTCGTACACCCTTTGATCCTTTTTTCATTGATATGCCTTCTTCTCACTGAAAAGCTTGAATTGCACCTTAATCTTAGACTGCTTCAAATCTCTATTAGACTCCGCTATGTCTTGCATGTGTTGGGCCATAAAGACTCCCATGGCTTTTGTGACTTCAACTATCATGTTATGGCCGGACATGCTCTTTTGTCTCACGCTTGTGTTCCCGCACATTGTCTCTCCATATATTGTGAAGTATTTGAGGAACTGATCACTTGAGGAATGACTCTCATACGTAGACCAGGCTATAGGCGTGAATTGGGCATGCCAATGTATCTTAATGGTCCTTCTGCTTGGCATGTTGTAAACAACCACTACAAGAGAAAGAGGTGTTTTAAAAGATAATATTTTATGTAATAACCTATAAGGAGTCTTTTAAGTAAGAATTTACGAAAAATCCATGTCTTGTAAGTAAAATTTTAGGGTAGCAAATGTTGTGTCCCAGCCGTGCTTGATAAATTCCTTCTAAACTTGGAGCAACTTCTTTTCAAGATTGCTATGATAGCAAACGTCCATGCTGCCATGGAGATGCCTCTGTTGTATTTTCCTATTCACCAATTGGTGAACTCACTGACTAAATTGTGGAGGACATTGGATGCAAACTCTTCTCTATATAGGTAAAAACTTTGGGGAGCACATCAAATTGGCCCATATTGCCATGGTGCATGTTCTGGGTAGCATGGAGGATGAACGTACCTTTTTGCGTTGTCAATTTTCTCAAGGATAGGCTGCGTAATAGGCTTCATGAGCACTTGGATGTTGTTGTGGGCATGCATTGTCAAAATGTGTATACTCTACAAAACTTTTCATGTGATGATTGTTTTAAGAAGTGGGTGCTGGCCACTGAGCGGCAACGTTGTGCACTCATCGCGTGCTCAATCGCGATACAAGTACTATAGATGGAGGACTTAAAGCAAAGTAGCCATTTTCAATTGGTACTTGGTAGACAGTGCTTTTTTCAGCAAGCAAGTGATAGACTTTTGTTGTCACTTGCATTTTGGTTGTAGCTAAGTTTTGGTTGAAACTTCAGAGAATGTCCACACTACAATGTATAGCTTTTATGGAACAAGAATTTTTTTCTTTGTTGTTGTCAATTTATTGTGTTTGGCTGATGTTTCTAACTAGCTGTAGATGGAGATTGCAGGATGCTCACTCATCAAAATTGGGTTGCCGTGCAGTGGCTTTAGAGTCACAACTTGGTTTCAGTGATTGTGAGCCATGTTTCTATCTTCTTCTTGCTTAAAAGATTGATTTTCTATCTCAGAAAAACTATGTACACTAAACCTTCTCACAGCATGATATTGTCAACTAAATGTATGCCTACTTACATTCATTATAATCTTTTATCCATTCCATTCCTCTTCTAATTTGAGCATTGGAGTGTGCAATTTTGTTGGTTGCAAGTGACATAACAACAGTCATTAAGTTCAAGGAATATGAGTGAAGAAAGTTTTTGCTACTTTGTGGTTGACAGTTTGGACGTTTGTCACTGATTATAGTTGCATACTTGCATTGTATCAAACTATCAATGTGGCTAAGATTAGTATCTTCCATAGCATACTTGCGTGTATTGTACGATTGATAAGTTCTCTTCCATCTCTCAAATGTTGTACTAAATCAAGCATCAGAGTGCTTGTGTTTATTTTGCARGTCCTGTTCTAGTAGTTCCAGAGCTAGGAGAACTATGAGCATTGTGTTCAAGTTGTAGTTTTCAATGTAAATCTCGTTTTCTACTAAATTTGTTTCCTCTTTCATTTGAATGAAATCACCATTTTTGTATTGCATGTTTGCATTGTATTGCTCAAATTTCTATAAAATTTTACAATATCATAAACAATGCAACCTAAATTGAATTAGCAATGCACATTCAGTAGCCCAGGTTCTGCCAAATCTAAATCCCTTGTCGCCACAACTTGCAACATGCAAAATTCAGATTTAGCCAATGACATCAACTTCAAAGGCACAAATATATTCTAAAGCCAATGACTTGAAGGAAAAAATGCCAAATTCAGTATGAAAAAAGCCACATGGCCGGTCCGCATTTGGTCTGTGGGCAAAATGAGCATCCACCCCTAAACAGAAAAAAAAACACTGAAAAGTTAGGCTTGTCCATTGCTTCTAGTCACTAAAAGCATTTTTCAGCCCTGTAGGAGACTATTTGGGGGATGTTCCCGGAAACTGTTTCCTACACAGAGAAGAAGCAACTATTGGTCTTTTTTTTGAATTTCAAAAAAAAAAAAAAAAAATCTTAGAAAGTATAAAGAACTTGAAAATAGATTTTTTTTTTTTAAATTTTGATTATTTAATATTTATCATAATTATTAATTAATTAATAAATATCATATGACATGGCAGCCTCTTGGCTATGTCAGAATGCCTACGTGGCAAAGTTCCTAGAGTTCTCAATGGGTTCACACAACCCGGAAACTCGCAGTCTTCTAAATGGCCCAAAAAACATCTAAGGTAGAACCACCTATAACCAGCCAAACAAGGACTTCGGACAAATTTGAAGCAATGCAATGCAAGGTAAATATTTTTAGAGGTGTGTTGATAAAAATGATGGGGATTGCAAATACTTTGGTGATTTTATCGTATGAATTGAAATTACCATGAATTTTGAAAGGCAAAAAGTGTTCCGAACCCATTGCCAATCTTTGGGCTCTTCCAATTCCAATCATTCAAAAAACTACATTTCCACTCACTACTTCCTACTTTTTTCTGCACTACTTTGGGACATGTATCATGAACTTTTAGTCCCAACCTTGAAAAGAAAAAAACAAAACATTCTAGCCTTGGTTGGAAATAAGTCAATCTATGGTTGGCTATGGGGCACTGGTCGGAAATGGGTGGTTCTACCTTAATGGCAACTCTCTTTATTAAAGATTGGAAACTTTGTCAAAAGAAGTTCATTCATTCATTGATTGGATTACACTTACAAATTAACAGAAAAAATCATCTAGTGTGTCTTTGTTCACTAGTAGAAAATTCAACATTTTTGTTCATTTGGTCGCATTGATCCAGTCACTTTTTGATAGAAATTTGTTCAAATCAATAGATTTTTGTCAAAAAGTGACCGGATTAACGCGACCAAATCAACAGAAAAACTGACTTTCCTAGTAGTGGTTTTTAACAGAATTTTAGTAGGATTCAAATTTCAAATTTTCTACAAATACATAATGCATAAGCTATTTGGTGATTTTATGGTCCTTTAGGGATTAACTAGCTTTTGTAGACTAGGTGGTTTGCATCTTAGTTCAAAATATAAGATAATGTAATTCATTTTTGTAATTTATAAAAACTTTGAAATTCAATAACTTTCATATTGTAGTTCCTCACACCATAAGACAAAGTCCATGCACCCCTCCTTTTGAAAGGCTTCATAATGATACAAAGCGCAAGCCACAAGGAACTTATATTTTTTTGGATCTTAGTGTATCAAACATAACAAAATAAATAAAAGTAACAAAAAAAAAAAAAACTAATTTAACCCCTAAATGCCCAAGGCACCCAAATGTGGTGTTGAGAAAACTTTGAAATTGAAAAAAAACTAACTAAGTTGCTATTTTTAGTAGTTTGTATTTTTGATAGATGCCTATTAAAGTCTATCTTTAGCATCAAATATTTGATTTGAAATATAAACGACTCTAATTTTCTACTCAAGATATTATGCAAGGGTACCCTATGTAATCTTGACTTTTCCTAGTGTTGAGGGCTC
Organism: Pleurozium schreberi; assembly: GCA_006891605.1. Lineage (NCBI taxonomy): Eukaryota > Viridiplantae > Streptophyta > Bryopsida > Hypnales > Hylocomiaceae > Pleurozium > Pleurozium schreberi. Next base: position 69,756 of record VACF01000010.1, read on the forward strand.
TTGAAAATGTGCCTCAAATACACTAGATCTTGGAGACAAAATCGCATAAGAAACTCACTTAAAAAAAATGTAGAGTAGATTTTGAGAAGCTATAAATTGATTGGGGTTGTAAATGTTGGGTCCTATAACCTCATATATTTTGATTGGCAAACTTTTTAGATTCACCATGCAAAAAGTGGATTGAAATTTTTTTGTAGTTTTGACACCCTCTTGGTTAAATATTATAATCTTTCAACTCATAAGTGATATTGTTGTGTTTTCTTTTTTAATGTAATCTCTAACATGTCTAGTTTAAATTTGTATCATCACAATTCAAAAAAATTGATACAATTTATAAAAAAAAAAAATTTGTTCAACTTGGAGCAAAATTCTAGAATCTGAAAACAGGCCTTGGGCATTTAGGGGTCAAGGTATAGATGTATCATGGTGAAAACCCACTCCCAAACATTTGTTTTTAAAGCATACACCTAGGTAGGCCTCTTGAACGTCAAAGCATATGGTTGGCTTTGGAAACACTTGGAACTAACAATGAGCACTATAACTTAGAGAAGAGCTTCCCTGCCGAGCATTTTTTTCATTTTCAGACAGCTAACCATAACAACATCAAAGCCTTCACATGAATCATTCAAACTGAACCAACAAATAAAAAGGAGTAAATGTATTGTCATTTTTAGGTGTTGTAAATTGGAGCACAAAGCCACAAAAATTCATGTCCACGCTGACAGTTTCCCTATGCCCATCATCAAATTTTTAGGTGTTGTAGCAAATTTTTAGGTGTTGCTATCATTTTTAGGTGTTGTACGGTTTAAATTCCTACCGTCTTACACTTGGCGGTCCACAATTTACGAACCACCTTTTTTCCGCTGTAATAGGTCCGTCCTTTAAAGATTAAAACAATCCCACAGCAAGACAGGAAAGCAACACTGTAAACATTGGGTATTGTTTGCAAAGAAGATCAATGGTGCCCAATGTTTATAGTGTTGCTGCCTGGTATTGGTGTGGGGCTACTCTTACCCCACTATTTCCCAGTTGAAGCTGCTTCGGTGCTTCCGTTGGCATTTTGTTACTTTGAATTAAGAGATTCTCTAGGCCCAGGTAACCCTTGTTGTCATGATGGGTGCCTTGACCAAAAATATCCACCTATTTAAACATGGAATTCATTTCGTGAACTATTCATCCTAGTTACAGTATGAAAATCATTTTGGGACAAGAAACTAAGCCAATTGGAAGACCATTGTGGGACAGAGGGAGTAATATATCTTGCAGTACTGTATGATGTTAACATGTTTGTTAAATCCAATTTACTAAAATTAAATGCAAGGCATTCAGGTTTTTTGAAATGGTTTTAATTTCCATGCTCATTGCACTTGTATTACATTGTATTGTTCCATGTGAAGGATGGACTTCATTAGTATGCATTGAGCAAGCATGGGTGCAACYGTTCTTCTTGTAAACGTGCTTGGAGGCCTGGTGATAAAAAAGAGCTTTGGCATTGAGTTTATTCATTTATCAAATGGCTCGAATAACAATAAGGTGTCTACTAATAATAGGCAAAATGCTAGCCAACCCATTACAGGCAAAATTACATTGCCAGAATTTACACAAGCAGTATAACTTGCCTATGATGGACTGGTTGGAATTTTGGCTAGAATTTTTCCTGTCACATGCAGAGTGACATTAATCCCTAAAAGCCCAAGGCCTTTTGGGGTTTAATAACATCATTGTTTTTGAAGTGTTATAAATCTAAATGTCACTAAGGTACAGAGACCTTAACTATACAATTATATAGTGTATGTGTAGTAAAGGAGGTGAATCAATTTTGGAGTCATTTGGCCTCATAGATTGCAATACTATAATGCTTTAGTGTTGAAAAAGGATGCTGAAATTATCCTAAAACCACATTTGGAGGTGACGTTTGATTTTTAAACCTATTCAAATTAGAAAATTTCAAGCTAAAAAGTGCTTCAAAACCAACATAAGAACACATTGGTGAAAGAAAATAATATTCAATTGACTCATTGAGGCTGCAAAATGGATTCGAAATGTCAAAAAATAGTTGCAAAAAACACATCTATGGATGAACCTCCTACTAAAATGCTTCTCAATCACTCATATCCTCTTGGATCAATATGAAATTTTAGTCACACAAACTAGACTAGTATGTGAAACTTTTTCAAAAAAATAATTGAAAACCTACAATGTACGAGGAAGAAACAAGCCGCTGAAGTTCACTGTAAACCAAAGATGTCTTGAATTTGAACTTTGAATTGCTTTTAAACACTTATAACAACTTGAATTGACATGAAAATTTTACGACAATAACTAAACTTCAAGGCAAACATAAACCAAAAAAATTGATTGAAAACAAACCCTCGATGAAGGTGATATAAGCCCTTGAAGTTGTTGCTATCAAATGCAATTTTATATCAATTTTACTCAAATTGAACCTATGAACTTTGATTGACTTCCAAATAATTAGTAAATCTTGGATTGATCTTAAATTTTTTAACACAAACTAAAAGAAAGAGCGCAAATTTTCCAACAAGTTTTATTAACCCCTAAAGGTCATTGACTATGCTTTCACCAAAAATGCTCCAAAACTGCCATTTCTAGTGCAAGTACCAAATTTTAGAAAAAAAACATTTTTGGACAAATGTAACCATAGGATCTTGTATCAAAGTACTTTGGAAAGATGTGGAAAAATTTCGTATTTTTTCACCATGTGGATTGCAAGATATCTGCGTTTAAAGTGACAAAAATCCTTTTTTGAGCCCTGCGAAAATCCGGGCAGCTGCACTTCAAAAGGCCACATTTGTAAGAAAAAATGTCCAAAATGGTTGTTACTCTTTAGATTCATTCTTTAGGCCAAGTTGGTGAGCATCTAAAGATTTTCTGACTTTGTTTCTCTTTGAGTTTTTTCAAATTAGGTGTACTTTGACCTAGAGTGAGAGTATAGAGTCCAAAAATAGACCAAAATGTGGTTGACTAGTCACTCAAGGGTTAATTGTCGCTACATAATCACTGGCAAAAACATGGTTAGATTGAGCAAATTTCATCAATGAATTCACCAAATCCAGTAATGGCATGTCATAAAAAATAGCTAGGAAAGTACCCTCGTCACATAGGAGATCATGATTGTGTCAAGCGCTCTCCTTCGCAGCGTCTACGTCCCTGCAAATTGCAAAGGGAGGCTAAGAGCATCTACAATCGATCCGGGAAAAGGCCCAATATCGGTACTATACAAAGTGGTTTTCCATTTCTAATTAAAAACTGGCTCCAATGCAACCGGGAAGGGACCCTCCACTTCCACGGCCTTGGTATGACACCACTCGTTATTGGCAAATTTGGAAAAGTGAAGGGCCCGCAAGTTGGCTCGGTGTAGGAATAATCATTGTTGTCAACGCTTTTCAAGCATTGGTATGTGTGTTAATCAATGCAATCCTTCCTCGTTTTCATGGAAAGCCTTTTTATAATGAAGATTCTTTTTTTTTTTTTTTATAATACAAAAAAGTCCATTTGATGTTTGGATTGACGGCTTTGCATTGGGTCATTTTTTCCCAAAACAAATCCTGTACTGTGCAGACCACGTGGAGTGGCCGTTGATTTGCAATCGCAAGGCTTGTATGCCGCTGCTACATTGCAGATGCCCTAAACCCTAGACCGTAAACCTACAACCTCCTGACTGGCAAACTTGCGCAACCTACAGTTATAAAGAGAATGAAACAAGAGAACAAAACCTCAGAAGCATTAACTGCCTGCCAGCAATCCAGCACATGCAGGAACTCAGGCAAGTGGTGAATGATTTCAAGAAAATGGGGCAGCTGAGCCTTAGTAATGGCGCTCTGGCAATGGACATAGATTTTCTAGATGGAGCGCTCTAGTGACAAGAGGGATTGGCGAAGAAAATGATGCGTGTACCGCAGTGTGTTTTTTTGGGCAATAAAATGCCCAATGGCCCCCCCCCCCAAAAAAAAAGGGCAGCCTCAGTCGCTCAGAAAAAAAAGGGTGAAAATTAAAAAAAAAAGGCCAAAGTGACAGCACGTCACTGAGCGTGCAGTCACTGGCTCCTTGGAAGTGATTGATGTTTGAATTCTGAGGCCCGCGGCGGAGATGTGATTGCCCCGCCGGCTTTGGAGATTTTGCCAAGTGCTCTTCAGTTTTATTGCTTCCTGCAATTTTGATGCCAGGAACTTCTTTGGGAAAAACTTCGCCATTGCCCATTTGTTCACAGAAGAATACTTGAGGAATCCGCAGTTGTTTCTTTCATTTCTGGAGTATTGCCTTCGTTGCTAGAATTGGAGACGCTGAACTGCCAAATCTCCTGCCGTGCTTTTCTTGGCATTGCCAGATCAATTTCCTGCAGAGTGCAGACCGTGTTTGATTATTGCCAATATTGCGTACTTCTGTTTTGTTGTCAAAATTGTTCAACGGCCTGAAGCCCTGAAGTCCTGAACGCATTGTTGCAGAATGTGTGCAATTGTGCATTCACTGCATTGAATTAGGCTTGTGTTTTCGTTGAGGCGCCGCCACAATCTTTAGCATCTAGCAATTTTTGGCGTCTGCTGTAATTGTTTTCTTAGGTTGCCGTTGCTTTTGCCTAGCTGCGGAGCCACCCCAGCGCTTGTGCCTTGCAAGATGGAGATTGTTTGTTTTGGTGCAGCTGTGTTTCAACCTTTGGATTTTGGGGTTTCTTTTTCTTTTTTGATGAAGCCTTGTGCTTGCTTGATTTGCTCTTGCTTCCACATTGAGATTTTCTTTCTCCGTTCTACACACGGGAGTGGGTTGAGGGCTTCAAGTTGTGGCTAAATTCCATTGAGGTTTGGGGCGTTGAGAAATTGGCGTCTGCAAATGGAAGAGTCGGTGCCTGTTGACGTTGGCTTGGCTGTTGCTGCAAATGCGTGGGCCCTTAGGAAAGCAGTCGCACTTCGGGAGAAGAAATTTGCGCGACTAGAGAGGGAGAAGGAAGCCGCCGCACGCCAAAGCGTCCAGAGCAGCCGAGTGATGGAGGGAAGGGGGTGTGAGAGGGCGCGACAGAAGACAACAATGCAATCCTATTTCTTGCATTCCCGCAATGCCAACAATTCCAACGCTTTGGAGAGCGTTTCTATCAACCAACGTAGTAGCACCCCAAAAACGGATAGCCCACATCAGCACCGACAGCATGTGAACGAGGTATCTGTGTTTGTGGATGCATCGCTGGAGGCAACATCGAAGAGCACCGAACCTTCTGTCGAGGTCTTGCGAGCAACTCCAGGGATGGTGCCCATTTCAAGCAACAATTCAGATGCTTTGGATGTCGGGATTGCAGCAGACTTCAAGATCCCCTCCGAGAGTGAGGAATCAGAAGACGATGACCTCCAGATTCCTCCCCCACTGAAGCGCACAAAAAAGAATTACAGCCTCACACGGAAATTCCAAACCGAGTGGGCGGCAAAGTGTCCATGGGCTGAAATGGTCATGGCGGCTGACGATGTGCTGCACATGGTACGTTGTCGAGTTTGCAGTGAAATAAGGAAGAAGCCATACGTCATGGGACCAAAGTTGTACACATTGTTGACGCATGAGAAGAGGGCCAAGCACAAGAAAAATATGGTGTTATTTGTAGGGAAGCGGCCTAATACAGTTCTAGAGCAGATCAACTCCAACAACAACATGGAGTCAAGAAAGAAACGCATGCAGCTGGCTACATTGTTCTAGGTTTTGAGTGACGGTAGGCCAATGGCCGAGTTCACTTCCCGCCTTGCCCTTTACGAATTGCTTTCCGTGACTGACTTGCCAAGAATGCACTGGAATGATGGAGCGGGTTGGATCATGGCTTCTCACATGTGGGCGATTGTTCAGGAAAAAATGAAGTCTATAATTGCATCTGCCCAGTACATTGCCCTGACAGCAGATGAGACTACTGCTGTAGACAACTACAGTTACATTGCAGTGCACTGCTACGTGGTGCAAAATTGGATTTGAGTGCTAATGCTAATCTCACTGCAGAAAGTGGAGGCTGATGGGGCTTCAGCTGATAATCTGACTCCTTCGATAATGTCTGCCTTGAGCGTGAAGGTGGGCTTGACTGCCAAATTGATTTCGTCGAGGCTCATTTGCTTCGGTGCAGATGGATTGGCCGCCTTCCAGGGGCACAGAACCGGAGTGACGAAGCAAATCCAAAGCAAGTACGCCCCTTATGCTCACGGAGTGCATTGCATGGCGCATAGATGCAATTTGGCATTCAAAACTTTATCCTCTTTGGATGTGATGGCAGCCATTGAGGATTTGCTCAAGGTTTCCCACAAGACCACAAGTACTTTGCATGCAGTCCCAAAAAGTTTGCCGAATTCCATAGCCTTGCACTGATCTTGGAAACAAAAGGATTGAAACTGCTGAAAAACGTCTCCACTTGTTGGGTGTCACTCATCGACCCACTCAGACGGCTGCTCAGCGAGTACCGATCTGTGGTAGCAAAGTAAAATGTGGATGCCACCAACACAAAAGAGACGGTAAGTCCAATTGAATTGAAAGTATGTGATACCAAGCATTGAGGATTTGATGCAAGGATTGCAAGCTGCTTGTTATTGGGCTTGTGCTGTGGCTAACTTGTTGCTTGGTTGCTTTTGTGATGCAGAAAAGTGTGAGGGTAAAAGCAGCGGGCGTCTTGACAAAGCTTATTGACCCTTATGTCCTATTTGGCATGACTTGCTTGCTGCCATTGCTGGAGAGCATCGACCACCTCGTCATTTTTGCTCAGAAGTGTGACGTGTTCATCTGTGATTTTGTCGCAGCTCTTAAAATTTGTGAAGGGCAGTTGTACAAGATGTATGTGGATAGCGAGCAGGCCTTTGGTATAGATGAGTTCTGGTCCTTCACTCAACTGCTCCAATGCTCTCACGAGCAAGTACACCTGAAATGGGTGTCGATGCCCATGGACTTGAACACCGTTGCTCCGCAGCCCTTATACTTGGCCTTTATTGTAGGTAGTCAGACCGTTTTTGCCATGCATGAGGGCTGATTTGTAACCTGTGAATCCTTTGCTGAAATTATCACCACCGTCAAAACTGAGTGCAAAGGTATGTGTTCCTTACCGATTTCTGACTAGTCTTCCTCGTACTTGTCCTTGTCTTTTCTGTGGGTGGTTGCTTTTGTGGATATGTAGAGGTAATTCCTTTTTCTTTTCCAGTTGCACTAGTTGTCGTGGCAAAGTGCCCACCACAGTCACTGGTAGCCAAGGTATGGAGGTTAAGGAAGGTATGCACATGTAATTGTTTGAGTAGATTTGTTTTCCGTTCTCTTTAGGTAAAACTGCACAAAGGTTGAGGTATGTGAAGGCCAAGGTATGTCAAGGTATACCTATATGGGCTAGTCGTTTTTTCATTTTTCATTTTTTTTTTTGGGTGGCCAACGGCCACCACTTCACAGATCACAAAGGTATTAAGGTATGGCTGATATGCACAAGGTATGGCTGGTATAAATTGTTGTTGATTGAGGTATGCAGGTTCAGGTACAGACTACGGAGGTTAAGGTAAGCAAAAGGTAATCCAGGTAGGAAATTTTCTTTTCCAATTTCAGTTTTTTTTTGGATGGCCAACGGCCACTACTTCTACAAGGTTGATATTTGCAGGTTAAGTTATGTTGTGCTACAAAGGTATCCATGCTCTCCATTTTCTTTGTAGTTTCAATTCTTTCTTTTTGGTTGCTTGTAGGCTCATCCATTTAGGTATGCTTAAGTATTCCGCTTCTGGGCTTCGACTTTCCAGTTTGTTTTGTTTTTTGGGGGTGGCCAGAGGCCACCCAAACATGGAGGTAAATGTACGCAGAACTGCACAGGTATTTGTAAAGGTGAGCGCATGTTACATAAAGGTGAGCGCAGGTATTCGTAAAGGTGTGTGCACGTATTGTTAAAGGTGAGCACAAGTATTCAGAATGGGGAAGGTATATTTAGCTACTTGTATTGTCTTCCTTCAATTTCAAGTTCAAAATTTCTTTGAAGGTATGTTTAGCTACTTGTACTGTCTTCCTTTTGTCTTGTTTCTAGTATGTCATTGACTGTGGGCACTGTAGGTGCAGCGTAGCAGCTCATTAAAGAGCTGAAATCCCGATTTCCATCCGACGGGGTCATGGATGCATTGGGTGTAATTTACCTATACTACTGGCTTTAAAGCGGTTGTGATATCTCTTTCCGCAAGCACCTTGACATCATAAAGAAGAGTTTTGGAGAGCCGAGGTGGATTGACGGAAAAGATGGCAGCAGACTCGTGCCACCTGTATTGGATTCTTTTCAACTGGAGTGTCAGTAGTCTTTATTCAAATTGGCCATGCTATCCAACTCCATGACAGCTATGGAACCACCTTTTGTGGTGAATCCTGTCACCAAGCTATGGAGGCTACTGGATGCTAACTCTGCCTTGGCCACGAATTTCAGCGATTATGTAAAACTTGCTGAGATTGCAATGATACATGTGTTGGGTTCCGTTGAAGATGAACGCTGTTTTTCAACCTTGTCTTTTTTGAAGGACAAAGTGCGGAATCAATTAGATGCCAATTTGTCAATTGTGGTGGGCATGAAGGCACAGCAGGTCTACACTTTGAGCACCTTCCCTTATGAAGAATGCTTTCAACAGTGGCTTAGTTCAACAGAGCGGCAACACTATGGTGTCACAGGGTAGCAATTCAGCATTGATTGTAAGTGATGCACTAATCATCCTAGTGTGGTGATTGCATTGCTAGTTAGTTTTGAAGAAGTTGGTCTATACAATGGCCTTTGTGTTTCCATCATCCGTGCATGATTGTGGAATTTGCCTTTACAACATTTTCATTCAATGAAGCTTTTGTAGTTTTCTCTTACTTTTATTTGTAACTTTGTGTGCACATTGTCTAACATGCTAAATGATCACTGCTGCGATTTCAGTTTCAGGATTGAGTGACTAAACCTACCTTCTTGTCTTACAAATTCCGGGTAATCTCTAAAAACTCTCATTGCTCATTGCTTGCAATATGTTCAATGTGAACAATGTCTTAGTTAAGCATCGGAGTGTGTTTTTTGTTTTGCAGGTCCTAGCTAAACTTTGCAACTCAAGGGATGGCTATGTTTCTCATGTGTAGAATTCTACATGATTTTCAATAATTTGAATGTGGACATTTTCTTACTTGAGCGTTGGAGTGTGTTTTGTGTTTTGCGGGTCCAAGTCTTTGTAGGGGAGGAGTATTTTTTTCATATATAGGGTTGTAGGTGATTTTCTTTATATTTTTTCTTCAGTGAAGCACTGTACATGTATACTATTCTGGCAATATACTTTTATTGAACATTTTTCTTCATGATTTCATTCGGATGCATCCCTTGCTAGAAAATGAATGCCATTTGCACCTTCTTTTCCTCATCTTGTAGCCTTCTAGTTACTTGAAAAAATTCTAGTGTTGCCTACTTGACATCAAAATTTCTGAAATGCTTGCCTAAACGAAAACAAAATTTATGAAGGCATTGCCAAATGAACTGCATACCAAAATGAATGAATGCCAATTATTCACTTGTAAAATACTGAAAAAAGGCCAGTGGGCTTCATAACTCTTGGCGCAGAAGCCACCTGCACTCCCTGCCCGAAGACAGGGAAGGAGCCACATCACCCACACTAACTTCCAAACTGAGGCCAACCAGGCAGTCGTCCCAAAACCAAAAAAAAAACACTGGTGTACCGCGCAACCTGCAGTTACGAAGAGAATGAAACAGTCAAGAGAACAAAACCTCGGAAGCATTAACTGCCTGCCAGCAGTCCAGCACATGCAGGAACTCGGGCAAGTGGTGGATGATTGCAAGCGGCTGAGCCTTAGTTATGGCGCTCTGGCGATGGACATTAATTTTCTAGATGGAGCGCTCTGGCGACAAGAGGGATTGGCGAAGAAAATGATGCGTGTACCGCGCAACCTGCAGTTCCGAAGAGAATGAATTAAACAAGAGAACAAAACCTCGGAAGCATTAACTGCCTGCCAGCAGTCCAGCACATGCAGGAACTCGGGCAAGTGGTGAATGATTGCAAGCAAATGGGGGCATCTGAGCCTTAGTAATGGCGCTCTGGCGATGGACATAGATTTTCTAGATGGAGCGCTCTGGCGACAAGAGGGATTGCCGAAGAAAATGATGCGTGTACCAGAGGCGAAAATGGGGATGCGAGGCAGCCGCAGCCACCTCGGAGGTCGTCAGCAGGCGAACCCTGAAGTGGGACTTTCATTGCCACCAGTTGTAAATTCTCTAGTGCTTTTTTCCAGTCAGATTTTAGCGACAATCCGCCACTATAAAAACCTACTGCAGCGGCGTCTTGCTCATGGTTCCGTCGACATTCCTCGATCCCTTTTCTGATCGATCTGCTCCTTAACACCGTCCTCAGGCCCTGGACCCAAGGTAAGCTTACCCCTTGCTGGAAATCGCTGCTGATCGCTTGCTGCTCGCTCACTTGCACCTGTAGAGGATCTGTGAAGTTTTCTTCTCTCGATTCCATCTGCTGCGATTCAAATTTTCGTGTGTTGGATCGGAGCTTGTGTAGACAGCAGGAAGCAAACGGGACTCGGGCATATTCAATCTGTGTTAGTACTTGTCAGGAGTTCTTGAACTCCTTCGCTTTTCGCTTGTTGATCGCAGATTATTAATTAAAAGTCAAATGGATGTTAGTTTCTTGAATCAACGATTGACCATGACATTGATCACACAGCAGATCCTTAGCTTTCGGGAAGCTCTTCAACTGAAATTCACGCATTACTGTGTCGGTAAAGATGAAGAATAGTCTGCACAGTGGCATTTAACGAGACCACATGGAATGCCGTTATTCCTGCTTGATCCATGATGTGCGAGATGTACTATAATTGTTGTGCTATTTTCTGAGTCATGTGAAGGTTTCTGTAAGTAAGTGTTGCGAGATGAATATGGACAGGATGAGCTGAATGGAATGATCGAGAGTTGTCACGTACATTCCGTACATTCCGTAGGGGGGAGTGGTGCTGTACTGTTTGGGGGTTCGTAGTGGAAGATCGAGTACTTGGAGCTTGGTTATGGCGAAAGTGGTGAGAAAGAGGGGAGTCATTTCAAGGCGAGCCGTGGCTTTGATCGAACTCTCAGTGGGAAAAGATTGGTGGTTGTGGATCATGTAGTTTATGAAGTGTAGTTGAACCTTTCGCAATTGCCTCCGGTTGAGTTGATGGATTGCTTATTAGGTGACGGCTWAATTTTGATGCAGGTGAGCGATATGGCGATGGAGGTTGTATGGTTGCTGACAGCATTGACAATCCTGGTAACAATCTGCATTGGAGTGTTCAAGGGCATMCTCGGTGACAATATTCAATACGCACGAGGACCTCGTRACTTCCTTCTTGACCGCTTGGCCAGGTTCGATCTTCTCACTTCATCACTCACTGTTGTTTGGGACAATGAGGGTTTCGTTCTCCCGATGGTGGCTTAGTTTGTCTTCTCAGTAGGAAGCTCGATCTGTCCCCTGGCTTTCAGCTATTTGGAGTGATTTTCTTAGTAGTGTGAWTGTTACTTTTTCAATTTCCAGTCTTTTGTTTCCATTTTTCAAGAGGATTCCACCGCACTAACTGAATCACGTGTTGTTTGAAACTGTATGGATAAGTTAAACTGATATGGATTGTTTCAAGACCATTTTAAAAAGTCAAGAATTTTCACAGYTTTGTTCTGTGAGTGAGTAAAACCGTGTGCAGGCTTTGATTTTTAGTTGTTAGGCATTCGATCGCCTTCGTCCCTAGATTCTGGATCGTAACATTTTTTCATGGCAAAGGATCTTGTATTCATGAGAGAACGTTTACGTATTCCTTTGAAAACTCTTTCCGTGGGTGCTTTAACTTTGGAGACTTGCAATGTCATTGCTGTTTTCCCAGTCACCATTTTCATGTCTCGATTATTCCTTGACAGTTGGGTGTTTCCTGTTTAGATATGGAGACCCTTTTACCATGTCATTGATGGGCAAAACGTACACGGTAATCAGTTCGCCTGAAATCATCAAGTTTGTTCTTTCGACAGCCCATGCATCCTTTCCAACAGCCTTCCCCCTGCAGTATGCTCGACTTTTCAGTCCGGAGGGGTTTTCGATTAAAAGGCGCTCCACAGTCAGAAAGATTWTACTTACTGCTTCCTCCGGAGATGAGCTTCAAAAGCTGGTCCCCTACATCAGCTCCTTGGCCGAGAAAACTATCAAGTCTTGGGAGCATCAAGCTGTGGTGAACTCGGTGGAAGAGATGCACAAGGTCAGTGGTAGAACGTTTTCTTCAACGTTTAAGGGATTTTACTGCTCTAGACTTCATTATAAGATCATGTGCTCAAATTCCTCCCAGTTTGTTCAATGTGTGCATTAAGCACTATTTCGTATCATGTGACTTTACAGCAAAACTGGTCATCAAAGATATTGGGAAGCCTGAGCAAGACGGCCGTCTACATCCTCTAGCTTTCATTTCCATTTTAGAATTGCAATCACTACTAATATTAAAGCCAGGTTGTCCAGGTAAATAWACGGTAGAATTTGTTCACATGGCTTTGTGCATTTTTAAGGACCAAGTGGCACATATGAGGGTCCAAGTATGTGTCTTTGACTTAACTCTCATTTTAAATCCATATATCGACCTATGTATGTACCCTTTTTCACTAATTTGTTTTTTTACAAATGCATCTAGATCTTTAAGTTTTTCTTTTAAACAGAACAGTTATGATCGTAAAAGCGCACTGTTCATTGTTAATGTTAATCACGAGTAGATGGTGCATGATGATGTATGTAGACTGACCCCTTTTGATGGTTATTTGATGGATCGATGATGGTACTCATACTCAAAAATTTGAACTGTCTGCAGTATACATTTACCGTGGGGATGCACATTTGTTGGAGGAATGTCAAACCGGGCTCGGAGGAGATGGACCAAATCAGGAACGAGTTCACCCTCCTTGGAAAAGGTCTGGTGGCTTTACCCATCAATTTTCCTGGATTCGGTTTCCACAAGGCCGTGAAGGTGTGTTTTCCAGAGCATTTCCAGCTTTTTTAAGTAGTCATTAGGAGGGTTTTCTTTTTCATTTTTTACAAAGTGCCACAATGGCAATATTAAATGCTACAATGGTGCTCCAAATTACAACATTCATCCACATATTGCATGTATAGTATGGTTTTCATCCAAAATATGGCGATTTCATCTACGATTTTTATAAAATCTAAAGTTGTTTGGTGATTTCATYGAAGTTTTTTGCCATTATTTTTGGCATTTTTTAGCCAAATTATTTTTTCWAGTGCAATCTGGCACCAAAAAGCCAAAAAAAAAAAGCCCTGGTCATTAGTCTTCTAACGTTCTTGATCCTGAACTGAGTAGAACCGGAGGTTGCTACAAATTTCAAAGGTTGTATTGAGTGTGCAAGTCATTTGTCGATTTTAGAATATCTATTGTTTCCATGGAGGGGTGATTCAAGTTGCAACTTGCTCATTGAACTTGCTCATTGAACTTGCTCATAATAATCACGTGCGATATTGTTATTTGAGGTTGTTTTGTTGAATGAGTCTAATAATGTACTTCTTGGTTTCCTAAAGTTTGCAAATATTAATTATGCTTAGAAATCTGAAGTTGAGCTTCTAGTTGAGGGCTATCAATACAAATGGGGTCATTCAACCCTTTGATAATTCTATGTCTCCGTGTTTATTTGACATGACTCTTCTGTAGCTTGACCGAATTGGAATGTTGATGAACCCATTGTGTTGTGGAATTTTATTGTTGAATCAGGCCAAACAAGTTCTCGCTTCCCGCATTCAAAGTGAAATCTTAAGGAGAAAGAAAGCTGGTATCCAACAGGATGACGTATTGAATGGGCTTATGAACATTGGGGAGGATGAATTCCCGGATTACGATGTATCTTCCTGTTTGATGGGAGTGTTGTTTGCTGCTGCTTTTCTAACAGCTGCTTTGATTCCGTGGGTTTTAAAATACCTGGATGACTTCCCAGAAGTACGCCAACGTGTACAGGTGGGATCTTGTTTTTGTGATAGATTTAAATAACTTATGATGAGGAGATGACAAGCTTTCTACACTGAATATGGGGTATTAAGGGGACCCATACTAATTAATTGGCATTTCACATTATATAAATATCTGCTTTTGTTGTACATTAATAGTAACTGAAGTGTTCGGGGCTTGTACATCATGTTTGAAACATCTAAAGTTTTTCACAATAAGTCCCTTTGATTGTTTGGTCCCCTTAATACCCCTATTYARTGTAGACTTTCCTAATTCCATACAGTGGAAATTCTGTGTTTCTTTATCACTTGCTTTGAACAAGTATGGTTGTAAGTCATAACTGTTACCTTCATTTCATAATTCATAACCTAGGTATGGAAATCATACTTTCATAACCTGCTACATAATTGCTACTTTTGACGTGGAAGATAACACTTGGCATATGACGAGGAAAAGTTCAAACAATGCAAGATGACTCGAACCTGAAGGAAAATTGTTATTTGGAAGTTTGCACTTTCCTTTAAATCTTATAATAGCGTACTTATGAGTTTATTTCATTCAGGAGGAACAAGATTGTCTTCGGCAAAAGATGAAGGAAGACGAGTCATTGGCCTGGTTCAAGCCCAAGAGCAGCATGCCTTACACTCTACAAGTAATTTATTTTTGGCCTATYGCTACAATTGTAAATTATTTTTTTTCATGAAATACTACAATCATGATGATGCTTTTTTCCTTAGTTATTATTTGCATGCTATTGTTGGTATTGCTTGAAGTGTAGGAGTAGTTTAGATTTCTTTTTGTTGTAATACTCTYTGTTTATTTTTTGGAATTTTGACATTTGGTGATTTTTGCTATGAATTCTACTAACATTTAGAGGGGTGATGTATAGGTTGTCTATGAGATCATGAGGATTGAGTCAAGTGTTCTCGTAGTTCCAAGGCAATCTATCAAAGAAGTGGAATACAATGGTAAAGGTTCCATCCTATCATTTGTCCTAATTTTCTCTTTTATGTTCAAATTTGTCAAATTAGAGAATGGGCTTTAGACTAGCAATTGAAGTGGCTAGCAATGACTTTTTTTTGTTTTGGGAGGGGATATACCTTCGTCTTTATTTCAGATTTAGATGTGTCCTAGATTTAAGTTTCAATTTGACAACTAGAGAACCATGCCTCTGAGTACTTGAAAGTCCTAAATTTTGGCACATAGAAATTTCCCAAAATTAAAAATAYAAGGTTATTGTTCCTTTGTTTCTATTAGTTCTTTCAAAAATTAGAGTTTTCTCATTTGAGCTAATAGCAATTTTATTATAATTGAGTAATTGGAATTTATAATCTCTAAAAGACCTAGACTTTATTTCACAAAGTACTATTTGCAATATAAAAAGCAAATGTGCTAAGAGTCAAAAGAGGTGTGAAGGTTATTGTGTTAGGCATTTAGTTTTGACTTCATTTTAGGTATCTTTTGGTTTTTGAATATGTTTCATTTTTGCACAGGTTTGATCTTTCCCATTGCAGGAAAAGTCTAAGCTGAATGCTTTCATACCTTTTGGCCAAGGTCCACATTCATGCCCTGGAAGTGAAGTTGCACTAACAAACACATTGTTCATCATCCATCATCTTGTCACAAATTACAGGTTTGTAACAAGCATTGATTATGCACAATGAAATGTACAATAGTTTTGATGCTTCATTGTTGTTTTGATTGCCATTTAGAAAATGACGATTGCATATTGTAGACTAGTTAACCTTGAGAATTGGGAGTTGAAGACAATTATTGTCAAATTATAAAAGTCATTTCCTTAAATTTTGATCATCTAAATCTCTACTCAAAGGGATCTCATTGAGTTTAAGAGGTTTGAGTTTTCTTCTATACTTCCAACCAAATAAAGACATGTAAAAGGCTTGCTTGAATAGATTTTAAAATTGTACGTTCCACATTTGGTCTACTTTGTACATGATAAATTAGACCAATAATGAATCTTAAAACTTCATTTCTTTGAGCAAGCATTCTAGTTATCAAAGTAACATGCTTGGCTTGAAACTTGGGCTTGACATACCATTTTGGAATCAAACCTTTTTAACCCTTCCTTGAAGTTCATTTGCAATGTACCACTTTGCATTTTTCTTCTATATTTTCATAACCAACGAAGTATATAATTGTTTGTCCTTAGATAAGTTTTGATTGGTGGAAGTCTTTAGGCCTAATAATAGAAGAGTTTGAAACATGGTGGATGTATGTTTGTATAATGAAAGAAACTAAAATTATGTGCTTGTTTTGCCTATTGCAGCTACAAAAGGTGTGGACCTGACGGAGTGAGTGAACTTCCATTTAGGAAACTTATAGGTTATCCAATTCGATTGGTGAAAAGGGATATGACATGAGAAGTTGAATAATTGGTCTCAATTAGAAAGAGGTTTAGTATGAGACAAATTTAGGGATGAAGAATCATATTAACCTTTATATATATGAAATGAGTAATAAGAGTAGATATGATAAATGATTAGTAGAGGCAATCATTAAACATTTGTTCTTGTGAGTCCACCATCACTATAAGAAACCTGTGTTTTTAATGTTGTTTACAAAAAATATATCATGTTTTTATAAACCGTATCTTGTTTTCTGATACATCATTATTTGTATTCGACGATCAACAGCCACTGCAGTGTGAATTTGATGTGATGTTGTGAAAAACGTGTCCAGCTAAGTTGGAAAACAAGTAGATGTTATTGTAGATGGACATGTTCTTCATAATGTTAGAAAAAACATGTTGATGGTTTTTTGAGACATCCAAAAAAACATAGCAAATGCCACATTAGCAAATAAACTTTTTTTTCTATGAGTAAGTTAGTAAAAATTACTAGGATCTATAATAATTGTTTATTAAATGTGAAAAATTTAGAAGAAAGGCAGTTACATGGCATGCTTTGCAAAAAAAAGGGAAATGGATGGATGTACACAATGGATGAAAAAAGTTGGTCTTTAAACAAGTGGGGTGGTAGGAAGTGAAACAATCCATACGGAATATGCAAAGCAAGAATTGCGTTCAATTACACAAAATGTCTAAAAAAACATTTAGATGTTTGAAACAACATTCAAATGTCTACAAAAGTCATTATGTCAAGAATCATAATGGTTGAGTTTCCATATTCAAATTATCCTATATCATTTGTTTCACCAAAGGCAAAAAATGGTTGTTAACCCCTGAAGAACTAAGTGTTTGTTCAACTTACGCAAGAAATCTCAGGTAGATTTCTATGTGAAGTCATTTTTGGTCGTATACTCATGAAATTTGGACACAGCATGTAACTTCTTTGTAAGAATCTATTTTATTTTCCGATTAGGTACCGGATCAAAAGTTATGCTATCCTAAATTTTGCAGGAAGCTCGGGCTGTTTTGGGCAACATGTGCAAAACTCTTTTTATGATCTTAAAATTTGGTGGGTATGTAGCTTACATGATATAAGATGCAAATATCAAGAAAATTACCTTGTGTAGTGTACAAATCTCATTCTGGAAGGAGTTAGAGTTTCCAGGCCCTGTTGAGCAAAGTTGGAAAAAAATGTTTTTATATAACCTCAAACGTTATAATCTTTCAATCTGTGCGGTCAAAGTTTCTGAAATTTTTTCCACACATTTCCAAAGAAGTGTAGTACAGATTTGTATGGTTGAAATCTGAAAAAAAAACTTCTTTTTTTTCATTTTTTTCTTATTGCCCTAAAAAGTGGCATTTTTGACAATTTTTGCCCAAAATGTGCCTTGGTCCTTTAATTAAGGGTTAAAATGACATCCCTAATCTTCCTTCTTACTAATTTTTAATGAAGGAATTTGATCATTTTGCTATCAAAAACTCTCTTGATGGTAGATGGTAAGTTTTTTTTAATTCTTGCTAAATTCAACAATTTTACTTGTTTATATTATTTTGTTTTGTTATTTTTTTAAGTAATTATATTTTACTGACGTTGTTCTGTAGTGACAATTGATGTCTAAAAACACATCAAGACGTCTACATTGGTGTCTCAAAAAGAAATATAAAAATTCTCAAACTACATAAAAATGTGCTGACTAGGCATGCCACATCACCTTTTGTTGGTTGCTACGTCACTTTTCCCGTCACTATATCAAGTCCTACATCAACAACAAACCGGATGAATAAAATTTGACGTGGCACTTCTTGCCAAATTGCCGCTTACGTAAAGTCAAGTTGTCCTCCACATGGCTTGTTTTGGAGACATTAGAAGATCACGTTCTAAGGGATGTAGATGTCAATGGTCTCTACATGTTTTTTTGCGCGTCTTCAAAAATGTTGGTTTCTTATAGTGCATCTTATATAGTTATATATACATTGTATTATTTAGAACATGTGAATATAATCAATCAACACAAGACATGTGATTTTTTTCTGTACTACGATTGATTATCCATTTTTCATTATAGAACAATCATCATATTCATTAATTTGGCAGATGTGGAACCTCTCAAAATAATAATACTCATTTGTAGGCCCAAAAAATCAAATATAGTTGAATTAAATTTATGTTGAAAGGATCTCGTTTCTTTATGTGGAAATTGGAATTTCCATTAGAATGTCAATTCTAAGAAAAAGAGACAAAGAAGAAGAAGAAGAAGACCCCCCTGTCATAAACTCATAATTGACCAACATGAATGAAGAGTCTGTTGTAGCTAGTTCAACTATTAAGTCATGTAGGCCTGGTAGAAAATTCTATCTTTGGTGCCTCCTTTTGAAGGTTTAGGGTATATAAATATAATATGAATTTGTAACCAATAATTAAATAGTAGCCTGTACCTAATAATATGTATATTTCTTGGATTTAAGTGCACTTGCTTCACGCAAGGTACTTCATACAATATAAAAAACTAGTCCCAATACAAGTATATAAAATCAAATCTCAACACTCCAATCAATACAATACCACCTAGATTATGACACGCGATATAAAAATATATAAATCATGTGGTAATGCAAAAGGAAGTCTCTACTAGTGAACAAATGCTCAAATTGTCTCATGTACTCTTTGCTTCCATCTTCATCATATAATGTCTCCTAGTATTTTATGAACCCGAACAAATCCTTGTATATGTCGTCCTTTTTCTTCATGAAAAGGTACACAATAGGCAATGAATTTTCACAAGGCCATAGACTTGGTCTTCTCGAATTGTCTCGCCACAATATGATCTCTTCCGCAGGGAGCAATCATTGTCAGTGTAGTAAAATTTGTACTTTATGATTAAGACACTCACCAAATTCAGATAAAAATTGAACTGTTGTACCTTGATATGGCCAACATGTGCATCTTCTTCTTCACAAATTGAGCCTTCTATGAAGACCTTGAAATTGGGCACTTCCTCAATGAGATGAGGAATTATAGGCACCAAGTCAATGTCCATGAAAGACTTCATCAAGGATGGGATGGTTGGAAAATTGTTTTTCTTTAGTTGCATGCTCCATTTCCCAAACCAAGCATCAATGTCGTCATGCGTGTGCCCAACCAACATAAAACTAACGTAAACTTCACAAAAGATCTTTTTGGCATCAAGAAGGGACCAAAATGCGAAGACAAATCTATTCTTGTTGTTTCCCATGGTGTTGTCCATTTGAATATTTAGAACTAGCGGAAGTAGAGTTGTTGCAATAGGCACTTCAAGTGCGGGTCTAAGCCAAGATTTCCACATGTCCACTCCTTGCAGAACTGCACAAAAAAGGAGCAGAGCCAAATCCAACAAATAATTCCCTATAAGAGTAGTTCGGAGGGAGTTCAAGGTCTTGGAGGAACTTTGCAAACGACACCATTGTGTAGTTGACTAGTTGAAGTTATACTAGAAGATATCAAGAGTGTAATGTGCATAACGCACATCATTGTAGTTCGTGGGCAATCATATCTGTTAGTGATAGAAGAAGATTCATGAGTGCGTCAAGTTTTTTGCTCTTGTGCGAGAAGACAGGAGAATCCATTTTTGCGATTGTCAAGCATTGATGAGGATAAGCACTTGACTTATAACAATTGGCATAATATTGGCCTCGAGTTGTAGCCAAATGCCTATCTAAGTAATGCGGTTTTCATTTATGTTTCAAGCTAGTACAGACTTTCCTTTTCAAAGCCTAATATATATTACACTTAGCGCATCAATTCAAATTATTTGTGGGCTTTTTTGCAAAATAGTGAGAAATTTCAATTTTCTAATACTGCTAATATTAGAAGCCAACATTTCTTTTACATTAGAAGGAATTTGGGGGGGATGGAGGGCTATTTCAAGCCTGTTCCCCCTATGCTTTTCCCCTGGCAGATCGTGGGAACAACAGCTGACAATTTTTTTATTTTTATTTATTTTTTATAGTCTTGTTCCATGTAAAATTGGTTGGTATAACCATAGACACTATTTTCTCTTTACAAGGTAGAGTGTGCATGCGGTGTAGCATATGGTTTGCGGACTTCTCCAACACAGACTTCAACATTGTAGTTGCTTGTAATGTATGCTTCCGAGGCTGTTGCGTTTTCAAATTACCGTGTGACTCGAGCTTATTCCCTTTTAACCGGCCATGCAAACATCAATTCCTTCAATAGTAACCACTTGCTTCTCTTGAGTGTCACGATGGACTTGCCCAATGCACGTCCAACTTCATATGGTATCGAAATTTGAATGTAGTCTTGCAGTGCATCCTTTCTCAAAAAGCCCAAATCTTCTGTTAGAAACGGTTGAATAGAATTCATCGAGCATCACACTTTGCTTGACACAAAAATTATAGACTCCTGAGTAACAAAATCTTTTGCTTTTACACAAGATTGTAGAGGAGGATTTCAAACCAAACTTGTACATGGTCTTCCCTCAGAGGATAGCCGCGACAAATTGGCTTGCCGACAATTGTACTTGTGGCAAATTTCGTGATCGTGGAGGCTTGCTTCATTCAAGTATACTTGGTGAATTGGCCATGCTCTTAGAAAGTACCTCCACTCATCTGGAACATCTTCAATATAGAGGGACTTAGAGATTTGGACAGCCACAAGAAAATCACCAAATAATTCATTACAACCTAATACTAGATTAGAGCTCACACTATCACACAAATTCCTTCTTCCACCAGTAGACCACTGGCATTGTGCAAGGTCATAATGCTTGTGATCCAAAGTTATCTCAAGATACCTTCACAATCAGAAAGGACTTCATTCTCATCTTGAACATTTTGAACCTCCCCCTCATCGAAAGAATAGGATTCTATCAAATCTTGTCGAAGCTCAATGGCATCCGCACAACGTGCGCAAAAATTCAATGAGAGACACGACACTGCGATTAATGCTATCAAAATATACATATCATATTTGTCGACAGGATTAACTCAAACCGAGTTAAAATATAAGAACCTCGATTTCCAGAAATCACCAACTTTTTTCTCATATTATTCCGATGAGACCAAATTACTATTAAGACGTAGAAAACCACAATGGGTGGAAGCATGTTAATAGGAGCCAACTTGGATGTAACAACTCCTTTTTTGGATACATATATCTAATTTAAAATTTGACATTTTAGTGTTTACTCAAAAGAATTTGACTTTCAGATTTGGACATTGTAGATTGAACTTGTATCAAAAAATGGTGATGTTCAAAGTATATTGAAATGAAATAAGGACAAAAAACACCATGTAACAAGTCCTTTTTGCCCTTAATTCCTATGATAATTGGATGAATGCAAAGAACTTAATGAACTTGTAGTCGGATGAATGTTGCGCTTTTACAACGGCAAATGTGTTGTATGTCAATCTGCTAGGAGCGCTGTGATCCAGGGTTGCTAGCGTGCGAGCTTGTGAGCGTGAGCCTGTGAGCGGGAAAGTTTTTTTAGCAAAAAAATGGATAGAGGACCTATGACCGTGGATGAAAGAAAGTCAAAAGGTCATACAATGCTGCTTTCATTTTTTATAAATTCAAGCAGTACTACCTTTTCTGAGTTAAGGATTTAGCCACAACAAGATGTAGTCGAAATTCTTGGTATTCTTAGAGTGAAAAATGCAAATTAGAATAATACAGGGTCCAAGATGTAGCCATAAAACAAACAAATCCAATCATAATAGAAAGCAATACACAATAGTTTAGGGTCAAGAAATATGTCAATCTCATGAATCTAAGTTGGTGGGGACTCGGTCGGGGATTCGGAAGTCTCAGATGAGTCCAAAGACTCTCTACTTTCTGATGCAGACCCATCTATGAATTGTAAGACATTTAGAGCATAATTTCCTCTACGGCGTTTTGCTTTAGAGCAACCAAAATCCGCAAAGGCTGTTGCCATTTGCTCTGCATAAACAGGCAGCTTGAAAGGCTTCTCCGGATTGAAAAGAACACTTTGCTTCGCCACGATTGCGTCTGCTGACATCAATCCTCGATGACTGCAAACAAAATGGGCTCATGTAAGATTGTTGTAAGTGGAAGTCACAAATAAAAGGAAATATTTCAAAAGTGCCAACTTACTTACTAAATTTTCCCTTCCGAACAAATTTCCGAGGCACAATGGGCATTTCATCTGGATCTTGGGAAAGCGCAACTGCAGGTGGAGGTGCTATGGCCACCACGGTCGAGGTGGACTTCCGCATCGGCTTTAGCATGGCATCAAAAATGTCCTTGTTCTCTTCCAAAGCCACAACATGGCGGCCAGTGCCACGACAAGCGGTAATGGACGCACCTAGGAAGAGGAAATTAAAACGTTTCAGTGGAATGACTAGGGTCGTCAGATATAAAAAAAATGTAGAACTACAAAGATGAATATTAACCTGTGGATGCGGTGCAGTCCATAACTAGATCTCCTTCAACGCTTGTAGCTTCAAGGAGGATCTGAAAGAATCGAGGATCTTTTTCGTGAGCCCCCCGCCAAAGCTTTCCAGCATTCATTGCCATGTCATTTGGATGGGTGTAATTCATCAACATGTCGTCCCGTGCAATGTCAACACCGGCCTTGACCATGGTGGTAGTGCGCTTGAAAGAGAAATTGGAGTTTCCTTTTGCGCTTAAGTCCTTCACCATGAGGGTGATCCCGAACTTCTGTGTCTGCAAGAATCGAAGACATTTGTACATTAGTAATTCATATTCTAATGTAGTCCATGATGTGGTGATTGTGGAAGGTAGACAGGTAGGATGGATCTTACTGTCTTCATTTTGTCTATAGCTGAGGTCAGGTGCATGCGGTTCATCTCCATCCACTCCTTCTTCTTCACCATCTCGTACGTCTCACACAATCCAAGAATATCGGACTTCGCTTTGGCGCTCCATGAATGAAACACAATGATGTAGCCGTGGTCTTGCAGATGATTGGAAGCAAAACTGAATGCTGCTTGCAGGGCTTCATCTCCTACATCTTTGTTCCAGTCGGGCACCTCATCTGGCGAAGAAGACAGTCCCGGCACGGGCAAGTTGTCAGGGCAGTCGAAGAACATGACGTCCACCCCTGGCGTAGGTTTTGTCATACCCTTAAGCATGCGAGTCTTCCCTGCCAACACCTGCCAAGGTATGATACATCCGAAAATGAGATCCACATCCAGACCGCAATGATGAGAATGGAAACATACAACCACAGTTTCAACTTGACAACACAGTGCATACCTTTCTTAAGAAGTCTAAGACTTCTTTGTACGAAGTCTTGTCCTTCGACTCCATGTCGTCGACGAGATCATCAATGGAGATGTTGAGGATAAGATTGTCAGACTTTGCCAAATTGTCATCGGTGAGGACAAACGCTTGCGTCACATGAGTGATGACCTCTTCAGTGAGCTGTGACAACGTCGCCTTTTTCTTGACTCCACTCTCAGATCTGTCTTGCATCTCAGAGCCTTGATCCACCGTGGAGGATGCTGGAATTTGGCCGCCATCCCTCGGGTGTGGTGTTGCAAGTGGCGACCATTTGCAATTTCTCCAACGTCATCTCCAGCACCTCGTTTGAGCTCCAGTGCCTCTCCACCTACACCACCAACAATAAATTCAATCATGTGTGCGAATGAACATACTATGTATAGAGAGTGACTTCGTGCTTTCATAGAAATCCCAAACTGACCTCTTCAAGGAATGCAGTGCCGTGGGCGGGATTAGCCACTGTACGTAACTTGATCATCTTCACATACAGCTTCATGTTTTTTTCCTTGGCTCCTACCCTCATGGCATGAGCCGCCATTTCATCAGTCTTCTCATCCACTGGTGTGGTCTCATGGTACTTTTGTAGCGCCGCATCCGCTGCGAGCGCGATCTCTTGCTACAAAGTTGTAGTATTAGGAAAAACAGAGAAGTTGAGGAGAAGACGATATTGAACATAAGAAACGTAATGGAATCGATAGATCAATGTATTTCATAACTCACCCTGAAGACAAATGAGGTGAAGACCTCAGCAAGCATGGAATACCAAGTTTTCCTCAGTGGCAGCAATACACATCTTTTCCGCTCAGAGGGCCTAAGCATGTCGTTGAATCTATCCATTGGTAGCAAGCTGTACTTTTGGACTCGATACAAGATATGCACCAGGTTAGTCTTGACGTGAGAGTCTTCTGTAGATCTGCATATCGAGAATGTGGGAATGCATTCAGTACTTCATATTTCGACTGCAGCATTCGATGGAAATCGTTCTCAAGAACTAGTAGCAGAGGAGAAGGGGTTCAAGAAACTCACTTGTTGATGTCATGCATGACCTGCATGACAAGCTCAATTTTCCCTTTCGTGTCCAGAACAATACAGTCCACCGCATAGTGCCAATCCAGTTTCGTGGAATACATCCTCGATATCACATTCATCCATGCCAAGCGTCTGTGATTGCCATTGCAAACAAAGAGTTTCAAGTTCTTCAAGAACTTGAGGTCACTCTAGGAGTCAACGTATGCCTCGAAGCTAGCATTTTTCCGCTTCCATAGGGGGTCCCACTTGTCCATCTCTTCCGCGGTGAACTCGAAAGTCTTGCCTGCCTCATTTGTGGTGGAGACATAGAATACAGCCGCCCCATCTCGATACCCGCATGCAAATTCTCTCTCCAGTAATTGAACATCGCATGATAAAGTTGGTCGCACCATTGGCATGGCCACAAGCCTGCAGAGTGGAATTGGAAGTCGAAACAAGTTCTCTGGTTTCATCCTCAATTCATTGATGGTAGAAACGGAGTCCACCTTTTGAAGCCTCCAAAGGTCATCTTCCAGCAAGTCCTTCTCCTTGTCATCCACCACGTCTTCTTCCATTGCATGGCCTTCTTCTTCTTCTTCATCTCCTATTTCCGGTTGAGTTGTTTCATCAGTCCCCGGAGTCTCAAGAATTCTCTCATCTTGAGTTTCATTGATAGGCGACACATCCATCTGCCATAGCAACCACAAAACAAGATGAATAGAATATTGTTGACATATACAAATGATGAGATATACAAGAACTTGAAATGTTGGCCACTAAAACTCATACTTTACTTCGAAGTAGCAATACACATCACTAGTATATAATGATTTGCTGAGTGTCCAAAGTGAATTCTTGCCAATGGACCATCAAACGGATAAGATATACAAATCACAGAATTCATTCCAATGTACTCAGGTTTCAAGAATCTCAACATCATCCTCAGAGTCGGAGCTAAGAAGGATGATGACATCCCCAAACCACCCAACGCTATCACTACCCTCAGACCCCGACAACTCCTCAAACTCTGTTTTAGCAATAGACATGGAAGTCTGTGGCTCTGAACTATACTCAGTCTCCGAGCTCTCTGGAGAAAACACAGGCCTCTTTCGCTTGTGAGTAAATCCAGCAATGAGGTGACCAGGCCAATTGGTATTGCGACTGAGCTCGGAGTCCTTCAAGGCATCTGCAGCACGACTAGCAGCACTCATAATGTCCTTGAACCTTACCATGTCCCCCTCATCCGCATCGTCGGAGTCACTAGACACATTCAAATTATTATCAGCAGGAGTCCTTGGCTCAGAATGATCAGCAACAGCTACTCCGGTGATTGGGGCGTTAGGGTCAGCCGAGCTAGAAGGGCTGTCTCGGTGACCTTTCGAAATCTACAGCAAAGAATAGAACACCAGAAATCAGTCATTAACAGAACCCAATAATTATTCACAAAAAGAAAACATGCACAGAACAATGGAGAGCTTCCAATTGGCCACGCCCAGCCCTCCGAGGCAGCGTCCATTTGGTGACAGCAGCATGAGCCAGAGAGCCGATAGCACTCGTTCGCGCCATTCAGTTTCCTTCCGTCCTTGGGCGCGCTGGCCCGGGGTCCGTGATGAGCTGCCTCGCGCCGGTCGCGGTGGCGTCGCGGTGACCTCGTGGCGGCAGTCAAAATGTTTAGGGATCCACTTTGAGGGGATCGAGCCTGCACCAGCTGGACCCTAGTCGGATCCGACTGATGCCTTGAGGCCTTCAGCTCGACCCCCTCAAAGTGGGTCCCTTTTTTTTCAAACACGCTCGAAGGCGAAACTCGAACCCAGCGCACCACCTTGCTACGCCTAGCCCCCCACGGGTGGAGGCAAGGCAGCGTCCATCTGGTGACAGCAGCACAAGCTAGAGAGCCGACAGCACTCGTTCGCGCCATTCAGTTTCCTTCCGTCCTTGGGCGCGCTGGCTCGGGGTCCGTGACGAGCTGCCTCGCACCGG
This sequence comes from Pleurozium schreberi, assembly GCA_006891605.1. Taxonomy (NCBI): domain Eukaryota; kingdom Viridiplantae; phylum Streptophyta; class Bryopsida; order Hypnales; family Hylocomiaceae; genus Pleurozium; species Pleurozium schreberi. The sequence goes on from VACF01000010.1 coordinate 96,347, forward strand.
TCGCGGTGGCGTCGCGGTGACTTCGTGGCGGCAGTCAAAATGTTTAGGGACCCACTTTGAGGGGGTCAAGCCCGCACCAGTTGGACCCTAGTCGGATCCGACTGATGCCTTGAGGGCTTCAGCTTGACCCCCTCAAAGCGGTCCCTTTTTTTTCAAACACGCCCAAAGGCGAAACTCGAACCCAGCGCACCACCTCGCCATGCCCAGCCCCCCACGGGTGGAGGCAAGGCAGCGTCCATCTGGTGACAATAGCTCGAGCCAGAGAGCCAGCAGCACTCGCTCCGCGCCATTCAGTTTCCTTCCGTCCTTGGGCGTGCTGGCTACTTTGCATTCCCCCGACTATGCATATATTGGTTTCGTTGCATCTAATGAATCTGAAAATCTAATGTCATTGACTATGGAGAAATATAGACCTTGCGTTGGTTGGAGATCTTGCGAACCCGCGGCGTTGGAGCGTCTTCCATATCTTTGTCTCCGTCTCTGGCGTGGCTACACGTTCTCATTTCCAGAGCCCTCTCCTCCCTCTGTGCATTCATTGCGGCCACAATTCAAAAAACACACTCAAAACATGGAGATATCTAAGAAATTGGTTGTATTGCTTCCTTGAGCTCATACATGCAATGAGGAGGAGAGACAATGAAACATAGCGTTGCATGGTTGGATGTTGGAGAACGAAACTATGCATGTTGGTGGAATTAAGTTTCCCAAATTAGTAGATCCTATAACTTTGGAGGCGTGCCATAATGGGGACGACGCCTTCCTTGCATGTGGAATGTCGGGAGGGAGTGTAGCCCGCATGGCTTGTGGTCCACATGGTACGTGGTGGCATGGCACCCCAAGGGCGCGGCACATGGCCAGCCCCCCGAGGTGGCGTCCTCCCACACCGCGCCAAGGGAGGATGCGCCGCGAGCCAGGCGGGCTGGTGGGGAGCGGGGTTGGTGGGGCGCCAGCCACGCGGGCCCCTGCCACGCCGAGGCTGCTGGGGAGCGACCCCCGCGGGCTCCCTACCAAGCCGAGGCTGGTGGGGCCGCGAGCCAGGCGGGCTCCCCGCCACGCCAAGGCTAGTGGAGCCGCGAAGGCCGGTGGTGGCCCTCCCCTGCCACGCCGAGGCTGGTGGTGGCCGTCACCTTGCGGGACGCCTACCCCGGCCTCCGGTCTCTAAGTTAGCGGGATTCGTGGCGCCGGGAGGTGAATGGTATGCGGGGGCCCTAGGCTGCCTCACAAGTGTGCTGCGTGTGGGCCATTTCTAAATTTTCTAACGAACTCCAACCATGAATTCAAAGAGATGAAAAGAAGCAATGAGATTTGAATGTACGCATACTCACAGTGGAAACATTGTCTTCTTCACCTTCATTTCGATCGCCGCTTGAATCATGCTGCGCATCGCTCCCTGCAATAGCATTCTTTGCAGCACCAGCATCCTCGCCTCTGCTACTTCCTCCACCAAAGCGGAGGGACTTCCTCAATTCCCCTGGGGTTGATTGAAACATCTTCGAGACAACCTTCTTCTTGTTCATCGTAGACTTCCTGAGTGACTTCGATGACGAAAAGTAAAATGAAATGCGCCTTTTCTTCTTCCTCAACAAAGGAAGCACATGATCAGCACTAGGTAGTTCTACACGCATGGAACAGAATCTGTCTACACTCGGCCTCCCTCTCTTCTCCTCCACCCAAGTGTCGTTGAAGGAAATAAAAAGGCTTTGTTGAGAATGTAGCTGGCCATCTTATAGGATAGTTCCAACAATTCAAATTTGATGTACGGTGGACATACTTAAATCTCTTACTTCAAGCRGCYGTCAAGCACATTATTGCGTGCTTTAGGCAGCCCAATTAATGTATATGTGTGGGCAACTTAAAGGCTTTGCCAATTTCAAGGATCTCCGCCGCCATTTCATTCCGCTCATATCGAGACATATCTAAATAATCGGTAATACTAATGTAATGGGCAGCATTTAATTATTGACGTTGCTAGTATTTTTAATTACCTTTATACCTCTCTCCTGTTCATCATGAATAAGTGGGAAGTACTGCACGACTTGAACTTTTATATGGCGGTCTGATTTTACCCTTTATTGCGGTAACGAACTTTAATTCTTACCGAAACTATCATCCTCCTCACGTAATTATAAATCATTGGATAGAAAGGTTCTATATGAGAACAAACTCGTTCGGGTGCCTCCTCGATTTCCACTGCCTAGCTGTCTTGCAAATGCCCCTGTCTCTTGTCCTTGTTTCATTAGGATGGCTTTTATCCGAGTGCATGGTCAGGATGTCCCGCTTGTGTTTCCAACCACAGACGGAGAGTGTGCTAAAGTCATGAGTCATCTCCTTCACGTCCGCTTTAGATTTGTGGAGTCCTCTATCTACATTGAAGAGGAGAAGGTGTCTCAGTTAGGTGAATTAGAACAGTCTATCTCTATTGTCAAATGTCAGGAAGGGGAAGGCCATTGCTGGTACCTAGGCCCTGGGAACTATCGGGCTTATGGACTTCCGCTCTCTATGCTAGGTATGTCAACGGGAATTCAAAGTCGCCATTCGGATAATTCAACCGTGGACATGCCTTACGTTGCGCGGACAGTTTCACCAAGTGCAACTCCTGAGGTCAGCCTCGTGTTTCCTCAGAGCACAGTTCTCCCATTTGTGAAGGTAGAAAAATTAGAGTCTATTGTAGAATTGTCTAGCGAGTCAAAGGGTGAGTCACCTCACTTGGCGCTTGGGAAGCAAAAGCATTCAATTCCTTTGGAGTGCAGCAAAAAAGGAATAGCGCAAATGGAGCCAAACACCTCATGTAGTAGTCCTACTACATCTCTTAGATCTCGTCCGCCTCTACATTCTTCTCCTGTTCAGCAAGTCAGCATAATGGAGTGCTTGAAAAGATTGGCAACAATGAAGCGCTCTCGGAATGAACTGTCCCTAATAGATCTCAATGCTGTCAAACACCACCGCGTGGAGTACTTGCCGACGCAATTTAACAGTGACGTCATCTTTGAGCTGCCTCCATGTCGCTCTTCCTCCTCTTCCTCGGCAGCCAAGAACTTGGACGGGATGGACAAAAGATACGACGGACACCCWTGGTGCAAGCTTGTCACARCAAACATCCACAACCCSGACAACTTGAAATTCYGTAAGTCATACTGCGCTRGMCACCTYGCTTGTCAAAATACAGACTGTGACTATCTTAAGAGGGCTTCCAAAAAAAATGAGACAGAATGGAGCGGATACACAGTCTTCCCTTTCGTTATAGGAGATAGTCCGTCCAAGGATTGTACTCTTGTATGCAAGGTTTGCAAGAGTACTCCATGTGCCTCAATGTTTGCGACGCTAGGATATACTATGAGTACGGCAATAGTGAGACAATGACTAGGGCTGCGATTCACTTTGGGGATCATGCCCACCTTGTAGCGATGGGCATGTATAGAGACTCGGCAGAAAAAATATCGAGACTCATTGCAGAGCAAGTGGCCAAAACGCCAACGGCCATCAACTCTGCAATTGCACTTTCCGCAAGCAAGGAGTTCTTCACGAACTACCTGCTTCACAATGGAGAGGGAGAGAAAGAGATGTTGAAAGGACAGGAACTAGAAGAAGTCATGGACAGATACCAATACTTTAGTAGTCCTAACATTAGAAACGTGATATCCTCATTCCGCTCGAACAGCAAGGGAGGGGTCATCAACAACATAATGACGATGAAGAAGGAGTCTAAGTTTGAGTTTATCCATGACAGCGTCTTTCCAGGCCAAGGAAAGGAAAAGGTCTACCTTTTCAAGATGCTCTCTGAAGGTCCAGGAAGTGGAGTGGACCTAGTCCGCCGCATGCAATCAGGAGGCGACCTACAAAATGCGTGGATCATGTTCGATCACGTTAGGCGTGTTCACGAATGGAGCACCAGGCTTGCCACGTATACGATGTCTAGTACAAAAAAGTCATGACCATTGCCACCTGTGATATGCAATCGAAAGACACAGAGATCCAAGTTCAATTCTGGAGATCACTAAACGCAGTCATGGCTCGACACGGAGTGGAACAAGTGAACTTCAAGGGATTCATGGCAAATAGTGCCATGGCAAATTGGAATGCTGTTCGGATTGTGTACAGAAGTGGGTCCCCCAATGAGGTAATGGACAATCGTGAACGAACTTGCTTGCTCCACTGGAGCAATTCTCTCCACAAACACACGCAAAAATATATCAAGGAGGCATTCCAGCAACAACACATCACTCTCTGCAAGCAATACAAGGAATCCAAGACTGTCGATGAAGCTGAGACACGGTACCTTGCCATTCAATCGTGGTGGTTGTCCTTCGGTGCTGCATGCAAAGAAGGTCTTCATCACTGGGACCATTGGTTGGCGTTTTGGCATTTTAGATACTTGCAATGGGGAGGATTCATGACTATGGTAAGTGAATTTGTCATGTGAATTTGTATATAAAGTTACCAATTTGTAGAACCTCTATGTGCTCCTAATCGAAGGCATGTTTGTGTCTGCTCCCAAATAAATGTAGCTATAGGAGGGTCCCTAGTATTTCAATTTTTTCTTCCATGTTTGTGTCCGGTAAAAAAAAAATGTAGCTGTAGTAGGGTCCCTAGTATTTCAATTTTTCCTTTTCGTGTTTGTGTCCAGTAAAAAAAAAAATGTAGCTATACAAAGGTCCCCAGTATTTCAATTTTTTCTTTTCATGGTTGTATCCGATCAAAAATAAAATTGTAGCTATACGAAGGTCTCCAATATTTCAATTTTTCCTTTTCATGTTTGTGTCCGGTGAAAAAAAAAATGTAGGTATAGGATGGTCCCCAATATTTCAATTTTTTCCTTTCATGTTTGAGCGTTGCATATCAGAAGGGACCAAAAAGAAGCATGCCTAAACCTTCAGTCGGATCCGATTGAAGGTTTTGGGGTGCCAATTTGTAGTCTCCCTAGTGCGTAGTTTGTTCAAAACAAATTTCATTTCAGTAATTTCCGATAAGTTTGAATCCTGCTCAAGCTATCATGCTTTAGTGTAAAGTACAAGGAACTGAAATTGTTCACTATTTTTACCATCTGGTTCTGACCGTACTAAGTAGAGTTGTGGAAAGACAGGAGGGCCAACCATCAGTCGGATCCGACTGATGGTTTTGAAGTGCCGGTTTCATGGTCTCCAGTGAACACATTTTAATAATGAAATGTGTTATCCTAACGCGTTTCTTGTTTTGGATGCATTCTTAGAAACTGAGTTTAGAAGAAATGACAGACTTGCCCTTCTGCAATTTGTCGGAGACCGTTTATAATAAGTGGCTGCAAATGTCGGGAAAGAGAGGAAACAACTTGTTTGATGCAACTTGCGACAACAGTATTTGGGCGTGGATGCAGATGACGAACTACCGTGCATACCTCAGAGGCCATGCATCCGGATCCGGGCCGTCCAAGGGGGAGCTCAAGTTGAGAGCCGCAAGGCGAAGCGGAGATCCCAAGAAAATAGCGGAAGCATTGAACACACTGCTCGAAGCTGAGGATGTGGGAACTAGGGTACCACATCTTGAAGGAGAAGAAATTTTTGGGAGCACCAAGAGGAAGTTGGACGTAACCATTGGTGATGTTGGAGACTCACACAGACCGGACAAAATCAACTTTTCTCAGCTGCGTGTGCGAACAAGGTCAACTACTGCTTCCTTACTAACTTCAGAGGAACCAGGTAAACAGCCCAACCCTAATACTACCCAACATGTGACCATTGCTTTTGAAAGTGACTGTGACACTTCCAAGTGGCACATTGCGAGGATTAGCCACAAGTCAAATGCAAGATGTCAAGCTCAACAGAGGACCTCTAACATCAAATGCACTGCCAAAATTGCAAAGGGGAAGAAGGGCACAGCAGCTCCCACCTATCGAGGGAGAAAAGAAAACTACGGAAGTAAAAGAGAAGTTCTAGCTGATTTTTGGTTTTGCTGCGACAACATTGAAAGATGTGTCAAAGGTTCAAAGCGGAAGTGGATCATTGACTAGCCAGAGGTGCCGAAGATTTGGCCTGTCTTGAGTGGGACAAACCTCAGTCAAGAAGAGACGTTGTTGTNGCGTTGCATATCAGAAGGGACCAAAAAGAAGCATGCCTAAACCTTCAGTCGGATCCGATTGAAGGTTTTGGGGTGCCAATTTGTAGTCTCCCTAGTGCGTAGTTTGTTCAAAACAAATTTCATTTCAGTAATTTCCGATAAGTTTGAATCCTGCTCAAGCTATCATGCTTTAGTGTAAAGTACAAGGAACTGAAATTGTTCACTATTTTTACCATCTGGTTCTGACCGTACTAAGTAGAGTTGTGGAAAGACAGGAGGGCCAACCATCAGTCGGATCCGACTGATGGTTTTGAAGTGCCGGTTTCATGGTCTCCAGTGAACACATTTTAATAATGAAATGTGTTATCCTAACGCGTTTCTTGTTTTGGATGCATTCTTAGAAACTGAGTTTAGAAGAAATGACAGACTTGCCCTTCTGCAATTTGTCGGAGACCGTTTATAATAAGTGGCTGCAAATGTCGGGAAAGAGAGGAAACAACTTGTTTGATGCAACTTGCGACAACAGTATTTGGGCGTGGATGCAGATGACGAACTACCGTGCATACCTCAGAGGCCATGCATCCGGATCCGGGCCGTCCAAGGGGGAGCTCAAGTTGAGAGCCGCAAGGCGAAGCGGAGATCCCAAGAAAATAGCGGAAGCATTGAACACACTGCTCGAAGCTGAGGATGTGGGAACTAGGGTACCACATCTTGAAGGAGAAGAAATTTTTGGGAGCACCAAGAGGAAGTTGGACGTAACCATTGGTGATGTTGGAGACTCACACAGACCGGACAAAATCAACTTTTCTCAGCTGCGTGTGCGAACAAGGTCAACTACTGCTTCCTTACTAACTTCAGAGGAACCAGGTAAACAGCCCAACCCTAATACTACCCAACATGTGACCATTGCTTTTGAAAGTGACTGTGACACTTCCAAGTGGCACATTGCGAGGATTAGCCACAAGTCAAATGCAAGATGTCAAGCTCAACAGAGGACCTCTAACATCAAATGCACTGCCAAAATTGCAAAGGGGAAGAAGGGCACAGCAGCTCCCACCTATCGAGGGAGAAAAGAAAACTACGGAAGTAAAAGAGAAGTTCTAGCTGATTTTTGGTTTTGCTGCGACAACATTGAAAGATGTGTCAAAGGTTCAAAGCGGAAGTGGATCATTGACTAGCCAGAGGTGCCGAAGATTTGGCCTGTCTTGAGTGGGACAAACCTCAGTCAAGAAGAGACGTTGTTGTTGCAGTATGGAGGTTTCAGACTCCAAGAGCAACCTACATTGTCACCACGTAGAATCTTCACCATGTCCAACATTTTCAAGACCATCTTGTTTGATGAACCACCACCGAAGACCCCGGATGCATATCCAACGGTTAGGAACAATAGGCCTATACGGAGGATTGCAAATGCACCAACTATAGAGCAACGCAACAAGTGGGAGAGTGCCCGCAATGTTACGGGGCAAATTGTACGAGTGACCTTGATCCCCTTTCCAGGCCTTGGTGCAATCGTAGGCTAGAGACAGGGGCAGACTCAAACAAGAATGTCTACCAAATTACAGTGGGTTTGTTCCCTTCATGCACATGCCGAGATTTTGTAAATATGGCTGTATCAGCAATAGGAGGTCGACAGCAATACGTGAATTGCAAGCACTTGTACTATTTGTACAGGTACTTCTGCAAGATGGATGTCATGAATGACAAATTCATCCATGCACCAAGTTATAGCTTCAATGAATTGAAGCTACTACTAGTTCGAGCCGRAATCATCATAGTTCCACAATAGGCATTGCCCTATTTCCAAATGTACTTTCCCTATAATGTATTCATTTGTATATGTTACAATTGAAATAATTTGTTGCATGTTGTTTTCAAGTGATATTCATTTTTATTTCTATTCTATTTTTTTTCCTCCCATTTCTCTTCAATGCTCCCCATTCTTTTTGGCACCCTTCTTGTTGATTAGAGTCATCCCTGATTTTACATTGACTTCATTTCCTTGTAGAATCCAAGCAGGCGTTCATAATTTGTTTTCTTACAATTACTACAATGTTTTTCAATATATCAACATTTTCCAATACATTAHCGTAAACCCACTCCTTAGTCGCCCTAACCTTGAAGCTTTCTCCTCACTCTACACATGCCTTCTTATAGTAGCACATGTTGGACATTCTAAACGTTGTGGTTCATTCCCTAACTACGTTTCTCCACATTTGATATAGAGAAAGAAGAAGGAGAATATTGTTGAGTTCAAATGACATGAGTTCAATAGGGTTGAAGCATTTGACTTGCCTTTTATCVTAGGAGATACCCTAAACCCTAAACCGTGGCACACACATGTAGAAACCAAAATGCATAGTGAGGATATAAATTCATAAAAACAAAGTATCCAATTTTTGGTCATCCACGGTTATAGGAGACACGGTCATGGATCTCTGAACGTAGTATGAATAGTACATTTTTGGCTTTTTTTTTTAAAAAATTTGGAAAATCAGTTTGGACGCAAAAAAAATGAATTTTTTGGGTTTGGGGGCTCACAGTTCACAGGCTCCATGCTCGCCGCTCCAAGCTCGCACGCTAGCGTCGTTGCGTTGTGATCCTATGATCCTGTCATTACGCTCGTTGCCGTCAAGCATCTGCCTTGTGATTATTGTTCTATTCTGAGTTTTGAATTTTGCCGCTGAGATTGCTAGGGTTTGCAATCGATTGTGGCTTGCGATTTCTGGCCTCAGTTTTGAGTTTGTCGCTGAGGCTGCTAGGGTTTGCAGAAGCATTGTGCTTGCGATTTGTAGGATTGAGTTGTGAATTCTCGCGTTGAGCTGCTAGAGGCTGATGTTTAGGTCTCCCTTGTGATTATCGTCGTGAGTTCTAGATTTTTAGGCGTTGAGCTACTGGGTTCTGCACAAGCATTGTGCATTGCAATTGTCGTCTAAGTTTTGTATTTTGAAGCACTGAGCTACTAGGGTTTGCACAAGCATTGTGCCTTGCGATTATCGTTGTGAATTTTGGATTTTTTGGCACTCAATTGCTGGGGTTTGCATAAGCATTGTGACTTGTGATTATCGTCATGACTTTTGGATTCTGCCGCTGAGGCTCCTTGGGTTTGCATAAGTATGTGCCTTGCAATTTTGGGCCTCCTCTGGTTCTGGACTTTGCCGCTAAAGTTGCAAGGTTTGCAATCAAATTGGGTGGAGTGATTCTTATCTTGAGTTCTGAAATTGCCGCTGAGGCTGCTAGAGTTTGCCACCGAGTTGCTGCTTTTTCTTGCTCAATTATTCCTATGGTTTCCAAATGGTTTTGCAGGAACTTTGTTTTGTGGTCTAGCAGTATGTTGTCATGAAGAAAAATCACTYGCCCATTGTAAATGGTGGCTTTTGTTCGAGGCGTGCCAATTTGGAGTGGCAGCGAGTAAGCAAAGCGGTTTCAAACTTCTTGAAGTGAATTGATGTAGACGAAGACGAGGATGAGGAGGTTTTCCTGACACCGCCTAAGAGCCCGAGTAGTCTTTCACCGGCAGATGCTCCCTCTCTTCATTTGAGCGGTAATTTCAAACCCTTGACAAAAGTGCAGCGTCTGTTTGAAATGCATGATCGGGTTTTAGATCAAGTCTTACTAAAACCACATGTACTTCCACCTTATTGCAGTGTAACAACTCGTGAATGTCGTTGGAAGGAAACAACAATTTCTTTCTCTCGTGGTCCTAAATCCTCTTCTAGAAGAGGAGAGTTCCAGTTGAATGAGAAGCTTAGAAGTAGCAAGAGACCAATGTGAATCTTCTCTTTCATTTGCCAATTGTTTTTAAAATTACAGTACAGTTCAGGTTGTTTCACAATTGATTTGATTTTGAATTACAGTGCTCCTGCCAATTTGCAATGTTTAGTGTCCTTGATTAGGAAGCGCATTTTTGTTTCGTTTCATTGGAATGTTAGCATCACAATGGCAGAGTCAACTTCAAACGAATGCATTACCGATGCTGTATGTTTAGGGTCTTTTCCAATAGCTGGCACCAATTACGCTGCTTGGTCTGCTGAGAAGCAGAAGGCTAGTGGGCGAGAGAGAACTCGCAAATGCCGTGCGCGTAAAGCGGAGCTACTACGTGTAGAAGATTCACGAGTAGAAAGTAGTACAGATAAGGATTCCAAATTCAGCTTTGCAAGTCCAAAACAAGGTAATCGGACTAGTGCCACTCTTGCTCAAGAGATTAGCTTGTTCATAGCTAAGAAGATGATGAACCATGATACTGAGGTTCAGCACCTCATTATTACAAAAAATTTAGGCCAACCCATGTTCAAACAGATGGTACCCCATTTTTTGAGGGACCCTGCTGATGTTAAACTCAGATATGACGTTCTTGGTGGTCTCAAGCAGGAAATGCAGAGTCACCTCGTGGGGCTCAGGAAAGCTAAAACTCTTCAAGCAAAGAATATTGTCACTACTTTTGTAGTTGCACTAGGAATTGGAAGTGGGAGGGGTGTGGTAGGTTTACTTGGAATGGATCGGAGGAGTATCAACAAAGAAGATTATTAGTGAGTGGTGGGAAAAAGAGACTACGGTTTCACCAAATCGGAAGGACATCGTCAGAAAGTGGATTGGGCGAAATCTTTACATTGAGCATGCAACTCAGTATCTCCAAGTGTCTCAGGTACATCTGCAATTTGTAATTCGAAGTTGTGGTTTAGGATGATATGATAATAGTAGCTGCTATGGTGTGAATTTTTTTTCACTTTGATTCTCAAGGATCTCTTTGAAGGTTCTTCTTCCATAGTCATTGAAAGAAATTGCGAGGTGCTAACAGAGTAACAGTAGGGCAGGCCCTTAGGCAGTGCTAAGTGTATTGTTTGTAACAACCTTAGACGTGGTCAGGGGTTGAGGTTTACTTCTTCACTGCTTTACCATTGTTTTGCTTCAAGAAGATAAGTAATTCAGCACCCTCAAAGCGCCATTCAAAATTTGTGGTCCTTTTCCTAGGAGTATGAAGAGGGGCTGCTTCTCCGATCCTTTGTAGTTGTGGGTTCAGCACTTTGCATTGGATCACATAGCAGCTCAGCACTTTATTTTGCTTAGCTCCTTAGAGATCCTTTATTGTGGTATAGGGTAAGCAGATAATGAGAGTATATTTCTTTGGAAATTATTGGTCCTCCTGGGTCCTTTTTGTAAGGAGCGCAGCACTGTTTGGAGTCTTTGGTGGTCCTTTTCATAAGAACTGCACCACTGCTTGGAGAGTCCTTGGTGGTCTTTTGTGGTTTTAGCTAAGCAGTAAGGTTTAAGATGTGCTTTGCTTGCAGTTGGAGTTCTTCACCGAATTTAAGAAGAAGTATCCACATGTGAAGTGTGGGTTGAGGACATTTGAGGCATTGAAATGTTGGTGGGTAAGGAGATTGAGAATATGGAATACATGCTGTTGCAAGTATCACCAGGACTTTTTAGATCTCCGACATGGCCTGAATGCTATGAGGTGTGATTTGTTGGGCGTACACAAAGATTGCACCTGTGATTGTATTGTTTGTAGTACCATTCGTGATTGTGAAACCATCGGGACTGGATGTGATGACCACAATGAGATTTATGAACGACTAACACATCTATGAAGTTCAATTTTGTGCCAAAAGGGTGAATTGCAGATTTGGTACAAGCGGGAGTGCCTTCTAGGTGACTGTGAGAATTGTGGTGTCCAAAATTTGCGGATTTGCTCTGTTGAGCTTTGCTCTGACAAGCTGGTCAAATGGAAACACACAGGGGACAAGGTAATTGGTGTGGGGGAAGACGGCAATCAAAAGAAGGCCATCAAAGTTTTCTACTATGGGGCCCCCCTTCTAAACTCCTCAATTACTTGAAACCGAAATTGAAACAGTTCATTGTGCACAATTTTTTTGCTTCATGGCAGGACTTGCAATTCAAAGAATTGTTTACTTCAGTGCCTGATGGTACTCTTATATCATGCATTGATTTTTCCGAAAACTATTCTATGAAAATTCAAAATGAGATCCAATCTATGCATTGGCGAAGTCAACAAATCTCAATTTGGGGTGTGGTAGGTTTACTTGGAATGGATCGGAGGAGTATCAACAAAGAAGATTATTAGTGAGTGGTGGGAAAAAGAGACTACGGTTTCACCAAATCGGAAGGACATCGTCAGAAAGTGGATTGGGCGAAATCTTTACATTGAGCATGCAACTCAGTATCTCCAAGTGTCTCAGGTACATCTGCAATTTGTAATTCGAAGTTGTGGTTTAGGATGATATGATAATAGTAGCTGCTATGGTGTGAATTTTTTTTCACTTTGATTCTCAAGGATCTCTTTGAAGGTTCTTCTTCCATAGTCATTGAAAGAAATTGCGAGGTGCTAACAGAGTAACAGTAGGGCAGGCCCTTAGGCAGTGCTAAGTGTATTGTTTGTAACAACCTTAGACGTGGTCAGGGGTTGAGGTTTACTTCTTCACTGCTTTACCATTGTTTTGCTTCAAGAAGATAAGTAATTCAGCACCCTCAAAGCGCCATTCAAAATTTGTGGTCCTTTTCCTAGGAGTATGAAGAGGGGCTGCTTCTCCGATCCTTTGTAGTTGTGGGTTCAGCACTTTGCATTGGATCACATAGCAGCTCAGCACTTTATTTTGCTTAGCTCCTTAGAGATCCTTTATTGTGGTATAGGGTAAGCAGATAATGAGAGTATATTTCTTTGGAAATTATTGGTCCTCCTGGGTCCTTTTTGTAAGGAGCGCAGCACTGTTTGGAGTCTTTGGTGGTCCTTTTCATAAGAACTGCACCACTGCTTGGAGAGTCCTTGGTGGTCTTTTGTGGTTTTAGCTAAGCAGTAAGGTTTAAGATGTGCTTTGCTTGCAGTTGGAGTTCTTCACCGAATTTAAGAAGAAGTATCCACATGTGAAGTGTGGGTTGAGGACATTTGAGGCATTGAAATGTTGGTGGGTAAGGAGATTGAGAATATGGAATACATGCTGTTGCAAGTATCACCAGGACTTTTTAGATCTCCGACATGGCCTGAATGCTATGAGGTGTGATTTGTTGGGCGTACACAAAGATTGCACCTGTGATTGTATTGTTTGTAGTACCATTCGTGATTGTGAAACCATCGGGACTGGATGTGATGACCACAATGAGATTTATGAACGACTAACACATCTATGAAGTTCAATTTTGTGCCAAAAGGGTGAATTGCAGATTTGGTACAAGCGGGAGTGCCTTCTAGGTGACTGTGAGAATTGTGGTGTCCAAAATTTGCGGATTTGCTCTGTTGAGCTTTGCTCTGACAAGCTGGTCAAATGGAAACACACAGGGGACAAGGTAATTGGTGTGGGGGAAGACGGCAATCAAAAGAAGGCCATCAAAGTTTTCTACTATGGGGCCCCCCTTCTAAACTCCTCAATTACTTGAAACCGAAATTGAAACAGTTCATTGTGCACAATTTTTTTGCTTCATGGCAGGACTTGCAATTCAAAGAATTGTTTACTTCAGTGCCTGATGGTACTCTTATATCATGCATTGATTTTTCCGAAAACTATTCTATGAAAATTCAAAATGAGATCCAATCTATGCATTGGCGAAGTCAACAAATCTCAATTTTGGTCCACATTACTTATCTTTTGAATCCTGATTGGACCTTGTCGGGTGATGAGCCTTACTTGCTTAAGGAAGTTCATTATTATGTTTTGGATGACAAATGTCATGATTCCTTGTATGTTCAACACGTTTTTCTTTTGGATTGGAATTACCTCAAAGGAGAGGGATATCAGCCCACTAACCATGTTGTCTGGAGCGATGGTTGTTCAGGGCAGTTCAAGTCTGCTCGAGCTTGGTACTTCATAAGCCGATTCCCTAGCTTAACAATGACTGATGAGTTGCCTGAAGGTTGTCAAATTTCATGGAATTACTTTGCATCCGGACATCGTAAAGGTGAAGTTGATGGAGCAGGGGCGCTTCTCAAGCGGGAGTTGTATAAGGAGCAACTGAAACCTAACGGGAGACAACTCCAGTGTGCTGCTCATGTTGTCTGCTTTCTGCAAGAAGAAAGCAATAAATTCCATGCAGGGCGACTTGGTGAACACCAAAGAATCACTAAATTCTTTTGGGAAATCAAAGAAGGGGACATTTCGAGGGTGGACAAACTTAAGGCGAACACGATTCCTGGCAATCGAGGGATGCACCAATGCCGTTCCTTATCGTGTAAGGACCCAACCTTGATCCAATTCCGTGAACTCACTTGTTTCTGTGTGGCTTGTATAGATCCCGATTGCAATTTACCTTGCTACCAAAAGGCTCATGTGCCTGATTGGACACTTTGGAGGATATGTCCAAAGTTGAGGACAAGCTTGCGTCATTTGCCTGAGCAGGATTGGAATGACACTGAAGCTGATGTCGGGGATCATGACATTGTGCGGGAGAAAGTGCAAGTTGGCTTCAACATTGCTATGAAGGCTGATTCAGACAATGGTGAGTCATTTTGGATCATGTTGGTCACAAAAGGAAAACATGTGAATGCTTCAGCATTCAAGGATGACTACGAGAATGAATTTTCCCCCGGTGAAATCCTAATTCAAGGCCATTGGTACGAACAGTACACACCTAGCTCCAGAAGTTATTTGCTTTGTGATGATAGGCCATTTGCGTATGTGCATAGTCATGCAATTGTACTGTYCGATTTTGGGATGCCTCCAACAGTGCATTTTGTAAAGGGGAATTTTGCCAGTTATGAGTTAAAAGTGCCCATTTTGGACTCCATAATTGGCTCTCTTTTAGATGCGGAGGCTACAACTGGGTTCTGTGCTTGAATGGACCTCCTGGAGAAGGATACCACCTATTTTGCAGGACTTTGTGATTGTTATTCTATGAACACTGCAAAGTAGTTTTGAAATGAAGGTCGCCTATAGGACGAAAGTCACGAAACGGTAAGCTTTATTTCACTTGTCAGCTCCTCATCTTTAGTTATGCAGATTTGACCATTTTGCTTGTGCGAACTACATTTTCCTCACTGTATTGTTTGCAAGTTGTTCCTTTGTAGGTGCTATGAACAAATCTAAAACAATACTTAGATCTGTGAACTACTTTGAGCTTGCAGAAGTTATTTACATAAATTCTTGACTTGTAGCAAGTGCATGGCAATGAATTTGGAGCGTGTATGGGTGGTTTGAAGTGAGCTCATGTACTTTTGTTTCATTGAAGTTTGATTAGCCACAATATATGTGACTTTTTTGGCTTTTACTACATTTCATTCAGCTTAGGGCCAACACAAAGCTGTCAATTTCATAGACAAGTGATATAATTGGCAATTCACGCCAATTCACAAAAGTCCATAAATGACAGCTCCACTCTTGATACTTGGCTACAGCGCTTGCATTGCATGTCACAGTGAGTGTTTGGAACTCTATGTCCAACATTTTTCTTATTCTTCTTAGAAACATGCATGGATCATTCCAACTAGAATACCAAAATAATCACCTACACTCCAATGGATTAGCATGCATTTTAAACAACACAAGAGAAACCAACATTGAGGAAAGGATAAGCATACACCTTTCAGTTGCACATTACAAAGAGACTCAGTGAAGTTATGGAACCACATCTTTATTAAAAAGAACATTGCAAATAAAAAACAATGAGTCCAATTCACAAAAAAAGCAACAAGTACCATTCAACAATGCTCTCAAAACTTGGCTCACTGGCAAGGAGTGCAACTTCTGCCTAAATTCTACCCTAAGCAATATGGCACCCTACTCAATGGCATGCAAAGAAGAGGGAGCCCCAAATCAACTGAAAAGAGACACATTAGTAACAAGCTGATAAGGCCCTCACGTGAAACAATGACAGCTATGCACATATTTGGCAGAATTATCGTTTCTTAGTGTCAGCTCGAGTGGAAACTCGGCCTGCAGGTGTACATGGAAGGGCCCCACGGAATTTTCTTTTTGAATTCTTTGTCTTGGCCTTCCCCTTAGGACTAACAGAATTCAAAGCCCAACGCTCAATTGTTTCCTCGCCACTTGATTGTGGAAGAAGGTCTTCCACCCGTGGTTCATTGTCTACTAAGCTACTCAAAGCTACTTTTTTCCTCCCGTTTGTATTGTCTTCTATGAGATCGGCAAGTCTCTTCAAGAGAGAGCCCCAAAACTTAAGAATTCCAGGAAGCTCACCCTCATTGCTAACAGGGTTGTCTCAGACGTTCATATTTTGGGAAATCGCGTCCAAAAATCGGACGTCCGCACGTCCGGTTGAATCCGACGCTAGCGGACACTCGCGGATGGTGCGGTCGCCATCCGGCGGACTGGCAGACCATTGGACCAGCGGACGGGGCGGACCAGCGGATCGGCAGACCGGCGGACGGGGCGGACGAGGCGGACCCGCGGACCAGCGAACCAGCGGACGGGCGGACGGTTTAGCAATTTGAAGATTTCATAGTTAAGTTCATGGGTTTAACACATTTTTAGGTCGTTCCTAGGCTAGTATGCTACTTTTTTTGTTTGTTGCCAAATGGAGGGCTTCAAAAAATATCTTGTTTATTACATCGAAAACAAAAAATCAAAGCATATACAAGGAACATTTTTAGAATTTCACTTTGAATGGAATGTTATAAATTGAAAGATTTCAATACATTTTCAAAGATAAACAAA
>VACF01000011.1:0-76647 GCA_006891605.1 Pleurozium schreberi
AAGGTGTATACATTGACTATATTTTAAAGAAATTTTAAAAATTATTTTTCTATTTTTAAAGTACTCTAGAAAAGTTTATGAGTATTGTTCCAAAACGCAACAAATAGTACAAGTGTTTTTTGCAATCACCCGTATGAAATGTCAAATGTGTAAGGTCCTATTTTGATTTTTGAGAGCTTTGAGCACTTGAATGTGTCAATTTTGGCATTCCAAAAACAATCCATTTAAATAAATGTGACCATAAAACGTCTCTGGTTGCAACAAAGCACAAATTTTCACAACTCCAAGTTTAGTCCTTTCAATTGAATAGTGCCTTATACAAATCGTGATAATTGCTTTGAAACATCTAAGTACTTGATTGTACAAAGAGGATCATACAAACTCCCTACTCATGGAATTAAAGTGATTTAGTCCTAAGTGTCACAATTGTTTTGGTTCATCAGGTATGAGTCTTGAACTCAGCACTTGTAGTTTGGTGTTAGTTGCTCAACAAGCGTGCATGTTGGTACTATGCATGTGCAGATCGATCAAGGAGATCAAAATAGTAGAGTTTGCATTCAATCATCTCCTCAAGTCACAAGTGTAGGAGACTTTGTTCTCATTGCAAAATGGCTGGGCCATCTTCTGAAGCTAGTTACATGAACATTGAAACTGCTGAAACTTCAATCGACTCAAAATTCGGGTATATCGAAGTTGGTGAGGCTACTGGAGACTCAGGCGATGAAGATTGTTGTTTGGAGAGGAAAAAATGTGATGTGCTTATGGAATACTTGAAGGCCAATCCTGGGTTGGTTGTCAAATCATTGGATCCCAAAGGACGAATTGTGTTGCACGTAGCAGTTATGGCGGGTGAAACCAAAGAAACAAAGCCATCAGGTTCCAAACAAATCATTAAGGGATTGAGGGAGGCTGCTCATGATTCAGATTGGTATCATGCCCTGAGAGTTAGGGACTGCAAAGCCCTCATGTCTTTGTTGCAAGAAAATCCTTGTCTAGTGGCGCAAACGGGTCCAGAGGGGTGGACGGTTCTGCACGCTGCAGCTTATAGGGGATGCTTGCAGCTTCTTGACCAAATCCGTGACTTATTTAAAAAAGGATCTTGGCCCTTCTGTAAACCATTTGTGGACAATATGTCCGGGGTGGAGGTTGATTGGGATGACCTCTACAGAGCAAAGTGTGGTAAATATGAGGCGGAGAYTCTGCACATGGCATGGTTTACTTGTCCTAGAGAAGTGTTAAGGGATTTGACACGGAAGGGTATTTCTCTTCCAGCATTTTTATCATCAACACAACGACCTAGTTCCGATGTATTCCAACACTTGAAGGATAAAGTACTTGAAATTATGCAGGGGGAGTCAACAAAGAAAGCCTTTAGAATGGTACCAATGTTTATTAGAGACCATGACTTTGATAGAGAGTACAACTTTGTACTTGAYTCATGTAAAGAGCTACAATTTCACTATGCTTGTGGATACCTACAGCATGAATCAGGAACCAGGTATGTGAAGACTATTATAGATGGATGCCTTAATTTGGAGCCATCTGGTCATGAATCTGTCAATGTCTTGAAGTACCTTTTGAAACTTCACAACGCACAAGGCCAAACCCCGCTCCATGTGGCTTCCACAAGAGGGGGCATGGATAAGCTATTGGAATTATTGCCTAAAGGCGATGCTTATRAAGAGTGCTTGAATGCAAGGGATGTGAGGGGATGGACTGCCTTACACTTGGTTGCTRCTAGAAAAGATCATGAGGCTTTGGAAGCACTTTTGAAGGATGAACGGATAGATGCAAACTCAAGGACAACTACGATTGATGTTTTTGATCTTGTAGAAGCTGGCTTGACAGCCCTGCATCTGGCTATTTTACACAATGATGTGGAAAGTGTGGAACTTCTTYTCAAGTGCCCTCGCACGGATATAAATGTCATACTCTATAGAAAAGTAACGTGTGGCTATGAAAGGCAGAGACGTGGTGAATATTCTTTCAGAAGTGTTTTTTGGTCACCTTTACAATTGGCTGCAATTATGGGTCTATTAGATGTAGTACGAGCACTACTTGGGTCCAAGAAGGTACGTCTTCACCTATTCACAAATGAAAGTCATGCATGTCCCCACTTCTTGAAAGTTTTAAAAGGGATGATTATAGTAAATCAAACAATCTCTTATGTCAATGTGCTGAAATTTTCTAATGTAGTTTTAGTTTTGAAGTGCTATTAAAGAGATATAGAAGATAGATTTGGTTCCAATAATGATAATGAATATCATGTCATATTTGTTTRTGGAGACATTTGCATTTGCAGCCCAAGAATTATTTTGACTACTTAAACTGAAAATTGTTGAAGAAAAATGAACCTTAAATCAAAGGTTGCATGTGAGGATGTTRAGGCAATGGGTCTTTTGACCGTAATGTTGGGTAAAATGAAAAGTAGGTTGATAAAAGGCCCAAAGCATGATTGGGCCCAAATTTGGGGTGAAATTCCACGATGAAAAGTCAATAGAATGAGATCAATTTGATTTTTGAAAGTAAATATTTCCATAATTTCAAAACCGCTACTTTTTTCATTTGAACCAAATTTAGATTTTTTTTCCTATTGATAAACATATAAATGCATTAATAGATATAAGCATGCTTAGGATATACTAGTCAAGAACCAAATAATAGAAATAAAATTATTTTCAAGTAGCTTATTTTACACATAAAAATGAAATTAGATTTTTAAAAACAACAGTTATTGTTAGAATACATATAGCCAAATCAATTTTATCAATCAAAACTTGTGAAATCTTTAATTTTTTATTTTCATATTTATTAGGATTTAACAGCTGATATCATCTCAATAAAAAACATACATGTATATACAAAAATTTCACTATGACTTTTTGCCTATTCACTAGTTTACAACTCACTTTTCAAGTTTCGAATATGAAATCCACAAKAATTTTCAATTTTCAATTTTGTTTAGACGTAGTCCCTCCTTGTTCTATTTTAGGTGATTTGGAAAATAATAAAAATTGGTAATATATTCCATATCAAGTTATAAATCACTACAATTGGTTATCAAACATCATAAACCAACAAAGTGATTTGAAAATACTTTTTACTAAATATTCATATTCCTTTTTGATTCTTGAATGAAAAATGGACAATGTGACACAATCTTGAATGGTGCTACAGGAATCAAATTAACAACTTTAATCTATCAATAGCAATTTTTTTTGAATGATTTCATACTGTATTCTATATGAAACAAGAAAATTTGTATGAAAATCTTGATTTTCATACAAGATTTGAAACTTAATCTATATTTCAAAATGAATTTCAGTGAATTTTATAATGTGACACTGTTTGTAGGGTACCCCAAACATGCTTATATCCTAATAGCATATAAATGTTCTATTTATTAAATTTGAATTATGATTGGTTGAATAGCAAGGTTCTATTTTATATGGACTACATTCTATTGGCAACACATTAGCATGGTTTCACAATATTCAACATTTCCAATCCAAAGTCATAGGGAATGTATTCATTATATTGGAATGGAAGAGGGCAAAAGCATGAAGCACTTGATGATTTTGTTGCTTTATTTGTGAAAGYAAGGACAAATTTTATCTTTGGCTAAGAAATGAAAACAAAGAGAAAAGAAAACATTAATTATAAGCCCCAAAGTATTATTCACTGTCTCAAAATATCTATTTATTGTATACAAAATTGTACAATTATTCAGCTTCTTCTTACAAGTTTTTTTATATTCATGTAGTTCTCTGAGATCTACAATGATGGAAAGCTTCAAAATCATGGTAATGTAGACAAGAACTATCAGAAGGTGTCAGCCATACTTCTTGCATTTGCGTTAGGAAACCCCGATACTCTACGATTATTCCTAGACAATCCAAWATTTGATCCATTGGTCAAATTCGAAGGGGCCACAACTCTACACTATGCAACAAATGCAATGATGGTAACAATGGGTGTTTCATACTTTTTTAACTACAAGGCTGGTTGTTTCCTTTGTATTACGTATTTATCACATTTGGATGAAAATACTTGTCGATATAAGGAAGAGCTCAATGATACAAAATTGACTCTTGCATCATATTATGGAAGGCAAGCTTGTATCACTATGTTGTTGCAAGTTGGTGTTGACAATTGGGAGAAAGACGACAAACATAGACTTGCAGAACCAGGACCACAAGCTCCAAAAGAAGCAATTCTTTGGTGGCATCAACAAATGGCACGAGAAACAATGGAAGCCAAAAAGAGCCTCAATGATGCTGCAAATGCAATTGCAGTTGTTGCAGCTCTAGTGGCAACCGCTTCTTTTGTGGGGCCATTGCAACCACCACTTGGTTATGGAGGAGATTCAATGGAAGGTGGAGTACAAGACACCCACTTATCCATTAGAATTTTCATGGTGAGCAACATTTTGTCTTTTTATCTTGCTATTGCTTCCATTTTGTTTGCAGTTGTTCCATCTCTTCCAATGCCTCAAGAAGGKATATACACGGAGTGGCAACGCACACGGAAAACTGTTAGTGTGRCAATATTTTTCCTTCTTATGTCCGTTTTGGGTGTGCTTATTTCYTTTGGAGCAGCTTCAAACTCCGTTGTATCAAAAGACTATTCTTGGCAACATGGTGGTCTCTCGTTCTATCCTACATTATTTGGTGGATTTAYATGCATATTAGGCATTATTTTGTTTTTCCTTAGATTGTTGAGGTTGGTATTCAATAGAAATGCCACAATTAGATACTTGTACAAAACCTTTGTTAAATTTTAGGTATTGTATGCGACTAGGATTTTGTTGGATGTGTCAACTATAGATTTGCGCAGGTTTAGCCTCTAGAGTCCCAAGGCCTTTTTTCCATCAAAGACCTTTCAAATCTGCCATTCCTATAGGAAGGTAGAAAATTTATGAAAATATTTTCTTTTTGCATTTTTGCATATAGGATCTTGTACCGGACTAGTATGGAAATGTGTGGAATGAATTTCAGAAGCTTTGACCATCTAGTGATTGCAAGATATTTGCATTTAAACTTTAAAGTGAAGGTAACAAGTTTTTTTGTGCCTTGCTTACTGGCTACATTTTTTGGCTTTGAGCTCTCTAAACTTAAAAAAAGAACTAGTCTTCTATTGATTTTAAAATTTCTTATTTTATGTGATGAAGAGTTGAGATGAGAGTCTAGGAAAAAACACTTAAATAGCATTTACTTGTTTTCACTCATTAAAAGATTATTAAGTAGAAGTAGGTTCAAGATTGATGGGAAAATCAAACCAATGATAGCTCTATTTAAGATGAAATTGAAACACACTAATCTCAAAGGTGTGATTTTTTTAGCAAAAGATCTTAACCTTACAAAACTTTTTTTTCTGAAAAATTATTAATATTAAGTTAAGAAATGAATTGTACAAGTTACTTTTTCAAGAAGATGATTTGATTGCCCTCAAAACAAGATTGTCCATAACTTTCACATAACAAATCTAAATGAATAAACCAAGGCTTTCCATGTGCATAAAAATTCAATCTATACAAAATAAAATTTAAATTTGTTTATTTAAGTTTTTTCTAGGGTTTTTTCCAACCCATTGAACTACAATAGGGCATTTTGTGCCATAACTTCTAGTCCCAGACATCAATTGAAATAAATTTATATTTGCAAAGAGCTAATGTGTTTTTCTATCTTTACCAAAAAATTCAAAAAGGCATGATTAACGTTCCAATGTTAATTTCTTCTATATAGGTGTAAATAAGGTTCTCTAGACATAAATAGTTTTCTTTTAAAATATTTTCATTGATTTTACTTCATTTTCATAGAGTTCTTAGAAAGTTCCTATTTCTGTTTTATATTTTGAAGTGTTTACAATTTTGTAATAATTGAAACACAAGAGCATCTTTTGGATTTTCCAACAATTTTATTTTCTATCTTTGTGATTTTCTCTATAGATTTTTAAAATTAGAATTCATTTAAAGCAATCGAATTTTTTTTTGACCATATTCTCTAAATTTCCAACCAATCCCATGGATTGGTTATATTGTGTGTTTTTAAGAATTTTGACATTTATGGATTTAGATTTTACCTCAAGAAGATCGAGTTTCAAATCATTTTTTTGCGTATGATAATAAATAGTCCTAAAATTTCAATAAAAATAAGTAACAGTAATAAATTTACTTTGGAATTTTTATTCAAGATATCAACAAGTCTATTTAAAAATTATCTCTTTTAATTTTCAACTTTAATTTTTTTAAATAGATATTCAAAATACTCTTCATTTTTGAAATGCAATTGTGATATGCTTTTGAAAGTCAATATTCTTACAGAATCCACTTTGGAAATGATTCAAAAATTAACATTGGAATGTATGAAAGGATAATAAGGTGGGTACGCCCAAAATCACGCATTGCCTAAAATCACTCCCTAAAATAAGCCCTATAATGGTGTAAGTATGTCTTTGAAAGGGTCATTGATTGAGAATGGCGGTTTCCCATGACGTTAGTGTGCATACAATTAAGTTAAGGACATAATAAAGTGTTTCATTAAGAGTATTCAATTGATGGCTATGCAATTCTAGAATATAAATATTAAATTACTTGTATGAAGGACTTCACTTTTGGAGTACTCCATGATGACTTTAATGAGTGGTAAGGAATACAACATAATTAATTGCCATTAATTCCAAACACAAAATGGCACTTTTCATTTAGCTGATGCAATCTATTTTAAAATGAGTTAGTGGCGGTTTAACTTTCTCAAGCTGAATGTGCAGTTTTGCATGCATGATTCACTCTTGTCTCAAGCTGAAGTCACTTTGTATCAATTTGATTTCTAAGAACACATTTAAGCAGAATAGGCAGAACTTGGAGTGTGAGAGCATGGACTATTTGAATACATTTTTCCTTCATTTTTTCCACTTCAACCTCCTTCTCAATAGACATGGAAGGAGACAATAGAAATCTTGGTAAAGAGGAGTTGTTTACATTGTTGTGTACAAGTGAACATGAAGAATTGCAATTCCTAGGGAGAGGCATTGTCTCACAACCCAAAGAAACAATTGGAGGGATTGACTTGGTGGCAAKCATGTAAGCAAGAGATGAAATAGACAAGTTACATGACCTCAAGGTGCTAGGTTCAAAATTTGTTGAGCATGGTAAAGGAGAGGTACAAGTAGTTCAAAAATTTAGGGAAGGACAAAGTCACTATGTTCTTACACCTATGATAGAGCAACTAGAGATTAATACACATTGCAATCCAGCGGCAATCCAGCGGCATAACAGAGGGAGTGCAAGAAAAAAGCACTCGTACCTTCCATGCTGCAATGAAACATTTCAAGTGGACAAATGCAACTATGACGATGTGAATAGAAGCAACAACCGTTCAAGCTTTGGCAGTTAAAAGACAACCAAGTCATGTCCAGATCGCCCAAACGGCGACAGAGGGTCAACTGGGCTGAAGATAGCATGCGACACAAAC
Source organism: Pleurozium schreberi (assembly GCA_006891605.1). NCBI lineage: Eukaryota > Viridiplantae > Streptophyta > Bryopsida > Hypnales > Hylocomiaceae > Pleurozium > Pleurozium schreberi. The sequence continues at coordinate 7,473 of VACF01000011.1, forward strand.
AAACAAGGAGTGCTAAGGCCTGGCAAGTTCTCAAGATATGGGTAGTTGCAAGAAACACCTGTTGTTTTTGGGTCAAAATGGCCTTAATCCTGGAGTAATGTGACTTTTGAAATAAAATTTTCAAAAATGAAATAAAATATGGATAATCTGTAAAGCATTCAAAAAATCACATATGTGAAAATTCAGACCTAGGAAAATTTATTTCCAAAAGTTATGCACACTCAAAGAGTGATGGAAAATACCAAGAAAATGAACACTTTGGTGTTTGATTTTTTGAAAATAGTAAAAAAATTCAAAAAATTCTCCAAAAAAAATCCATTTTTCCTCACTTGAAGATGCTTCTTCTCAATCATTTTTGTCTTTGGGAAAAAAAAATTGAGTTATTTGCACGTGTGCAAAGGTAGTGCACTTTGAGCACATGTGGAGGGTGGACAAATTACTATTTTTAGAAAATCTCTTCGTGGGCCTATGTAACTTTAGTAGAAGTCCTTGCATCTCAATTTTGAGCTTCAAATTCGGATTTTTGGGTAGAAAATAGTACTAAAACCCTTCAAAATGGCTAAGGTAGACACCTAATTGGGGGTAGGTCAAAAATAGTAAAATAATTTTGAAAATTTTGAAAAAATTACTCAATGTCTAAAACTATCTCATGTACCCTTCATTCCAAATTTCACTCCAAAAGATCAAACTATGCAAAAGTTATGCGCAAAAAACCACCTGTCCAAGGGCAAGGGGACAAAAAATAAGACAAGTGTTTCTTGCAATCACCCATATGCCTACTTCTTGATAATTAAAAAAAAAAAGCTTAGAAAGAATGGAAACTGGAGTGATTCTTAGCTGGAATTTGCTCTAAAAGCAGTAGACAAGGGAGCTAGGGTTTGTTCAGCAGCTGCTTACTATGGCATTCCTAGAACCACCTTTCAGAGGTCATGTACATGGAAGAAGTTGTCTAGAAAACGAGGTACAAATACAATACTTACTAATGCAGAAGAACAAGATCTTGAGAAGTATTTACTAGACATGGAAGATAGAAGTTTGCCTCTGACTTGGCTAACCTTCAAAATTCACGTCTCAATCATGACACAAGGTTGCATCACTCCTATCAAAGAAGGCATCCCTGGCAATGGTGGGATTGCAATAGGTGGTTTTAAAAATGACATCCTCATATTTCACTACGGAAAGCTCAACCCCTTGAGGTTGCCAAAGCCAATAGATTAAATCCAAACATGTTGCCACATTGTACAAGAACTTGGAGCTTTTATATGAAAAACACAAATATGAGGACAACCATATATGAAATGTTGACGAAAGTGGAGCACAAGTAGGAAAGAGCGGAGGAGCAAGAGTTTTAGCATCAGCTGGTGTGAGGAATATTCATATCATTATTCCTAATGGGCGTGAACACATAACGGCACTTTCATGCATCAATGTAGCAGGTGATTGTATCCCTAACTACCATATCTTTAAAAGAAAACAATATCAAAATGCACACATTGCACAATGCAAAGAAGGTGCACGGATGGGGATGCAAGAGAATGCTTGGATGATTGGATACTTATTCGACAAGTGGTTGGATTACTTCATACGGAATTTACAAAGACAGAGTAGGTGTCTCTCCCTCCAATTGACATCTACTTATTGTCGATGGGCATAATTCTGACGTCACTCTTCATGTCATTGAGAAATGTCAATCTATGGGATAGATCTCTGAACTCTACCATCTCACACGTCCCATGCTCTTTAGCTCTTATTTGTGAGTTGCTTCAGTAATTTTAAATTAGCTTTCAATATCTACAGAGATATTTGGTCAATGCATAATAGAGGTGCGAAAGTGGCAAAAACGATCCTGGCAGAATGGGTCTGCAACACATTATTAACCCCTAAAGGATCAAACTGCGTTTTTTGGCAACATAGCGATTATGAGCAGCTCACTACAAATGTAGTTTATAGTTTTTTTCTTTGAAATTTTCATACAACATGTGTCCAAGGAGTAGCTTTAAGGCCCAACAATTTTCATGACTTTTGACTACATAGTTAAAAAGTTATTGCAATATATGTACTTTTCTTTGATGTGTCCGGTCTGAAAAAATGACTTTTTTCAGAATTAAAAATTTGAAAATGATTATCTACAACTATAAGTACATGAAAAGCTTTGAATTACTCCATTTTGATCAACGACTCAAAAGTTATGAAGAGTTTTTGTTTGCGGGCAATCATGGAATCTCTACACTAAAATAAACTTTGAAGTCCTTTATTTAGCTCATTTTTCAATAATTTTGAAAATAATCAAAATATTGGGTGTGTATTGTTTATTACAACATTTCAACCATTGGGATTGGCAATTTTCAATTTCATAAATAAATTGTTAACAATTTAGTATTTTGAATCATTCTCTACTTTCTACTTACTATTTTTTTCCTAAATGTTGTACAATTCCAAATAAATTGAAAATTTTCAAGAGTGTTTCAAACTTGACCTAAAGAATGAATCCAAAGAGTAACAACCATTTTGGACATTTTTTCATACAAATGTGGCCTTTTGAAGTGCATCTGCCTGGATTTTCGGAGGGCTCAAAAAAGGATTTTTGTCACTTTAAATGCAGATATCTTGCAATCCACAAGGTGAAAAAATCTGAAAATTTTTCCGCATCTTTCCAAAGTATTTTGATACAAGATCCTACGGTAGTACAGTCACATTTGTCCAAAAATGTTTTATTTTTTAAATTTGGTACTTGCACTAGAAATGGCAGTTTTGGAGCGTTTTTGGTGAATCAAAGCATAGTCAAAGTCCCATTAGATGTTTTTTCAGCCCCACAAGAGCATGTTTCAGGGCTGTTCCCTGAAACCGTTTCCTGCACAGGGAACGAGCGACTGCTGGTCTGAAATTTTGAATTACAAAAAAAAAAAAAAAAAAAAAAAATTTTAGAAATCTTGGAAAGTATAAAGAAATTGAAAACTGATTTAAAAAAAAATCAATTCTTTTTTTGAATAATTAATTAATAAATATTATCTGACATCGCAGTCTCTGTGCCACATCAGACTGCATACGTTGCAGAGTTCCCAATGTGTTCCCACAGCCCGGGAACTCGCAGTCTTCTAAACGACCCGAAAAACATCTAATGTTTAGGGGTTAAGAAGAGCCCTGAATAATTCTAACATTATAAGTGGATTTTGAACGATAGGGATCTTTCCTCTAAACCCTCATACAATGGACAACAAGTTTGGACCATCTAAACTACTCGTACAAGAAGTTGAGGATGACCAGGAGGACATTAATTATGAAGAAGTCTTATAAGAAGTTTAAGAAGAACCCAAACCTAAAGTGCATAGACTACAAACAAGAAGCATCAATGACAATCCAATGAAAAGAGGTTGTATCAGTTTTCCACCTCGAGTTTTCCATTTCCTCTCCCCTCCCTCAAACGAAAAATTCAGAACCGTTGATTTAAAAATAAAAATAAATCTCTCCCCCCCCCCCGGATACCGTTGATCTTCAAAACATCTTTGGATATGAATACAAGTAGAATTACGATATAGATACTATACAATATACAATGTATGATGTACAAATATGTATACGGATACATATACTATACACATATAAGTATTATATGGATACATGTACCATATGGATACGGATATGGATACGACATCTATACGAGATACAATTATAATACAATGATATGGGATTTATCCCATATTGAATGGCACCCCATCCTCACCTCAAAATTACAAATGGGGGAAGTGGGGGAGCAAAACAATTAACATAATTTAATTTAAAAAATTCCCGGGTACCAAAGAATTAATAAATTCGTATTGGATTTTGGGTGCATTGTGACACTTTTGTCACAATGCACTCAAAAGTGGTTGTACCAGCTAGCCATACAATTGACCATGAGATTGAGGTTGGCCAAACCGACCTCCAGTGAAGCCAAAAGCACAACCTCGATGACATGCCAATGCCTCCAATTTTGACAAGTGCAAGTAAAAGGAGAAGAATTCAGCCATACATAGATTACATCATATCATTCTTATTGATAGATAGTAGCCATATCCAAATGCTGAAGGACTTACACGAAAAACGCGAGGCTGCAGCAAAGTAAGTGCAAGCTAGGAAGCTTGAATTTGCAGCCAAAAGAAAAGAGAAGGAAGCACTAAAGAGAAAAAGACCAGCCGAGCAAAGGAAAAAAAACAAGGAGCGAGTAAATGAAAAGCAATTGAAAACATACTACAACCAACAGAAGAGATAGGGGTGGGACGATATCTTACAGAAGCTGCTGAAATCAAAGAGCACTCTTCCTACAACAATGTACAACGTTCCTTTTTGTGGTGGAGTACCATCACTATAAGAAAACAGACTGTAATGTGACGTTGGAAAGAACGGGCGCAATTGTTTATTTTGACGCGTCCAAAATCAACTTTGATGTCTCCTAAAATTTGTTATAACCGACGGGCAAAAAACGCATTGAAATTTTAAAAAACATGCTCAATTTAGCCTTGTTTTTTCTTGACATCCTTCAAAACGTGTTCTTTCAATGTCGCCAAAACATGCCATGTGGCGGGTAGCTCAGGCCACATAGGAGGCAATTTGGCAGGAAGTGCCACGTCGGAATTTTTTTAATCCACTTTGTTGTTGATGTGGCATTTGACGTGGCGATGGAAAAAGTGACGTGGCATGGCTAGTCAGCACACTTTCATGCCATTTGAGGATTTTCATATTTATTTTTGAGACACCTAGATGTTGTTTTAGACGTCAAGTTGTTGTTCTAGACATCTAGATGTTGTTTTGGACGTCGAATTGTTGTTCTAGACATCTCAATCATGTTGTTTAAGACATTTTACATTGAACACAGTTCTTGCTTTACATATTCCATATGGATTGTTTCTCTTCCTACCACCACACTTGTATAAAGACTATCTCTTTTCATCCATGGTGCAGATCCATCCATTTCCCTTTTTTGGCAAAGCATGCCATGTCATCCATGTGGCTGCCATTCTTTAAATTTTTTACATATGGTCAGCATTTTACCATAGACCGTAGTAAAATTTTCTAACTTATTCATGGTCAAAATGGGTCTACTTGTTGACGTGGCACTCTATGTTTTGGGAGACGTCACAATAAACAACAAACTTGTTTTTTTAAACATTTTCAAGAACGTGTCCATCTACGATGACATCTACATGTTTTCTAACTTAGCCGCACACATTTTCTGCAACATCCTATTGAATGCACACTTTTTTAGCCGTTCACCGTCCAACGCATGACATCTCAAAAAACAAGATGCGTTTTTTGGCAACAATACCAAAAACGCAAGTTTCTTATAGTGCTTTTCCATGCATTTGGAACCAAAGAGTGGCGTCGTTGAGACTTAAATTCAAAAGAGAAAGGAGAAATTTGAGGTCCTTTATTCCCTGCAATAAGCTTCAATGGACCAAAGAAAGGTACTAAACCAACCCACCTATTGAGTAGAGAACTAATTTGACCACTTTAGCAAGGAAGATTTGTTCATTTCATTCATAGAAATCGTGCTACCTGTATTGTTACCTACTTTTATTGGAAGCCATGACTGCAGCTACATTTTGACCCCTCTATGCACATGGAGAATCGCATCTGTAACTTGTTTTGAATAAGCAGATGCCATTAGTTGCATAGTGATACAAGAAAGATGTAACCAGACAGCATTCTACTAGATGTACAAAACTACAAATGAAGTTTATGTGATAAGTATAATATGTCAATCATATTCTCCAGTGTGCAAGTTGTGAACAACTATATAAAAATATGTATAAGTTTGAAGTTTTGTTAAAATTTTGAGCATTATTCACTGAGCATTGTCATGTAACAAAGCTTCAAAACTATGCATTGCATAATTGTTTGCCAGCATCAGTGGCAAATATTTTATACTTCCTGATTTCCTTGACTACCTTCACGCCAACTAAGAAAAGACTAGAAGAACTTTAAGCCAACTCCTCCAAACCGTGAACCACATGCACGTAACTCACCTATTAATTGGAAGCAACCTGCAAAGTCGAATCATGAGCAACAAGCAGGTCGAGACAAGTGCACAATGTAGTAAATTTTTGGTCAACACCAGGTACCTGCAGATCGGAGGTCACATTTAGTCCAAATGACCAAACATTGAAAAGCGAGGTTGCTCGATTACATCAAACTGCTTTGGGATTTTAGACAAAAGGAGAGGTTGGACACATTTCAAGGAGCAGATGTACCTTGGATGCCGTGGTCTGCCATGAGCGTCCTCGTGTGATACGGAGACATTGAAACTCCTACAAGATCCCAACACCTAACATCAGCATACAAATAGCAATATCAAAACCACCAAATCCTAAAGCCATTGTCATCGTACAAGACATTGAGGACGAATTTCACATTATTCAACTTGAAGTCGAAACCCTAGTTAGCAACAACTTAATCCCCAAAGCCGCAACATGGGAACAACTGAACGAAGCAGTTTGCACCTCACCGTCGCCGCCATCAGAGACCAAAGCAGACAGCCGCAGTAGAGTAGGGAGACAGTTGTGGCATCACTTGCACCAGCTTTGAGGAATCAAAACGTACCTTCACGTTTTAGCGCTAGGGTTTTTTAACCATCACAACCAACAATGACAAATTGATATGACGACGAATTTGCAAAAGCTCCAAGGTCGCAACTCTAATCTACTGCATAATTCTCAAAGGTATGCAACAAAGAAGCAAAAAGAAAAAAACAACTTACCTCATACTCCACACAGTTGGGAAGAAATTGTGGTAGCCACTCCTCCTCGTGACCACTGCCTCAGCTGCAAGTGACGGAAGTGGGACGCTCGGTCTAGAAATGTCAATGGCTAGTGTGGGTTTAGAGGAGCCGACCCATTTCCAACCACTGAAGCAATTACACATATTTGGAACGCAGGGTTTTTGAATGTGGAATTTTTCCCATGTGCAAAAATAGACACCAGAATTGGAAGGATTGCATATTTAACCAGAATTTTGTTACACAAAACGTAATTACTATGAATTTTTTAGTGAAAGATTCTCTTCAGCCTATAATGGTGATACATTTGTAAATGATTCTGCAAATGAATAGTGATACTTCTGACATTGGTGACGGCTACCTATGTTATCTTTGACAAGCTTTTCAAAAGCTTTTTGGCCATGGAGAAGCGAGAAACCGCCTTGCAAACTGGAGGCCGATAACCTTGCTCAACTCCTCATACAAGATCTTCGCAAAAGTTTTGCAGCTCCGCCTACAACCGGTCCTAATGGAAATCATCGATGAGGACCGATTCGCATTCTTACCCTGTCGCTTTATTTTGGACAACATCATATTGACACATGAGACAATAGAGTGGGCAAAACAATCCAAGCAACCGTTGGTTTTCCTGAAGCTCGACTTCACCAAAGCTTTCGACACGATAGATTGGCAATTTCTCAGCAAGGCAATGGCAGCCTTTGGCATCCCGCAAAGCTTCATCACCATGACAGAAATGCTCCTCCGTGACGCCCAGGACTCCGTCAAAGTCAAGGGTGCACTATCTCTGCCCCTTCTCATAAAACGTGGGGTCAGGCAAGGTTGCCCTCTAGCCCCATACCTCTTCTTGATAGTAACTGAAGTTCTAAACTTTGCAGTGAAAGTTGCAGCTACAAGCGATCTAGTCAAGGGAATCAAGCTTCCAGGTGGCGAGAGGCAGCAGATCATCCTGCAATTCGCAGACGACACCTCTCTCACATTACTGTGGCAGATGGAGCTTGTCCAAGCAATGGTAACCCTCCTCAACCAATTCTTCTCGGCAACTGGCCTCATCCTCAATTGGACTAAATCTCGAGGATACTGGCAAGACACATCGGAGGCTGGCAGACCCTCTTGGACGCAACAGTTGGACATTGTGTGGGTGGAAGGCGAAAGCGTAAGCAAGCTATTGGGCACCCCGTTCGGGATGGGCCAAACCTCCCTCACTACGACAAATTCTTAAAGGAGAAGACGCTGAAGAACCTATGCTACTAGTCGACGGCCAAGGTCAATTCAACAGGGCGAAGCGTAATTGTTAACAGTGCCCTAATTACTACGACATTCTACTTTGTCTCCATTTGGGGGGGTACCCAAGCAGGAGTCAAATAAGTCACCTCGGCCATTCGAAACTTCATGTGGTCCGGCACACTTAACCGTGCGAGAGCCACGGTAGCGTGGACTCAATGCTGTCAAGAAAGAAACAAGGGCGGCATCGACACAATCCATCCCCAAGACGCCCTGACGGCGTTAATGACCAAATGGATTTTTAAGGCATGTGAACCTGGGGACTCAAACCTTCACTTACTGCTTAGATTCCACCTCAACAACAGCCAACCATACTCAGGAGGACATTGGGCTGGCAGCATGGAATTTTTCACCCTCCCCAAATTCCAAGCAAGGAAAGGATCACTCACCTGGAACCGCGTTGGTACCTCTTGGAAAAATCTCCTCCATGAGCTAGTCTTCGTTCGTCCCAAACGAGTGGAAGAAGTTGGAGCAGAGCCCTTCTGGTGGTCGAGATTTGTGCCCTTCATAGGCCTCGGCTTTCCCGAAGCGAGAGCCATGCAAATTCATAGGAAGGGACTAAGGAAAGTTCGCGATGCCTTGAGAGAAGATTGCCTCCTGACCTTCCCGGAAGCCAAGGCCAAATTTGACCTAAAAAGCAGCGAGGAAGGCGCATGGCAGGCAGCCTCCCGGGCCCTTTCTTCCCAATGGAGCAGCCTACTAACCACACGCGCAATAAGAACTGAGCCCAAAGACTGGGTTGGATGGTTCTTACACAAGGAGGATGGGACTCCACATATTGTAATCCAAATCCCAAAGGGCGAATCCACACATGTAGGACCCCCGGCCAGCCCATGGCCACAGGACTGGCAAGACCCTGGCTTCTCGGTCCTGCCCAAAGCCCGCATCCTCACGGTCAACCCGCCCGAATCGTGCGCCAGACAAGACCACTCGCTCACAGGCTCCTTCTACAGAGTTCGAGTAGCAGAGATCCAGAGGGGCCCGAAACAAGTCAGCTTCCAACTCTTCTACGGACGCCTCGACTCCATCGGCTGGGACCCCGGTAAACACGAATGGAACATGGGTGGAGCTCAGATCCCCATCATGGCATATATTGCCAAAATAGGGAGGAAACTACTTCGGAAAAACCACCAAGTCCCCAACCCCGTCGTGCGAAAATGGAGCGGAGCTCTTCCGAGGGACTTCTGGTTGAAATAGACCACAATTTGGGCTCCAAAGAGAATCAGAAAAGAAGCTGGCCTCCTATGGCTTGTCTGGCATAGGGCAGTTGCGGTAAATCAATGGAGAGGACAAATCAGCCAAGAAATTGACACCAGGTGCCCTGTTTGCCCAAGCATGCAGACAGAATCCGTACTTCATAGGTTTTGGGAATGCCACCATGCACAGCTCGCTTGGCAATGGACCATCCATATCCTGAATGTGCTGGTACGAGGGGAAGGGGCCCATGGACCTTAGTAGCCTTTCTCGTGGAGGCAAGGCCTTTTCTCAACAGCAATCCCCCGCAGATTCAACGCAGTAAAAAGAATCTGGCTCGAAGTCCGAACCACAACCATGTGGACCTTATGGATTCAGCGGAACGACATGGTCTTCAACTCCAAGCCTTGGACCCCAGAGCACCTCTTGAGCCACATCTGGAATGGACTCATCGATTACGGAAGAATGGAATGGACTCTTGTCACCAGTACCCGCCAAAGATCGATGGAATCCTGACGCAAGCTCCTTGACGCCTTCATCAGCCAAAGATGCAAGTCCAACATTTTTGTGAAAATGGTAGATGGTCAACCGCAATGGGCGCCAGCGGGCCCTCTGGATAACTTCGTCTTCCAATCCCCCTGACCCCGCCTTGGCGCGCCGAGGCCCTGCGCGCCCCGTGGCCAGCCGTGAGCGACCTTTGGGTCTTTCTCTGTGCTTTGGTTTGGGTTGTTGCTGATCTCGGTCTGCGTTGGTCAGGTTGGTCAGTCCCTGTCCTGTCCGTCGGTTGTCCCCGCCATGCCACCTATGGTTGGCGGTTTGTTTTCTCCTCTTGCAATGAAATCCCATTTCATTTGTTTCAAAAAAAACAAAAAAAACAAAAAACTTTTTGGCCGCTCTTTCATGTACAGGATTTGTATTAATCTCGGTTTTAGTTACACAATTGCACGTGCTTTTATTTCCCTTCTAACATCTCGGAAGGGGAGCTTTGGCATGTTACAAGTCCTTTTCAGTGCGCCCTATGAGCCATTTAAAGCAGTGTAGTTTCAAACCTTTGTACCCCTACTAGGCTCTTAGATTTTCCAGAATTATTCATTTTTTTGTACCACTGTTTGTTTTCGTCACATGTCTTTAGTTTCCTCTAAATACCATTCACTATTCAGCCTTCAAAGTACACACAGAGCAATTTGTGGTGGTTTTGGGTGTATCCACCTTAGTGGTGGAATCCCCCCCTCCCCTCGTGATATATTAGAACTTTTAACATTAGAAAATAGCAAATTCACTAATCACTATGCAGTGTCTTTTGGCAGTATATTAACCCTTTCTCTTCATCTAAATTTTAGTCGTAAAGATTATCTATTTTGCATTTGAATCCAACTAGTGAAATGGAAATTATTGTGTCTAGTTTTTATTCAATACAATTTATTTGAAAATTCCTAGTACTCAATATTTTATTGCAATTTGAACTTTAGGCCATGAGCCATGGAGTGTTGATTTTTTTACTTTAAAATGACATGGTAAATTTAACAAGTCCTTTATAATATTCCTCACTATAATATACATCTATGGAAAGATTTTCAAAAATTGAAGCATCTTTTTTATATGTATTATCATTTTTTCACTTTTTATTCTAGAATTGATAGTAATTTCAAACTTTTACAAATAATATGAATTTTTTATAATTCCTAAGGCCATCAATGATGTCCACGTACCCAATGCTATCCCTTTCTAGGTCATGCATTCATTCTAAATAGTAAATGTAGCTGGATTGTAGAGTGCTTATTATTCTTGGTCAAAATAAATAAGCCGTGTATTGCCTACCTACATTTATAGTCTGAAATGATTATGTTATGTAGAATCGGACGGCACTGAACACATGAACGCCATTGGGTGCCTCTCATGTAGAAGAGATGTGATTACATCTGCGAAAATAAATAGGACAACATCATTTATATATAATTGCAACATGAATAGAAAGACATCATTTATATATAATTGTTAAATGCACTACTAAGAAATCTTTTGATAACCTTGAAAGTTTTCCATAGTAAAATGCATTGAATGTGGGCTGGAGGAGTATTTTTACAAATTGGAACTGCTCAAGATACATGACCACACATACTCCCAACAAATCTTCAAGCTTATAAAATTGAGAAAGTTTCATCCAAAGAATACATGTCATAATGCACCCTGCATCCATGCATACTACATTTAGAGATCTAATTGGTAATGATTGATAGAATTCCATTCAGGAAGATACCTTGGAGGGTTATTTTTTATCCAAAAATGAGTTATTGAAAACTTTTCATTGTCGTTGTCTTTTTTTTACTACAAAAGCTATAAATTAGGCAGCATTATCAAGGGAACACTACTTGAAAATTTTCATAACTAGAGGAGTTGTGAGGTCATTTAAAGCTGCGGTATCATTCAAATATGAATGATTTTATGTCGCCCTAAGATTTTCTAATACTCTAATTTGATCCAATTAATGGTAGGCTATGGTTGATTATAATTGCCGGCACAAGGCACTAGTTTTTGCTACTATAAATTAAATGAATCAAACAACAATAAATAAATGCACTAGAATTTTCAAAATTGGCACTCCATAAGCATATTGCTATTAAAAGCACAAAAATTGAACCATGTATCCATCTATAAACCCCGCACATACTACACAAAATATAGAAGAAAAACTACATAAAATAACTATAAGAAGCGGCAATCCATGTATGATTCATTGGAAATGGCCCAATAATGTGAGTACCACTAAAACTTTTGTGAACCAAACCTAAGGTGGAGGGCAATAATTGAACACTCAACAACGAAGACCAAACACATAAAAGAGCAAGGAAACTAATTAAGAAAGAAGGTCGATCAAGGTCAATATTGCCACCCTTCCACTTTATGCATGATTGGGAGGTGCATTGTATAGGAGGTTTGTTGGTACCATGCAACCGAGCCCCTATTATATGGGAGCTATGTAGGTAAATTTTGTGAATTTTGCATTGATACGACTATTTTCACATAAAATTCTMAATTCTTTTTATTTATTTCATGTACCGTATATTTCATTAAAAGATAGATTGCACTAATTTTGTGTATCCTAACTTCCTTATAAATCCAAAACAATAACAATTTTTTCTTAAACTTCGTGAGGTCATTAGGAAATTCATCTTTCAGATTTGCACATACAAAAAATGATATACAAAACAAGAAGTGGGAAATTCATGCACCTAGTTGCAAAGATAAACTACTTTGAAACCAAAAGTGGATTCAAAACACTACGTACATTCAAAGTGAAATGAGTTTCAAGCACAAACTAGTTTGAATCACAAAGTTAACCACTTTCAAAACCAAAGTATTATTAACAAAAAACTGAATAGAAACAAGTAAAAAGTTCAAAGTACAATCACCTTATGTTGATAACATATGTGCCAAATTTCAAGTTCAAAAGATTTGCTCAACAAAAGATATTGGAAATCTACCAATATGTGTAGAATGGATGCATGGTTTTCAAGTTCTTTAGCACAACAAGTGCACTCAACCTTTGATATGACAATTTTTGCCACAACAAAGCATATTACTGCCTAACTTCATTTATTGAGTCAAAATGTTGTACGTCCATTGTTGTTGTCAGATTAGTCTTAGGGTTTTCTTTTTCCAAGAAAATACTCATGGTTTAGGGTTTGGGGCAAGAGAGAAGGTTTGCCATATACTATTGCATAGATTATACAAAATTTGGGGGAATCTATGACTTCAATTTTTCCAAGGAGGACCTTTCCTTGAGGACATTAGAGGCAGAGGCTACAAATCCAAAGTACTTTGGAAAGGTCAACAATAGAGGTGCTTCATTCACCACAGTAGACTCATGAGGCTTCCAAATTTTGTCAATTGCTGAATTAGTAGAATTCAATTTTTTTCCTACTTACATTTGTTTTTACATTCTAAATCTCATATCCAATCGTTGTGCAACCTCTAGTGTGRACATTTTGTAAATGCTTTGTGTTGTGTTTTGTGATACATGCAGATGCTTTTGCACAATGCATTTGTACACTACATTGAGGTGTCTATGACGTTGGGCATGATATAATAAACTTCACTGTAAAGCCAATTTTCTACGCTTGGGAGGGTGTCAAAGTTGGTAGCAGTGAAATTGACTGTTACAATGATACATGTTGATAAATTTCAAATATTTTTTTGTGTGCAAATTTTTTGACCTTGAAATTTGTCACACACATTATCAACATAGATTTGATCTCATAACAAAAATTTGATGGAAAAGGAAAAAAATTCTAGCCCTTGGGAGGGTGTCAAAGTTGGCAATAGTGAAATGTTTCTCACAACTACACAAGTTGGTAGTTTCAAATATCTTTTTTTGTGTCAATCTTTTGCACTTGAAGTTTGCCACAGATTTATTAACATAGATATGATCCTGTCAAAAACATTTCATTGACAATATGAAAAAATATGTGCCCTTTTTTGAGCTGCCCCAAAACATTGCAAATCACTATAGTAATAAGCTTGTCTTCTTTAATTGCCCAAATTGAAGTGTTACAAGTGTAGGGTGGAGCGAGGACCTTTCTATCAAATATTTAATTTTTTTCCAAAAAATAATGTTCAACAAATTCTTAAAATAGAAATTATGCCAATATGCTTTTTCACCATACAATTTTTTTATTTTTGAAAAAAATAAAGTCCGTAAAATTTTGACATTCATTTAAAAAAATTATTTTTGGCTGCCCTACCACTATGGTACTCAAAGTTCTTATGACTTCTTGAACAAACATCCTTCTGATCTTTTGGAGTGAGACACTCATAACATTCTTCACTGGCCCTTGGTCCTCCCCCCAGCTGGAGGTATAATGCCCTCCTAGATACCTGGGGGAGAAACAAGGTTATAATCCATTGGCTAGCAGGTTGGGAGAGAGTGGGTGTCAGACTGACAATCAGTCTGATTGGTTTGGGGGGGCCAAATTTTGAGGAGCAAAAGGGACCCCCCAATGAAGGTGAAGAATGTTATGCTAGAGTCTTGTGAATCTAAAAGGGTAATATTCCCTCGTGAATTTTTATTATTTGTTTTGGGCCCACAAAGAAATAGTTAAATCCAGAGGCAAAAGAAATCGTCTAAAACGAACATTGGTGGCAATTTCTTAGGGGCGAAACTAAGAACCCACCCAGACTACCCAAACTGACAAATGGAGGCTTATGGTCGAGATAAACTGCTCCCTTCCTCCGGCCCTTGGGAAGATGCTAAATTTTTTTTCCACGCATAAATAAATTTGCACAATTTGAATTCATGTTTGCAATTAGAGTCCCCAGTTTTGTTAGGGGAGGCGTAAGAGATAAATTAATCAAGCACAAAATAGGGGGCTTTGTTTTCACTTGCACCCCTAGAATGACTTGGAGGGGCCAAGGAAGGGGGCCAATTCACCCCAACCGAGGCTTACTATCCCACTCAACCCTCTAAAGGCATGTTTGCACTTGGTGTTGTTACTAAGGGTCTTACATCTAGACCAAATTCACATTGCAAGCATGCATCACCCCTAGTACCAAGTGCAAACATATGCTCACCCTTCTCTATTAATAGCAAATGTACTAGCAATGAATTGGCCCCAACTAAAGTCAAAGCAAGCAAGGGCTCACTAAAAAGAGGCAGTGTCTTTCTCAACGTTTATTAAATAATATCAAAATTTTACTAATATGTGATACAATGAATGCATCGCACAACAAGCACAAGCCCCAAGTATTAATGGTAGCATTTGTGATATTACAGAGGGGGTTATGGTTTTAGTAGTATGATTGATCCTTGATTTGATTCCCAATCTTGAGTACTAGAAGTGTARGATTGGATCGACACCTGTCTACCAAATATTTATTTTTTTCCTTCAACAAATGCTAAAAATAGATTGATTTTGCCAATGTCCTTTTTTTCACCATAAACTTTTTTGTTTTTGAAAAACAGTTTTCCTTAAATTCCAACATCTATTTTTAGAATTATCTTCCGCCAACCTTGCCCTACAACTTCGATATACCACAATAATCCTTTTAGTTGTATCCACATTTAGGTGATGATGATATCTTCACACTAGTTTTTCCATGCAAGAATAATGTTCAAAATTGATTGGCTACTCTACATAGTTGTAATCCATTTTGGTTTATTGTGGAGTATCCATAAATCTAAATGCATACTTCTAAAGAATATGTGACACCAAAGTATGCGTTGTTTGGTGAACTAAGTGACAAAGTTGATGTTTTTAACTTTGGAGTTGTTTGTCAGTGGTCATTGAAGGAACGTTGATGAGAAACTGCCAGTTGTAGCTGCATGGAGAAAGCAACCTGAATTTCTTCGGGTGTTTCTAAATCTACTACCGACAGAGCTCCGTCAACTGAAGCGAGAGAGCAAGCTGGACGCACTAAAACCAATCGATAGATTGAGCTTTGCTACATGAATGTCATGGTGGTGATCAAGGGTTGTTGCTGAGCTTGCCATAGCCATACCGTGTGCAGCAGGACCGGCGCCGTCTCGACAGGGGCCCTCATGCATGTTTTTGGAGAGGATTTAGACACCAGCGCAATCATCTCCATATCATGTTTGGTGTGTCTTAGTATTTTCTACTCCGGAACTATTGAAAAGTGGGCAGCCATGTGACTGGAGAAGTTAGTGCTGATTTTGCGGAGCAGAAATTTGATGTCGCGATTACTGCATAGGAGAACAACTGAAATGGGTGTTTAGGTCTTGATAAGTACTTGGCTGTGCAGAATTTGAATTGCCACTGTGGTTGTATAGGTGCCGCTACCTCATCACCATTTGTGCTTGCTAGCTAGGTTTGACGCTCTGCTTGGCATTGCGCAGAATTAATGTGAATCATATCGTTTTTTCTGCATTGCAATTGGAGCGAGGCTCTAGAGAATGCTCTCATGGCGGCCAGTTAACAGGATCTTCATTGAGTGTTTATTGATGTAAGGTAGGCAAACCCAATACCAACCATTGACCCTAATACCACCCAAATGTAGGGTTGTCATGGATTCTAGAGTGAGAATCTATGACAGTGATACATGCTTGAACTTCACTTGTCATGAAGTTAAGGCATGTACTTATGTCATAGATTATCATTCTAAAATCAACAAGAGTCCTACATTTGAGTGGTATTAGGCCAACGGTTGGTATGGGGTTCGCCTACCTTAGAGTTCAATGGATTTGGGTTTGTTGATTGTTTCTTTCTTTATTCTTTCCTGCAATTTGCTATTCAAAAGTCGTTGGGCTTTGAAAATTTTGCACCGGTATCCTCCGGCTATGGCGACAACCATGTAAAAGGCATGGAAGAAATGAAGCTGGCAGAAACTAGGGACTATGATCTAAGTTGTTCGGAAATGAGGGAGATCTTTGGCATCGGGAGGCGTTGCTTCAGAATGGGACCTTTGATTAGGGTTTGCATCATGGACTATGGAAAGTGTATATATCATAAACACCTATAATATGGGTATTTGTAACATATATACCATATAATCATATACGATTTTTATAGTATATACACCTAATATATAGTGAGTGTGTGGTACTCTAGGCTCTTGGGCTACCACTCCTATGCTCACATAACAACAACCCTTGCGTCAAACGTAGTGAAAATTAACTTATAGAGGGTTGTAAGTTAGTATGACTTTTTGACTGTGGAATTGGGGTTGAAATTCACAACTTTTTAACTTCAAGGAGCACCACCATGCATTTTGAACACATGGCAAAAGGTTCATTCATTATTTTGCAATTTGAAGGGAAGCTTTCGGATTATCATTGCCATGTTTGTGTCCATGTACACTAAATAGTGAAATTAGGTTGCACCTCACTAATTTCTTCACATTCCACACTTAGAGAATATTTATTGTTATTATACAAGAATGCACTACTTTTGAGTTAGTTATTGGTGTAGTTGGGACTCATGAACCTCCATGTGTACAAATGGAAGTATTTGAAGAAATATTTGTTGACTTTGATGGCATGTAGAGTAACTTTCTTTTAGGTGCATAGTGTGGGACAGGTGCATTTCAATGCATCTCCCCTCCACTAGGCACCCAAAAGAGCCCCCATCAAATTTATTAGCCCTCCATGATTGTTTTTCCGTGTTGGCCTGCCTCTCCCCCCTCTTCTTGTAATTTGAATTCTAAATGCAAATGCAAACAATATGGAATAAGTCCCGTATCCCGTCTGTATTGTACCATATGTGTATGCATATCCATATACCGCATTTGTATATATATACACTATCTATACCATACTTGTATCCATGCTCGTATCGGTATCTAGGTCTCATTTTGGGAGGGATGGTGGGGTCGATTATATTTTTAAATGGCAAGTTTGTGTGGCTGCCTCTTTTCAGTGGCAAGTGCCAAGGCCGCAGAGTGTAGCTAGCCAAAATAGATTTCTTTTYGCAGCATTTTTATTATGCCCACTTTCCTTTCCAGTTTTTACTGAAATCCTAAATCTCCAAGTCAAGGCCATATTCGTTATATTGAGACTTTTCGCAATCTCATTATTATCCTCGACTCGAGGATAAACCGCTTTATCTCTTTACTCGTATTTTTTATAAATAGGTAATAACACCGACTTTTAGAATTTCATTATAGGATCATTATTTGAGTATTATTTATTTTTTTATTTCAATTACTATTTTTTTAAATGAATTTCTCAATAATTAGCATTGTCTCTCAAAATCTGTAAAAAGTCTCAATATAACGAATATGACCTTGACTTGGAGATTTAGGATTTCAATAAAACTGGAAAGGAGAATAAGTTATGAGTAGGTTCTACATAGATATCCAATTCCTTGGCCCAAGATTGAGGCAGTTGTTTTTAGACCCCAAACCAAGATTTACCAAGCTTCTCGCTCCGACAATATGGACAAGATGCGTGCTCTACAATTTAGACTCATACGAAATCTACATCCCAGACTCTTAGCTGTAAGACAAGTTACGCACGAGAACCAAAGGAAAAAGGACCCTGACATTTACAAGAAGTTGGTTGCCTCGGGATAGTGTAGGCATTATGTCACTATCAAAGTTGAGAGGGCTCTTTCTTCAAGTGCTATGGCTACATAAAATATACAATTAGTAGATTAAAATATCTAGTTGCTAATGGCTTATTGGCTTTGAGTACATTCATTCAAGTGTCGCAGTACAATGTGTTTAATATTAAGGACTTTTTCATTCCCAGCATTCCAATGTAAGGTAGACAAGCCTATTACCACCTTGACTTGCTATCTAAGTATCTTGGGGTCAATTCCAAAAGGAGCACATATTTTTAAGAGCTTTGCACTTGTTTCAAGAGTCAAATCCAAGAAATTATGATTTTCCAATCAAAATTGGAATTTTTGTGAATTTTTTAAGTGGTCAACCTTCAAATTACAAAACTGCCCCTAGACTAGAGTCATAAACAACCCATCAACAACCTACAACCACCTAATTAAGTACTATATATATTCTTTATTAACCAGTAAAGTTCCATGACTATGTTTTCACCAAAAATGCCCCCAAACTGCCATGTTTAGTACATGTATCAAATTATTTATTAAAACTTTTTTGAAACATGTAATATTAGGATTTTGTAGTATGCTGACTTGGAAAAATGTGATAAAATTTTTAGAAATGACCACCACGTGGATTGCAAGATAAAAGCATTCAAAGTCATCAAAATCATTTTTTAGGCTTTGTGAAAAAATGGGCAACTACACTTCACTAGCTCACTTTACTATGAAAAAATGTCCAAAATGGTGGTGCTTCTTTGGATTCATTCTTCAAGGCAAGTTGGCTACATTTCAAAAAAATTCAAATCATTTGAAATTGTAAAACATATAGGAAAGAATGATAAGTAAAAAAAAAGAAAAAAAATGATTCAAAATACTAAACTATTAAGAATGTAGTTTTAGAATTGAAAAACACCGATTCCAATGGTTGCAAGGTCGTAGTAAACAATCTTCATCCTATGATTTTAGGGTTCTTTAGAGTTATATATACGTGAAAAACTTTGAATCACAAAAATTATATATACATGAAAAACTTTAAAGTTTGAGCTACAAAAAAAAATTAAGATGTCATACATGGGTCTAAATGAGCTATTAGGAGCCAACTTCAACATAACCATCACTTATTTTGGACCATTATTGATTGTGTAGCTCAAACTTTTTTATATTTCTCCAAAATAAATATGCTATATGTTTCATAAATGTTCTAGTGTCATGTTTCACTATTATATAGTCTATGATACCATATTACAAGAAACCTCATGTAAATAGTGCTTTTAATCCTTTGTTGAATGTTAAATTTGATGTTCTAGAGATTTTTTTATTTATTGAAATTGATTATATTTTGAATAGAAGTTGTCATTGTTGAAGTTTTTGAGTAGAATATTCCATTAAAATTTCAAAAGGAACTCCAAAAGAACTGTTTTTTATTTTGCCATTGGCTCCTTATAACTCATTTGGACCCACATATAGTATTGTAAAATGGCGGTAAACAAAAAGAACAACACTACAGTTTGGAAACATAGTCATAGGCCCACCTTTTGCCCACCCTTTGAGGATTGAAGTTATTATGAAATGATCAATTAATCTTTACAATTTATTTTAGGATGTTTACAATACACAAGTTTCTTAATAGCGACCACATTAAAACATATTAATTTTTTTTTTAAATAATTTTTTAAATTTAGAAAATATAATTAAAATATTTTTAAATGTGATTAAATATGATTATCTATAAAACTGTCACACTAATGCTATCAGATCTGAAAATTTTGGCCATGTAGTTTAGTGGCCAAGATAAAATATATATGTATATATTTTATTTTGATGTTTTTGATGTTTTTTAGCTAGCATTCCTTGCTTGTTGTCAGCCCGCCCCCCTTTGAGGACTCATTTATTTTGCTAATGAACAAGGTTAGGATAAAATTACAAATTGCATAGTGGCCTTCCTAAAATGCCAAGCCCTAATCAAGACTTCATGTTAAACAATGATGAACGATAATTGAATAATGATTGAAGAAGTATAGAGATGATAATTGAATAATGATTGAAGAAGTATAGAGATGTTAATGTGACGCCATTATCTATGTTGAGAAGAGTAGCACAATTAATCTTAAAAAATGTCATCCATCACACCAACCAAGACTACCATTTGTACGGTACATTCTCATTTACTAATAAATTTTAAATTTTAAAGTAAATTAGCAGGAAGAATGTTCAATATTCCTATGTTATTATAATTGGACCAATACGAGGACCAAAAGTCTTGGGCACTTTGAAACCTCATTTTCTCTAAATTCTGTAACTGGTAGAGGAAGATGAGTCTCCGATAACAACCATGAAGATGAGTTTTCAACATTGAAATTTGTTACTCACCTCAATATTTGAATATTCAAAGGTTCTCTCCAATCAATGGGAACCTCTCCAACAATGGAAGTGGCTACTCTGAAACGCACTAAGTTACTGTTGAAGACATAGAATCCAACAGAGTCTGCCCCCCCCTGTGGAGCAAGTCCTGGAGAAGTATGCCTTTTGGAATCTGGTGCTTTCGACGTGAGCCAGCGGCGATGTGAGAGCGAAAACCTGAGCCTCCCTGCACAATGACTCTTGCAAGTTTCGGATTCTCGGATTCAACTGAGGAAAAATGATGTTCTCCTTGCTACTTAATTCTCTCATGGAGGCTTCCCCAGCAGCAGCTTTAGGGTTACTCTTCTGTCTCTTGGTTTACACAGATTCGCTGCATTACGACTTTTCAACGCGTCTCGTCAAAGGATTGCACAAGCGCCCCCCGATGATGACGAATTCTGGAGGCAGATTTCTTCGATTGCCGACGTTGGAAACTCTAGGGTTGTGTCGAGGACCTGAGTGACATGGCTACTTCACGAGCAAGKTCTCCTCCCATGGATTTGAGAAAAGGAAGGGCGAACAGAGGAGGGAAGAAGAGGAAGAAGCTACTCAACTCCTCCACGGATGCATCCCTGCGAAATCCTACACCCGGACGACGGTGCAGGTTGCCCGTGCTGAGCACTGCAACAGGGTTGCTYAATATGCTCAAGGAGCGACACCCAATTCTCAAGCTTCACGCGCTCAACAACCTCAACGTTTTCATGGAGCACTTCTGGCCGGAGATTTCAGCCGAAATCACGCAGATCGAGGCGTTGTATGAGGACGAGCACTTTGAGCACCGGCATTTGGCAGCTCTCGTGGCGTCCAAGGTCTTCTTCCACCTCGGGGAGCTTAGTGAGGCGCTCACATATGCTCTCGGAGCAGCTTCCCTGTTCAATGTCGCGGATGGTTCTGAGTATGTGCAAACGCTGGTTGCAAAGTGTGTTGACGAATACATCTCCATCAATTTGAGGCTGGAAAAGGGAGAGGATGGCCTCAGCCTGGATCCCCGGCTGGTTGCGGTCGTGGACAGGGTGTTGGATCAGTGTCTGCTGGATGGGAAGTCGGAGCAAGCAGTAGGGATTGCACTGGAATGTCGAAGGTTGGATAAATTGGAGGAGGCCATTACCAGAGGCCCCAACCCCGGAAACAAGTTGACATACTGTCTCAAACTCTCACAGACGTTCGTGAATTGTCGCGAGTTTCGGCACGAAGTGCTCCGTCTCTTGGTGGAGAGTTACCAGAAACTGGGCGAGCCGGACTAYTTGAGCCTCTGCCAGTGTTTGATGCTGTTGGATGAGCCTCACCAAGTTGCGAGGATTCTGCAGCAGCTGGTGCATGGTGGCTCGTCAGCTATGGTGGCATATCAAGTGGCCTTCGACCTATTTGAGAACGAGAATCGSAGCTTCTTGACAAGAGTGAAGAAATCTCTTCAGGACTACTCTGCTTCCGAACTGCCAGAAGGTAGCTCACATGCCAACAGAGGGTCAACTCAAGGTTGCAACTCCAGATCTGAGGGTTCGCTACCACGGCTGGATGATTGTGGAGGTGATCTGGCATCGACCTCCATGAATGCAGTGGAGCACAACGATGAGGGAGAAAGCTCATGCAGTAGAGGGAAACAGCGTTCTTGTTTTGAAAGATTGAACCACCTAAACGGCATTCTGACTGGCGACATCCCCATCAATTTGCACCTTCATTTCCTGCGCAGTAACAACAGGTTGGATGATGAAAAACAACACCAATTATGATAGTCGTTCCATAGCTATAAGCCCTCCTATCAAGATCAATTATTAACCAAGGTTTTCAGATGACCAAGTCGAGTGATCACACTGGAAAACCTGAACTATTGATTTTCCAGTGTGATCAAGAACATTGCAAGWGCTGGTCAAAAAATGAARGACAGAAAGTCCTATATGAACTAATCAAAACTGCTAAAAAACACRAGGCCAATTAGGGCTTTCTAGTCCCTTGGGGGTAAAYGACAAGCAATACAAACAAACCTCATTCTTAAAATGACATTCTAGATTGTTGCCACACTATCATTGATYGAAGCACACTCATCAAACATGCAGTGAAAACTTGGGATCCCCAGAGGTAAGATGAAAAAAGTTTTAGTGTACCCAAAATAGACACTCCCATGACCATTTATATGTGCATACTGATGTGGCAGGTCTGACCTGATGATCTTGAAATCCATCAAGCAATCGCTGGAGACACGAAACAGCATCTGTCACAGCGCCACCATTTACACAAACGCCCTCCTACACGCCGGCACCACAGTGGACACTTTCTTACGGGAGAATCTGGACTGGCTGCGATCCGCAACCAACTGGGCGAAGTTCAGTGCAACWGCAGGCTTGGGAGTGATCTACAGAGGACATCTGCAACARGGAGTCTCTCTCCTCTCTGCCTACTTACCCCAACACCGYGGCAGTCCGTTCTCCGAAGGTGGTGCCCTCTACGCCCTGGGTCTCATCTACGCCAACCACGGCGAGAGCATTCGGCACTCCCTTGTTGCCAGTCTCCAAAACGCCAATCACGAGGTGATCCAACACGGAGCTTGCTTGGGCATCGGTCTGGCGGGCTTGGGAACAGCAGACGAGGAGCTCTACGAAGAAGTGAAACACATCTTGTACAAGGACAGTGCAGTTGCAGGTGAAGCGGCAGGCATAGCCATGGGCTTGCTCTACGTCGGCTCAGGGACTGACAAAGCAGGGGAGATGCTGGCATACGCACAAGACACAACGCACGAGAAGATAACCCGGGGGCTTGCCTTGGGAATCGCGCTCACCGTCTACGGAAGGGAAAATGAAGCCGATCCGTTGATAGAGCGGATGACGCGGGACAAGAGCCCGGTGTTGAGATACGGCGGCATGTTTGCTTGGGCCATGGCGTACCGAGGCACCGCCAACACCACTGCCATCCGGCGTCTGCTGCACCACGCCGTCTCCGACGTCAGCGACGACGTGAAGCGAACGGCGGTGATTGCGTTGGGCTTCGTCGTCTGCACGCAGCCCGAGCAGACGCCAAAGATAGTGTCCCTTCTTGCGGAGTCTCACAATGCGTACGTAAGATATGGAGCTGCCCTCGCCATTGGAATCTCCTGCGCTGGGACAGCGTCCAAGMGCGCCATTGCCTTACTTGAGCCGCTGGTGACCGACACCATTGACTTCGTCCGTCAAGGAGGGCTCATTGGCATGGCCATGGTGCTGCTGCAGCACAACGAGCCTTCCGAGCCGTTTCGGAGACAAATTGAGAGGCTCATCAAGGACAGGTACGAGGAGCCGATGACGAAGATGGGGGCGATTCTCGCGCAAGGTATTCTCGATGCTGGAGGGAGGAATGTCAGCATTCGGTTGAGATCCAGGAATGGGCACTGCCGGATGACTGCTACGGTTGGCATGGCTGTGTTCTGCCAGTTCTGGTACTGGTACCCTCTGATCTACTTCATCAGCCTCTCCTTTTGCCCCACTGCTTTCATTGGTCTGACCGAAGAGCTTAGAGTTCCCAGGTTCAGCTTCATCTCACAAGCAAAGCCGTCCACGTTCGCTTATCCTCCAGCAACAGCCACTCCCCCTGTGGAAGTCACCACCAAGGTTGTTGGCCCTAGTGCCACTCTCTCTACAGGGGCAAAACGAGCTCGTGCTCCAGAAAACTTCAAAGCTGGAAACACTGTAGGCGTGCAGGAAGCAAGCACATCTTATGTCTCAGTATCCCACTCACTAAGTGGGGGCAAGCGCTCTCACAACATTGACCAGGCTATATGGACACAATCTCGTCCCAAGATGCCAGATCTGGCCACCAGAGAATCGTCACAGAATGCAGACATTGTCCAAGGGGAACGAGTACTAGATGCAAAGCTGCYACAGGTGGAGCTACAAGAAGAGCCCTCCTCAGAAACGCTTTGGAATCCCACTCGTGTTGTGCCAGCACAGGTGAAATTCGTTCACTTCCCTGAGGGTAGTCGGTTTGTACCCTTGCTACCGAAGAGAGCTCCTTCTGGGTTTGTCATCTTGCAAGACTGCGCTCCAAACGACCCTGCTGAGTATGTTTGGGATGTGGATGTATACACCCAAGCAACACCACAGAGCCCMTTTGGTGCTCAAGAAATAGTGGTCGAAAGAACTGATGCAAACCCGTTCTTGCATCTATGACAAGAGTCATTTCCAAAACATTTGTTTTGAGAAATCGTTTCCCAGACAGTGAAGGTTGGTTGGCACTGGCCTGTCACCGCACCTCCACGTCTGTGAAGATGCACACATCCTAGAAGGTGATCTCCTTCGCTCAGGCTGCAGACTGAAGAGTACACWGGGTTGGGTGTTTACCAGGCTTTCCCTGCATTTGACCTACATTGTAAACCACACTTGGGGTGCAGGGATTGTTCAATAGATAAAATAATAGTACAGTTTGGGGGACTTAAATACCTTGTTTAAAAATAGAATTGGAGCAAAGCAAGAAAGGAAGGTCCTAATGAGTTAGCTAAGCAATTCGCTTGGTTGGCCTAACTTTGTGAGACTTCGGTCCGGAGCATAAAAGCCTAATGAACTGGAAGCGTGAAAAGCAATAACTTTACAGGCAGTTRTATTGAAAAAGTGATATAGGGTGACAGCCATCATGAAGAAAGGTCGTCATGAAGCAGGCAATGAAAATGGTGCATGGCTTGCTCTACACGAGGGGCGTAACGCCCAACCTCGTAAGCTGGCGATGAAAGTCCATTCTGCACATCCTCGCAGAGTGCAATGTCCTCCTTCTGCAGTTTGAGGTCCATTTTATCCAATGAGCCATCATCATACTCACAAGAAATACAAATAGCAGCAACCCACAGGAACGGTAGCAATAAAATCACCAACAGAGTCGAYAATTACAAGKACTGGAACTGCCGGTTACCTGCACAACCTCGCTGTCTGCAATACTGCTTTCAATAAAGTCCTTGTCGTGCTGTAACAAAAACCTAGATAATGAGACATAGAGTGATGAATTTCAAAACCGCCTTTCAGCACTACTCGTGGTTATCCCAGCCTGGAAATAAACCCTAAGTGGCCACGTTAAAAATTGAAAATCCAATTTGGAAGCAAGTAATCAATTATTTCGAATTTCAAACATATTTGTGTACTATTCAAAAATGTAGGGAATGATTCTTCTTTCTATTGGTCCATTTTTTCCTTCTTGAAGCTTCCTAAATGTTATGTTCAACTCCTATAGATACGCAAGCAGCAACTTCTGACCATTTGGACACTTAGAAGTTAAAYTGTACTTCAATTCATCTAGATAATGGAGAACTTGCGTTGCTAAATTTACCTCCCAATGAGGGTTCTACGAATGTTAGAACCAAGTTCCTTTGAAATGAAAATGAAAATATGATGCACGTTAAWTTAAAAGTCAGAATATACCACTAGAGAGGAATCGAGAAACCAGTCGAACACCACTCTGCATTGTGACGGTGAAATAGGAAGCACCAGATTTGTATCCATCCAAGGCCCATACCTACCAATAMATACCACGATTACAATGCAGCCTACAATTTCACGTTATCTACAAATAAATATAAATATATAATATTAAGCTCTTACCACACCAACAGAAAATTTCAAAGAGAGTGGAACAAACAAGTGCATGCTCAATATATAATTCAAATGAGACGATAATGACCATCTCTCAGAAGTGTCCTGTATCTAGATCCATATTTGAGCATCACATATGGCATAAGAAAGAGGACACTAAAACAGTTAGGTGCCCCGATCCCGTTTCCTATACTAAACCCGTTACCAATATCAACTCATCTATTATCATACTTGGTTGGCTAAATTACTATGGTCGCTCATCTTTGAATCAAAATGGGGTTGTCTGCTGTTGTAATCTTGCCATCCGCGGCCAAAAACGCGACGCAATTCAAGCTCCGCAAACGCAGCGTCCGTGTACCATGCGCTCGGCGGTGTCGACGCTTCCTCAATCGGCACATGTCGCCGGAACTCACGCACAGTCATGTCCAAGGGAGCCCCTACCCCCGTCGTCTTCGTCTTCTTCACATCTTCCTCTTCATCTCGAGTTCGGCCATAGCTCAAGCGTTGCTGCGTCTCCTGGCCCCTTGCCGCCCCTGACATCGCCCTCCACCACATTGTCCATCTCGGGGATCCACGTCTAAGGGCTACCCGAGCTCCCATCTCTACGACATTTGCTTTCCCAAAAGAGCTGCGCGATTCTTATAACATAAAAGCAACAATTGCGGGGACAATTGATCTGAGCTTTCTCGAAAATCTTGGACAGAAACCGAGAAAAAGACGGTCGCTGAAGCTCTTGATCTCTCGATTATGAATCGGCAGAACAGTATGTGCAAATCCGCAGTTTTCTTGGGAAGAAGGTGCAGATTTTGCAGGGCGTGGTTGCGTGTCAACATCCCTACCAGAGCAAGGAACCGGAACTATGAAGTAGATKCTCTGCCATAAACGGTATGGACACTACACTACTAATGGTATTTACTGTTGGCAACACTAATTACGAGCACAACACTAAATGTCAACAATCCTGTTAATGTTATCAACACTAATGGTCCTCAAATTGTCCTCATAGACACTATTTGTCAACTATTGGATTAATTATTTTACAAGATTACATTCAGTGTTACATATTATTTCATCAAATTGCAATGAAAAAAATATATGTGTAAATGTATGAATTAAGGGGAGGTGAACACAACTATGCAAATCACTTGAAATTTAGAGTGGGTGTGGTAAAAGTTCAAGTAACACTATTGATAACATAACACTAAATCCCATTGTTAATATAGCAAGTGGATATGGTCATATGGACACAGGGACCTCACAACTTTTAACTCCCAGTGCTTAAGGCTTTTTTGAACTTCTAGGAATTTGCTCTATATTGAACAAAAAGACAACATTTTGATAAGATGAATCAATTATTTTTGAAATGTAACCGTACAAATTCAATCTAGACATACTAAAGATCACTAAGGAAAAGAAAACAACAATATCACTTATGAATTGAAAGATTATAATGTTTGATCATGAGGGTGTTAAAACTGCAAAAGTAATTTGAAGTCTTTCAATTATTCTTTTACATGACAAATCTAAAAAGTTGGCCATCAAATAAAATATGAGTTTGAAGGGCCTAACATGYACAACTCCAATCAACTTATAGCTTTACAAAATCTTCTTTAGATTTTTTTTAAATGAATTTCTAATGTGGTTTTTTTTCCAAGCTCTAGTGTATTTGAGGCTCATTTCCAAGTGCCCTCAACACTATGGAAAGTCAAGATTGCAATGGACACCCTTGTACACAATCTTGAATTGAAAAATCACACACAATTGTTTTCAAAATTGGATTTTTGATGCAAAGACTAGAATTCTCAAAGAAGTTTTCAAAAATATAAACTACCCAAAATAGCAACTTGGACAGGTTTTAATGAACTTCAAAGTTTTGCAGCACACAAGATTTGGGTGCCTTGGGCATTTAGGAATTAAAGGGTAGAAGGGAACCATATATACTTGCCATATGTAATTCCTATATTCCGAATTATGTATTAACCCCTAAGTACCTAAGCCTTTCCAAATATGTTTTCTCTATAAAAAAAAGAGCATGGGCATATCTCCAACGAAGCAAATTATTTTTTGTTTAAAAGTTTACTCTATAGATGTTTAAGGAGTTTTCTTAGTACTGAGCATAGGAGTTTTGATTGTGAAACTGCATACTTAGGGTTTGTGAGATTATAACAAGTCATATGTATATATCTTATTTTTAATATGTTGCACCTATTCACAATGAGAAATTTTCATGTAAGAGTTTTTTGGGATTAAAGTTGACATGAACAACTAGAAATTGTGTCAATACACTAAAATGCACTTCCAAATTCCAAAAACACTAAGTTCAAATGAAGAGTTTTAAAAACTTGTTATACAATCTCCATTGCAATTGTTGAAATGCAATTTCTTATGATAGGTAGAAATTGCTAATAACTCTAAATAAACACTTGCATGTTTCATTTTTCAATGGTGAAATTCATGGAAATACTTTATTCTTTCCATTGGAACCATTTTCAAAACAAATGGGTATATACAATTTTTTAGATTTCAAATCGAGAGATAATTGGCAACCTTTTCTTATCCACTAATGGTACATAWATCCCTTTGAGTACCTCTCAAAAATCAAATATTTACTTTTTTCAATGATAAATAAAAATTTCTAATAGATAACCTTCAACATTGTTTGTAAGAAATTCTTGAATTTATAACTAAAGGAGTAATCTACCCATAGGATTTGGTTCAATAAAGAGACAATTTTATGTCACTATTGTATATCTTAATCCATGGACCTTCTACTAAAAATAAAAATAAAAATTTCATCTTGCAACAACAATGTCCCAAGCCGAGGTGCCCAAATTGTACACAATAATCAAGAAACATTAGGGGTATTAGAATACAAAATTCATGCCTTCAAACAAGAGACAAGTTGGTCAAATAAATGTATTTTAAGTTCCTACTAGGAATATAATATTTTAAGGAATGATATATTGAGGAAAAACTTTATAACTCATATTTGTACTACATAGAATATGATTGAAAACAAAATAATAACTTAGTTTTGTAGATAAAATCAGGACACCAATATAGCAACAAGAATTAAAGGAGTATATAAAATGACATTGAAGAAGTACTTTGGAGAGTGCAAGAATCACAATGAGGTTCAAAGATATTCTTTTTCTCCTATTAAATTGAATTTTTTAATTATCAAATTCTATTAAATGGTTGGAATATAGAAATAAGTCAAAAAAAAATACAATAGGATACAATGGGTGTATTTAACCCCTAAATGCTCTAGGGGACTAAAAGCGTCCTCACAGTCTAAAAGTTCAATTCAAAGTGATGTAACTTTTGCATCCGATGTCCAAATTCAATAAAACTTGTTGGAAATTTTGTGCTCTTTTTTCTAGTTTTTGTAATAAAATATTCAGGTCAATCCAAGATGAGCAAATGTTTTGGGAGCCAATCGAAGTTCACAGGTTCAATTTGAGTTCACCAAACTGCATTGATGGTTGCAACTTCAGGGGCTTGTATCTCCTTCATCAAATGTTTGTTTTCAATCAAATTTGTTGGGTTATGTTACCCTTGAAGTCTCGTTATTGTGGTAAAAGTTTTATGTCAATCCAAGTTGTTTTGTGAGATCTCCTAAGCCGTGCATCTTCTAGTTGTATTCTAGGTACCATGGAAAAACTCTCCACAAGGAAGGATGCACATGCTTTGTTTTGTGGGACCTAAGGTAGGTACACCTTAAACTAACAGCAGTCGTTTTGCAACAACTAGAAAAAGACATAAATCCGAGTGCAAGTGGACCCAAATCCAAGCGCAAGTGACCCGAAGTAGACATGTGGGGGTTAAAAAAGTTGTCACTCTACCAAGAAGTGGCCAATCACCCGCTTGAGATCCAAGCTTAGAGTGTGTTGTTTTTGGGTGTTTCTGTGCCCACTTTGGTGTTAGTCTAGTGTCCACAATAGGTGCATTTACATAGTTGTTTTCAAAAATTTGTATTATATTCATACAAGCTCGGAAAAATACGAAAATGATTTTGTTGATTTCCTATTCTATTTCCTAACAAGTACACATCGTTTTATTTTGTAGCTACCCTCAAGATCTGCAAGTTTAAAACAAGTCTTGCTTTTAGGTGCTTCTTTCTACCTTATAGTGTGAAAGATATTGAAGTTTGAAATTTTTGCGAATAAAAAAGTAGAAATCACTTTTACTTTATTTTATTGTGACTATGATACAACAATTTTTTATTCTATTAGGTTTGGTTGGATTGATCTGGTTTCGTTTGTGATGGTAATTGACATCTCCATGAAAATTAGGCTTGAAAATTAGGCTTGCAAAGTTAAGGCAAAGTTGGTACCTTCAAAAAACTCTTGGTTGATAGGAGTACACGTGTAAAACAAATTATTTATTGTCTTGACCTCTACAACAAAAGATAGTAGGCCTCCAAAATTTCCATGTACAATCAGGAAAAGTAAAAGTAAGAGAAAATTGTAGAAATCAAATGATATACTTGTGGCCATAATGTTTTATATGCTTTGAATGAGATTTTTTGTTTTGTGTATTTGTTTGTTTGTTGCGGTAAGATTTCTTGGACTGTGTGACCCTTGGTTGCAATCTTGGTACCGTAGGAATGCTCTTTGCAAGGAAGGGTGCATAGACTTTGTTTTGTGATATTGGAACCTACAATGTAAAAGATATTGAATTTGAAGTTTTCATGAATCAAAAAATCAAAAAGTTAATCTTTTCAATTATAGTAGAGGGACCCATTCCTAACCAGCACCCCACCACCAATCAATAGGGTGTTGAATTTCCGACGAAGGCTCAAATAGATTTCTATTTTCTCTTTGGAATGCGTGTTTTTGATTTTTTCAAGGTTTGGACCAAAAAATTCATGACACGTAAGTGAACAAGAAAGTAGGAAGCAATAAGCAGGAAAGTAGTTCTTGAATGATCAGAATTGGATGACTCTAGATGTTGATCATGGGTCAAGCCCAACTTTGGCCTTTCAAAATTTATAGTAATTTCATTGCAAGAGATAAAATCACCAATTTTTTTGCAATATTCACCTAGAATATTCATCATTTCTGTCAATGCACGTCTGAAAATATTTCCTTAGCCTACGACTACCTTAGATCATGCTTGGAATTGCTTATTTCATCAGTTACGGGTCCCTCTACCATATACTATAGTAACAAAAGAGGGCACCTTAAGGACCACCTATTCCCAATGATGGACCCATATCCAACCTGTAGGGTGTAGTTAATTCCAATCAGGGGTGGAATAAATTTCCAATCAAAGTTTGGCATGTTTTTTTTTCAAGATTGGGGCTAGTAAATTCATGTTAAGTGCCCCAAAGTAGTGAGCAAGACACTAGGAAGTGATGAGCAAGAAAGTAGTTCTTGAATGATGGGCATTAAAAGAGTCTAGACGTAGGCTATGGGTCTAAAGCACTTTTTGGCTTCCAAAATTCATAGTAATTTTAGTCGAAGAAATAAAATTAATATAAATTTTGCAATCCCCGTAATTCCTATCTTTGAAGATGGCAAAACATTTACATTGCCTTAAACTGCTCCACAAGTTGTGCAGAACTGCTTAAGTGATTGTTCATGGGTGGTTCAATTATAGCACTTATAAGTGAAAAACCTTGATCCTTGTATAACATCAACTTCTAAGTAGCTGCAAGAATATTTTAGGGAGAGTGATAGCGAGAACTCATGTACTACTTCCTATTATACATTTTTTCACTATTTGAAGGATCAAACAAGCATGATTAAACAATTGTAATCAAACAACTTGTTCTATGTTGATTTCAATAACATCAAAAAATCGTCGATTTACAAAAGTTAGTGTAATTTATAGCATTTTTGAACTTAAGACGATATTGAAAATTATGATTTAATTTTTTTGGATTCGTCAAAATAATTATGTGTGTTATAAACTCTAGTCTTTGTGCAAAAATATTTGTACCCAAAAAATGCATCACATGGCTCTAACATATAAATTGAATGCATTGACTTATTCAACAAATATTTTAAAGGCAAGGGCATTGAAATATTACAATGGTTCATGCTGCAACCTATACACTCTTTACAATGGCTAATTAATGCAATTCAGTGCTCTCAATTTTCCAAAAAATTTCAAATATTGTGAAAATGGGTCATTGCAAGAAAAGGTGTGCAAAAAGCGTAGCATTTTTTACAATACTCATTTCTTTTCTTCGGGAGTACTTTAAAATTAGAATTTTTTTTTTAAATAGTGAAAAATATGTTTCATATATACACCTTTACGAAGAATGTACCCTAGGAAGAAAAAACATAGAGAAATTCTCTAAGTAGGAGAACTAGAAAAGTGCAAAATCTCATGAAACTAGTTGTTGTTATTGTAATTTCACATTTTAATTTACAAAAAATAGGAAAATCAATTTTCAATGAAAATCCAATTTAATGATCCATTTTAGAATTGGTCATTTGGGAAGAGTTGATGGTGATGAGATTTCACCAAACAATGATCTAAGAACCATCTTCAATGTTAAAAAAATGGTGTGTAATGGAAGTGTTGTTTGCACTCAATCATGTGGAGGACATGAAATAACATATTTTCAAATTTCCTTTGGTAGATACATGCTTTATTACTATTCAAATAGACCATGAAAGTTTTAGCTCCAGATCATTAAATTTGGAGATTCGTAATGTAGTGAAAACCTGTAGACTTCAAAGTGTGACAAATGAACAAAAACAGTTTTTAAATATAAAGTGATTTTTTTGAATTTCTAAAAAATAAGGGATATGATTACCATAAAGTTAGACATGTTCTATAAAAATCTCATGTTCATTGGACATGTGCTTCAAAACTTATAGCAAACAATAAGAGAGTATACCCCCATTGTGACGCAAAATAGTACTACCCTTTCTTGCAATGACCGAAATCAACTTCATTTGTATGTTTGTCAAATTGTGATTTTCTTAAAGTCCATTAATGACAACTTCYTTCATTTCTATGAACAACTAACAATATGAAATGATGTATATTAAAATGCCAAAGCAAAAAATGTTTTTTGGAATTAGAAAGAATAAAATAAATATAAAGTACTTCCAAATTATGATGCATAAATCCTTATGATATAGTTGTTCGAAAGAAAAAGTTTCAAATACACACTTAGATTTGTTTGTTCCTATACATATTTGTAATAGATGAACACAAACAAGAAACAAATTATCTAAACAAGCAAGTTTTTAGAATTAATTAATTAGTGCCTCATCTATTAAGAATTAACCTTGGAAATCCAATAAGTATAGAAATCATCGGGGTGAATATTCATTTCTCTTCCAAATGCACCTTTGTTAGTTTGATTGCAAAGAATGTAGAAGTCAACATTTTGCTTTTTTATTCATTTAAATGCTCAAGGTTCTCTTAATTTCTAGTAGTGTGCCTTGTGTTGTTGCCACAAATGGAAAAAATTCCACAGCCAATAGTAAATTTTAAAACCCCCCAAAACTCAAAAATCAATAACTTTCTCATTAAGTGTCAAAACACCACAAAACCAATCCTATGCACCCCTCCTTGCTGAGGCCTTTCCAATGATACCAAGCACGCGATTGGAGGATGCACAATCTATTTTATAAATTTTTAGACCCAAAAATAATTCAAAAATCAATAACTCTCATGTCATAGGTCAATACTCCACAAAACCAAGCCTGAGCACCCTTCTTTGTTGAGGGCTTTTTGATGGTACCAAGCAAGCGACCGGGGATGCATGGTCTGGAAGATCTCAATGTAACAAACAAATTAAAGAAGAATATTCTATGTTAATTTAATGTATAGATGTATAGATCCTTAGTGTCTCCAAGATGGAATTTTTGGTGTCCTTGAAAGTGATGAAAATGGTTTGCCACAAGTGGATCCAAAACCTCTGTCGGTTAAGGAGAAGATGACTCAATTTGATTGGAATGCATGTAATCAAGCCTTGTTGTCATTCCCCCCAAATAGAAGTTTGGATCACAATTTAATTGCAAAGTTTGTTAACCCTTGAAGGACGGCGCGGACGTTTTGTATCCTTTGGATGACAAAAAAATCATTTGCTGAGTGGATACTTGCCAATTTTCATCTGTTCTTTTTTGTGAATGTGACCACACATATGTCAATCATCATGGGAAGTCAAATTTAGTGTCTTTAATGGCTTCCATATTTTTAGATAGCCCTAATGCTATGAAGATTGTAAAGATTTTCACATGAAAGTGTTTTGTGCCCCCTTGCCCTTCTCGCAATTTTTGAATGGGTAGCATTAGGTGTTGGTTTGTACAATTTTTCCAAAGTTAAACATATGCGTGAATAGTGTTTTTTCCCTCGGTCAAGCACTACATGTTACAACCCGCCTCTCCTTACGGTGATAGGTCCGTCCTTTAAGGGTTAATTTTCAAAGGAACTTGCACCTATAATCTTTCAAATAAGCATTTTGAGTTCAAGTTCACCCAAAATTGCCTAAGCTTTCACAAGAAGATGCYACAAAWTTTAGGCAARAATTTTCATCACYMCAATGGCCTTTCTTTCTCGATAAAGTAACTACATCTAAAATTATACAAATAAGCAATTCATTGTAGTTCCCATTATTATATATAAATGAAAAACGTTTGAAGACGATCGATTTTACAGAGGCGAAGGCGATCGATTCGGGCGAAGATCGGTACCCAAATTGCAAAATTGCAATCTGCTGTGCAGGGGATGGAGATCCCGCGAGGAGGATGACAAGAGCCGGCAATCCGGGTGCCTTATCCTTTGTGGGTTTTGCAGGGGCTTCAACTGCCCGCAATGGATTTTTTCGTCTGCCCGTGGGTGAATCCGAGGTAAAATCACCTATTCCCGACGAAGGACCCATACCCAACATACCCAACCTGTAGTATGCATCTATTTCCAACGAAGGCTAGAAGAGATTATGAATGCAAGCTTGGAATGTGTATCTTTCTCCTTTTCAAGATTGGGACTAATAAGGTCATGACACATGTCTCAAAGTATTATAAAGTGTGTTGGAAGTACTGATATTGAAATCAATCTTTTAAATGATCAAAATTAGAAGAGTCTACACATTGGCTATGCGTTTGGAGCTCTTTTTGGCTCCCCAAAATCATAATCTTGTAGTAGTAATTTCAATTTTTGGAATAAAAGTGTGAAAAATTTGCAATCCTCATATTTTCTATTATTCTACATGGGAAAATTTGCATTGCCTCATATTCCTTATGATTTGTTCCCAAATTGCTTAGATGAACGGGTATGGGTGGTTCTACCTTAAGTCAATTTGTTTTTGGTGATCTATTGCAGAAAAACCCACCTCCTTCAAGGCCGCCTTCAAAGGTATAGGAAATTTGGGTTGTTTTTTTGYTAAATTCATYTAAGTGAAGAGTCTAAATTTGCCTAATATTTCTTAYTRTAGTAAATTATGAAACACAAATAGAAATATATTGTAGAAATCAATGTGTCTATCTTACAAATAATCGCCACRAGAGCCATATGGTTGGAAGGCAMTGGCAAATTTACCCTATTTAAGGTATCGGTGGACATTGAACAAATGACTCTTGAAGAAATTTTATTGACTTTTGGACAAAAGCTTTGCATTAACATTGATAGAAGCTACATGTGAGGAAGTCTAGATTGGATTTTATTCAAAAATGTGAAGAAGTTTGAATAAGATTTTATGTGAAAATTGAGCTAGTAAGAGTTGTAGGGTTAGAACCTCAAGTAGATTTATAGGTTGTTACAAATAGAGATAATTAATTGATTTTGCCCAGCCCCTTATATTAGATGTTTTTTCAGCCCCACAAAAGCTTGTTTTGGGTTTGTTGCCCAAAACTATTGTTTGCGCAGGGAACTAGTGACTGGTGATCAAAAATTTTGAATTTCATTAAAAAAAGTCAAAAATGTTAGAAAGGATAAAGTCCTAAACTAATTTAATTTTGATTTTTTAAAATTTAGTTTAATTTTTCAAATACTTAATATAATTGATTTTAAAAATTAATTAATTAATTAGTTTTATCTGACGTAGCAGTCTCTTGGCTACGTCAGACTACCTAAGTGGCAAAATTCCTACAGTTCCTAGAGTTCCTAGAGTTCCAAATGTGTTCCCACACCCCGGAAACCCACAATCTTCTAAATGCCAAAAAACATCTAATGATTTTTTCTTTGTCGTTTGATTCTTCCACCGTTGTTTGTAATATTATTGATTAGGTTTAGATTTTTTTGTTAATCAATTACAAAGATATATTGAAATCATATAAATGCCCTTACAATTATATTCAAATTGAAGCCATACTTGGATTCTAATTTTCAAAATTGTATGATCAAGTGTGAGATTTTCAAAACTTRTATAAATTGCAATAGTGAGGTGATGATTAATGTTGAAACTTGGATGTWCAAAGGACTGCCACTTCTTCCATGCACATAGGAGTTGTTGATGCAGCTAGCTACAAATAAAAAAGGAGTTGGTAAATTTTCTATATCTTATTTTTTTAAGATTGTGAAAGCCAAACAATGGCTTATGAATAGTCAAAGAATGGTTTATGAATGCCATCAATCAATTTTTGTTCACAAAAAAATCAATGACTTTCATCTAACTTTTGTGTAGGATATTCTTAGTGTTATATATGCCATATTGAGTTCATGCCATATTGAGTTCAAGCCATATTGATTTTATAACAGGTCTTATTTTAGAAAGCAAATATCCATGAGTATTTTACGTCTTTGGTTTTTCTTTTTAGAGCTTGATTTTGAACTTCAAAATAAATCTTTTGCTTTGGACATGAACTAAAGAAATTAAGAACCCTTGGCAAGTCTATTGTAGCTTGAAAATTTTGGGAAAAAMCTAAAAGTGACTATTATAATACAATTTGAAGTTGAGATCTTGTAACCAAGTTTCAAACTTTAGAATAGTGTGGAAATATGGTTTATATTGCACGATGTTCTACGCTATAATGCACACTCACACTGAGGATTTTTTTAACATATTTTGTACTTGACATAAATTTTTATTTTTTTCAAAAATTCATAGTAATTTTGAACCTTCACAAAAGAATGTGGGAATTTTATGACTTGTAAAAGACCTTTGATTTCAACTCAAAATACAAATCTACAAATTTCCATCCTACATAATGGAAAAATGAAGCATATAATCCAAACAATTTTGAAGTTTGCTTGCATAATTATGGSCTATGTTTTTACAAGGCTAATAGCAATACTATAACACCATCTTTGTCAACCATTTTCTTATAAGTAATTGATAATCATAGGTGAACATACCTTACATCTTTACTTGTAAGATATGTGCACCCGTGATCATCAATGTCCAATGATCAACACCTACATTTGCATAAAAAAATGAAATACAAACAACATATATCAATAATACAAAATGCACACTATCAAACAATGAGGTATTGTAYCCATATATTCTATGTCAAATATTTGATTTTTCTTGATGGATGTTGGAAATAGAAATATTTTTTAAAACCTGTGTCAACAAAAAGTGACAAAAAAAAATTCTAATAATTTTGAATTTTCTTTTAAGAAATATATTAAAAGAAGCTCTACTATGTTGATAAGGTAACATGAGATTATTGGATTGATCGATTTTTAATATACCTATGAACATTAATAATTTATGATAACATTTCTAAATGATGCATACTAAAATACATGGGAATCCTCTTCCATTTGCTAATAAGGTTTCAATTTAATACTTTATGTTTAATAATAACAAATACACTCAATTGCTATTATCAATTACAGGTGCACCTACATCACCTCAACCTATTGTGCGGCATGGCTCTCAATTTCAAAACAATGTATAGCCAACTATAGTAAAACCACCCATTATCAACTACATAAGCATTACTTTGAAGAATGAAAGAAATCATAGGAATTACAATCCTTTTATAATGTTCTGCCTTGAATTGAAATTATTATGAATTTTGGAAGTCAAAAGTTGATCTAAACCCATCACCAACACATAGAGTCTTCTATAACCGTTGACTCAAGGGCTACTTTGGTTCTTAAAACCAAGCACGTATGTCATGTCACTCATGGTTTGATGGTTAGAAGATGGTCAGAAACCAAAAATTGGTGGTTAGAAATCAGTCATAGTTTCTATTGAATTTCCCAGTTTCTGGAGCTTGGCCATGGGGGCATGGTTGATAATGGGTGATTCTACCATATTTTTTTTCTATGAATCGGGACAAAGGAGATATTCTTTCTTTCAGATTCCACCTTCAATTTAATTCATGAGCTACTCTTATTGCGTTTTCCAAGAATGATTTTGTCCAAGGCTTGTTCTTTTTAGAGGAGTAAGAGGGAGATGAGTGGATTACCAAAAAGCCTTAATTTTTTCAAAAAACTTCAAACTAAGAAAAGTTGGTAAATCAAGCCTAATTTCATCTCCAAAAATCCGTTTGTGATTTCAAGCCTCCAATCAAAAGTTATGGACAAAATTCAGAGAGGGTGTTTGAAAATGTAGAAAAAAGTGTCCCTTCAAATTCCTCTCTTGATTCGTCCAAAACTTTCAATTGGAGACTCAAAATCGCACACGAGCTTTTATATATTAAAGTTAGCATGATTTACCAACTTTTTTAGAGTTCAAAGTTTTTTGAAAAAATTATTCTACTAAGTCTAAATTAAGTCTAAAGTTCTACAATGAATACAATTCTTACCCGTAGTATTTTCTTTTCTTTTTGGTCTAGTATTGTTTTTTTTCTAACTTATGTAATCCTAATATGATTTTCTACTTTTTTATGTTTTTATTATTATTTTATCACCAATTTACCATTTGCCTAATTTGGTTATTTTACCAAATCTTGCTTACAATCATTTTTGTTTAGAACCCCTATTTTCCCTTAGAATTTTTCCTCTTGGTTTTTTTGTAATTGTACTTTTCAATTTTATACCATTAATTCCCAATGYTTTTAAATTTACCTAATGAAAAACTTTCTAATTGATAGTTATGGTTTAATCATAAATACTAATATTTTTGGATTTGTAAATTCATACATTGTTTATAATCCCCAATTTCTAAAAGGTGAAGAAAAATGGTGGTCTACAACATCCTCAAAAGATATTATTGGGTTTCAATTGGGTGCACTAGGCATATGAATTAGGAGCGGGTATGTGAACGCATGAGATTTTTTCCTTTTCAAATTTCCATTACCTTATAAAAATATCATCATAAAACTCAAGGAAGTAGATTGAAGAAGCTAAGACAAATCTTTTTACAATGCAATGGAGTATGTCGGATAATTGTCCCTCATTGCTCTTGCCGGTAGCCAAAGATGAATGCATACTTTCCAAGCAAGGTATGCCTCACACCAAGCCTCTACGGGAAAGAACTTGTATTCACTGTGAATACATAGAACATGCTCTTTACTTAGGCATAGCTTCTACCCATTTATTTCTTATTTTAATTGTTTTTAATCTCATAATTTGCTCCACAACTTTGCCAAGGTATTTATAATTTCATGTTTTCTCCAATACGTAAGGGAACCATCACAAAAATGTGGAATACTGGAATCAGAGGCCCAAACATGGTCGCCACATCCTACAGCGGTTAAAAATATGGAAGCAATTAAAGACACTACATTTGACTCCAAATGATGATTGGCATATGTGTGGTCACTTTCACAAAAAAAAAATCCCAATTCTTGGAACATCTCTTATCGAGCACCAATCCAATCAAGTCTAATCCATTGCTTATCTAGATCATTGATATGCAGTTTTTGGAAGATATTTTCATTGTCTACTTGATTCAATACTGCATTTTTGGAACTAATCCTATTCATAGTAATTTACGAACCAAATGTACAAAAGCCAACCCATCAACTCATTGGCTATTTACACAAAGTCATGCTCTAATATATCATGCAAGAATACATGTCAAGGCTCCATAAGAAAAATGTTCTTGATGCAAAGCTTTCAGTTCAAGAAGCATAGCACAATATTCCTATACAAAGCTTTTTTTCTTTTCGTGGACTAGTAAGAAAATAGGAAAAAAATTCCTAAGAATGATGTTAGTCATCAGTTACTTCATAAAACTTTCCAATCGACCTGAGTGCTTGAAGAAGGCTGTGATGCAGCCATGTTTGTAAGAAACTCCTATTCCTCAGCCAGAAACCTCAAATAGTAGAGCAAGAACTTATCCAAATCGCAAAACAAGAAAGCTCAGGCATACAGCTAGAAGCAAGTGTAGTGTAGTATAACAATTTGAGAATAACACTGAGCCTAATGAAGAAGTCACAATTAAGTGTGGTCAGTAGGTCTGTGCAGTAAGGATGCAGTGAGAACTGGTCACTGAGCATCTCAAGGCATTTTCATTTAAGGCCAATAATTTCTTAAGGTGGTTACTTGACATGTTTAATCAAGTTTTGCCTCATTAACTTTCAATCAATTATTAGAAATAGCCACCAAATCTCAAATTTTAGCACCAGATCTTGATGTATGTGACTATGGGTGCTATATGAGAGATCATTTGTTTTAAATTTGGAGGCTTATTAACTTCCCAGATGCCAATCTCATTAGGCTTTGCAGGTGGAAGCTTAACAGTCACTCATAGTGTTCCAAATGTAACTAGTCTTAGATGATTCAAACTCCCATTATAGGTAGTTGATCAATATAATAATAGATATGACACTACTCCATCTTACATAGAGATGGTTATGTTCAGTGTACAACCATAACTATTCACTGTCAAATCAATTCAAACTAAGAAGGTAAATGGCATAATAGAAATAGATTAGATGGACTACTTTATATGTTTTCAAAGACATGTCAAGTATTCTAGATTTATCTTATTCTTCAATATGAGCAAGGTCAAGTATTGGAAAATTTAGGAAAAATCATTTTTTCCTTTTCCTTTTCAAAGGTCAAGTATTGAAACAAATTAGGAATATAGAAATATTCCTTTTTATTCTTCAATATATGTGCAAGGTCAAATATTGAAAAAATTGGGACTAAAAAATCTCTCTTTTTTATCCTTCAATACATGTGCAAGGTCAAGTATTGAAAAAAGTTGGTAATGATTAAAATATATGAAAAAGAAAAGAAAATAGAGCCTATAGTGTACGCTTTATTTTCAAATATACAGACAATTATATATAGGCTTAAGAGTCTATACATGTAAAAGCACTAATATAGTTGGAAGTTTATGTATAGAACATGAATCTCTCTCTCTATATATAAGTATATTATAAGTATTTCTAAATATCTCGATACTTTTAGAATCCAAAGCTATTTTTAAGCAACTATCAAGGATAAGTGCTTGAATTAAAAAGCCGGAAAAAGAAAAAAAAAAAAAAAAAAAAAGCGGATGAAAATTGGCAAGTATCCACTCAGGAGATGAACTTTTTTGTCATCCAACCGCCTCGTCCTCTAAGTGTTAATGTCGAACCTCGGAATTTCGGAGAACCCTCTGATTTCCACGATTCATTTGCATCCCCAATTCCTATTCACATCGAAGCTTCAATCACCACCTTCGCTTCTGAATTTCACAACCCATCTCCATCTACAGCTCCAACATTCCCCAGATCCCGAGTTTCCAGGAGATTCGGGTTTTGGGTTTTAGAGCTAGTAACCCGCGATGGGGACTTGGTTACAAGCCAGAATGGCCTTGATTCCTCGCTCTGCTTCCCTACAGGTATGTCGAGGTTCGATTCCCTCTCCAATTGCACTGGATGCTTCTTCAATTGGGATTGAGTGACCTAATTTCAGAGGGACACTGGCTGTAGGGATGTGGAGGTTCCAAGCTAGGACTCATCGTTCGCAGGAAACATGGTTTGTTTCGGTCGTTGCGGAAGCTCCAGAACGAGAATGACGGTGMYATCGGTGCYAAAGGAGGCAGTGAAGTCTTTCAAGGGTGATCGGAGCGAGACTGTGCGAGTGGGGGTTCTGGGTTCAAGTGGCTACACGGGATCAGAGGTAACTAGAAATGATTTACATTGCATTCTGGAGGGACATCCCTCAACATCCTTGGAATTTTTCATGAAAAAGAATGGAAGGGATGCGCACCTATAGTTGTCACTAATTACAACTGAGCATAGTTTCTATTAGGACAACATAATTTGTTTTCATTTGATTTATTATTGGCAACTGAAAGAGGTTTCCAATGCACTTTAGTTTGCATTATTTGGATACAGACTTTGGGATAAATTTTAGATAGAACTTGGATAAATCTCTATAGGTATGGTGAATTTTGTTAAAATAGCAATATTAAATTAAAATGGCAAAAATTTCACAACTTTGGCATTTTTTAAGGTTTAGACCGAGCAATCTGAAATCTATACCCGTTCTAGATGTTTGAAATCTATATAAGTTCTAGATGACAATTTTAYAGTTTTGATTGTGTGGTTTGAAAAACGGCATATGCATTCTAATGAAATTCACCATAAATTTATTGTTTATTCATTTCATGTTYAAGAATTACATACAAAGAATGATTTGTTTGGACAATTTTCTTCAATTCCCAACAAGATCCAACATAATCAAAACAAAATCAAGTAACAATTACAAAAAAAAATTGTATGATTTTTGGTTTGTTTACTTAGATTTTGGAGAGCATTGCAYACATTGGCACATATATAAAGATTGTTTGAAGAACTATCTATCAAATTTCTTCAAACACGATTCATGTCAATTCAATTAAAGCAAAAMACACCAATCATTTTAGGTTGCATTTGTCTATTAAAAATAATTTAGTTTTTTAGTTTATCATGGAAAAGGGCTCCTATTGACTCCTCTTTTTCACTCCACACCTTCTCATTCTTCAAATTACAATAGAACCTCTCTAAGCCAATAAATCTTTGTAAGTTTGTACACCAATGTTGTTAGACGAGTCCCAGACTAGGCCACATTACAAACATCATGACCAACCCTTTTTTGGGGGGCGAAATGGAGCTAGAAAACACCATTTCATAGTGGAAAAAAAAATTTCGCCAGAAAAAAGTAGTCTTTTTTCGCCAAAAAAGTTTCAATCCAATTTAAAATATGGATGAAATTGTCAAATTTGGATGAATAAGTGTACAACCCAATAAACCTCTCTAATATAATTTAATATTATTAGAATGGTCATGTACCTATTGATTTAGAGAGGTTCTATTGTAGAAGTTTCATTCTCCTAGAAGGTGGGACAACCCCTATTGATCATACCCTTTAACTCAACCTAATGAAGCCCAAATCTCTCATTCAATATTGAAATTATTTTGTCATGGATTGATGCAAGACCTAGGTGTCTGTCATAGGAGGTTTGCTTGTCATAGGTTGGAGTTAAGAGTACTTCTCTCACACTTTTAGTACATCTCAACCCAAGCACTTATCCACTATCGTTCCTGTACCCTATTCTCCAGCAATGGCATCACTTTCAATTTGCCCCAGAGGCCAGCGGAAAAAAAGAAAAGAAAAAAAAAACCCTTAAATTTCTCAACATCAATTTGTATTCTCTATTCTCCAGCAATGGCATCACTTTCAATTTGCCCTGGTGGCTGGCAAAAAGAAAAAATATTGAACCAGTGGTCAAACCAGCACCCACGAGAGTTGTTTTGATTGAATGGAATGGGGCTTATGATGCCCAAACCCACTTTGAAAAAGGTTAGCTAGCCAATTGTGAGGTTCCAAGTGTCAAGAAATTGGCTCGCAAGTAAACGGTTCCTTCATCATATTGCAAGCATAGTCACCAAATTTCCCAGAATCTTGCAACACAAAGTCCCACCTCTACAGTGCCCAATTGCCTAAAAAAATTGTTAACTATAGCAATTATCATCACTATTATATCTCTCAAGGTAGTGATAGCAACTTCAAGATCCAAGTTTCAATATATGATTATTTTTTGGAACCCCACTCAAAAGAATTGCAAACGTTGCTCCTTTDCAAAATTATAACCTTACATGAATATTCATCAAAATGGTTTGAGCAATGGGCATTTTACACGTAGAGGTTGGGTCGATTTATTATGTAAAAGGCCCCAAATCCTTGCTTGTGATTGGACAAAAGGCTGAAATTTGTACAATTGGCGTGAAGGCAAATGACCTTACCTTTAGGTGTAAAGCGTTCCTTAGGTACAACACTAGCGATAAGGTATAGAAGTAGGAGACCCAAATTGTGTTGTGTGTGATTATTTGTGCCACTTTTGTACCCAATTTTCAAAATACATCTCAAAGTTTGAAATGTATTTTGTTATTTACTGAAATCAATAGGGTGGCATTTAAATTGTGGCACAAATGGTAAGGGTCTCTCTCCTAGGCCTTTTGTAAGTTCCAATGTTGTACCAATACAAATAAATTATTGTTGCTGAATGGAGCCAGGGTTGGGATGAGTCACTTGATAAGCTGAGCAGGACCCATGCCCAAACCCATACTGTACTATAAAATTGGTAGATTTTGGATAAGCTTTCCGAGACCATGCCCAGAGCATGATAGTGTACTGAGTGTGAGTTGGAGAGCAAATCATTGGAGGATGAACATGTGCCCAATTATACAAAGACAAATCAGGACAAAATAGGACAAATCAGTGGAGTGACAATTACAACAATTAGAGAGCTTGAGTAATAGTGTGTGTTTACAATTACAACAATTAGAGAGCTTGAGTAATAGTGTGTGTTTACAAACATTGTGAGGTTCAAACTCAGCTTAGTCATTATCTGCATGATTTTGCGTTGAG
The DNA here is from genome assembly GCA_006891605.1 of Pleurozium schreberi. Taxonomy (NCBI): domain Eukaryota; kingdom Viridiplantae; phylum Streptophyta; class Bryopsida; order Hypnales; family Hylocomiaceae; genus Pleurozium; species Pleurozium schreberi. Next base: position 52,310 of record VACF01000011.1, read on the forward strand.
CACAAGCAAACTTCCATAACATTATTAACCCTAGAAATGGCAGTTTTGAAGCATTTTTGGTGAGAACATAGTCAAGGAACTTTAGGGGTTAAAAATAAATAAGGCAATTGCCATCACATTAAGAGTGTCTTTTTCTCTGCAAGAAGTGGGAGCCCCAATATTGCAACTTCCTAGTAGGCCAATAATTTTGTCCAGATCAAATTACATTCACTCTTTGGGATCCAAAGAGGGGGGATGCCAATCTCAAAAGGGGTACTAATGGTTTAGGCCAATTAATAATGTTTTGTCAATGGAGGTCTTAACAAATCACGGTTACTATTGAAGCAAAATTTGGCCATTGACACTCCAAATTTGGCCATATTTAGAAGGTCAATGGCCAAATTTTGCTTTGGTAACGGTGATTTGCTAAGACCTCTATAATTTTTGATGTTTACCTTGCATTGAAATACGTGTCCAATGTCTAAATTTGAGTTTTCTTGTACCTTCTTCAAGTTCTTTTGAATGCGCTTCCAATAATAATAATAAATTGTAATTCTAATTATATACCGTTCAAATTACACAGTTAGATGGCCAATATTAATAGCAGTAGGATTGAGAATGCTCTAAGTGATTGGCTATAGGTGGTTCTTTCATATGGTAGAACCACCCATTGTCAACCAAGGATCCATGCCCAACCTATAGGTGTAGCTATTTTCCAACCCAAGCTTGGAATGTGTTTTGTACTCTTTTTCTAGATTGGGACTAATAAGATGATGACAAATCTCCCAAAGTAGTGACTCGGAAAGTAGTTCTCAAATAGTCGGAATTAACAAGTTCTTTATATTGGTCATAGGTTCAAGCAAACTTTTGGCTTCCAAAACTCATAGTAAGGGAGAGGCACCCAATGGCGTCCCTGTATCCAATTCAGTCAGATTCTACAGAGCATAATCATTTCAGACTACAAATGTAGGTAGATAGTACATGGCTTATTTCTTTGACCTAAAATAATAAGTAGTTTACAGTCAGGCTACATTTATCTTCTGAATGAATGCATGACCTAGAAAAGGACGGCATTGGGTACATGGACGGCACTGGGTACATGGACGCCATTGAGTGCCTCTCCCTTAATTTGAATTCAAAGTAAAAAATCATAAAAAAAAGTTGGCAATCTTTGTGATTTCTATCTTCCTATATGGCAGAATTTTCACGCTGCCTGCTTTATACTGCTCCAGAACATGTACGGAATCACTTAAGTGGTCGAACCATAGATGATGTTCATTCTCCTGCTTRGAACTCCATGCAGCTCCTTCAAAATGGCAGTAAGTATCAGCAACATGGCACACTCAGTGAGTGGCCTACTGCTCCAGTGCCMCAAGTCAACATTTTTGATAAAGCATGCAATATCCATTGTGCAGACAGGAAGGTACTGTAGGTGATGAGAGCCTCAATGGAAGTATAAGATAAGTTATCAACCGCCATGCACAGGAGTGTGTAAGGGCTACAGAAGCTTCTTGTTAACGAATAGGAAGTAGCCAGCTCAACACAAATTTAAGACTACTGTACTAGTGTACTGTACACACTTAAGCTTTCAGTAAGTTAAGTTAAGTTAAGTCTTGTCCAGAAGTCCTTTACACACTCCTGTTGCCAGAGTTCCTGTTCTGATCAATACCTCGGGTTAAGTGCAGGTAAACTTCGTCATCAAGTGCCTTCACCAAGTAAGCTTATTGTTCAGTAGGGTCCAGGGACAAAGACATGATAATCTCATGTTTCAGTTAAGCTCAAGTTATATCACATAAGTTAGGAGGGTTTAGTTTCTACATGAACAAAAACAGAGGAAAATGGGAAGAAATCTCCAAAGGCATAGCATTGCAAGAAAACACCGGTGCATAATCCTTCAAAATTAGGACTCCAAAAATAGGATGACGTTTCCTAATAAAAAGAACTGTAAGTAAAGTAGGGTACATATGTAAGTGAAGGTGCACGTATTCATTCCAAGGAGCGTGTCCCTCGGGGAACTGACCCTCCAGACAATATCAAGAACGATCAATGAGAAGCACCTTCTTCACCTCATTCTCTCAATTTTCAAAGGATGGGGATGTGGCGCTCTCTTCTTGGCTCTCCGTGGCATGTGGAGGTCTCATTCTTTGAAGATTGAGAATGCCCATCAGGGTTCACCTCCCAAGGTGAAGAATGGGTGTGAAGGAGATTTTGCTGAAGAATTTTGCATCTTTCTTTATTCCTTTATGCACGCCGCTTTCACCTTGCTACTTTCACTTAGTCGTGTTGCCACTCCCATTTTTTCCTAGCTCGCAACATTGATGCTCACAGTCCAAAACTGAAATCAACATTGACTCTAAGGTAGTTTGCTCTTAAAGCACCCATGATCTAAAAGCGATCATGATACATAGGTACATTTTGCTTTCTTCAATGTACCAGCAGTGTACATTTTAGGAGGTAGTCGCTTTTAGCGACCCTTGCATTACAACTTCAAAAATTTGTAACTAATCCTTGGAAGGTCCTAAAAATATGAAACAACTTGGGTTAAATGCCATTTTCTTTTTTCTTCCCGTGAAAGTTTACTAAAAATTGTTTCAAGGAGTTCATCTTCCCTGAAAACGCAATCAACTTTTAAACGGTCGCTTTAAGAGCAGTCTACCTTAGGCAAAGGAGAGCCGGCAAAAGAGAACCATTGGAAAGAGTCAATTGCATTGATCTTGAATTAGATGTTTTCACAATGTCATTCCCCACACGACCTTGAAGGGGTGTCACACCTTCTCTATGCAGAAGGGCTTCTAAATGGCTCCTCCTTTCACTCCTCGCCTTCTCATTCTTCATTGTCTAAATTAAGTTTCGTATCAGGAGCTTCGAATTGGCTCCTCTTTTCACTCCTTGCCACCAACTTCAGGGAGAAATCCACCGAAGGAGTCTCATTGATGTTCCTGATGACATGGGTCATAGGGTACCTACTTATATACGCAACTCCCTGGACAGTCAAATATGTGCACCTTAATGAACTCAAATTCATAATTCTAGTAGCACCGACTTAACAAGCAATTAGATAGTTTACATATATATATATTTGCCGATTCTTCCATTGCTAGTTTGTTTCTTTTATTACATAATATTAATTGACTTGGTACTTACATCCCACCAAAAGGCGAAAGCTAGTTGGTAGATTTTTGATTCCAGGGTAGTTCTAAATCTGGTGATTAGGATACGGTAAAGGTCATTTTCGGTGGTCACAATGATTCAATTTGTGCATTGAGTTAAGCTTCTGCTGCGTTTTATGAATGTGCAGGGATGTTTTTAACCTGATGGGATGCTACTTGGAGCCGGCCACGGTACGTTGCAAATTCGCTACCACTGAAAATTAAAGCGTAATCAAGCAGAGTAACCCACAATTTAATCACTCTAAGCTGAAGGCTGAAGTTCATATTTTGGACGATGAACAGAGTGGGATTTAGGGGGATTGTTCAAGGTTTAAATTCTTCCATAATGTCTCATGTATTGCTTGGATCGGAAAATAGAAACAACCGTCTTTTACGACTGGCCCATTTACGACCGTCCAATTATTTTGATAAAGGTGAGGTAACTAATATATAATGATTCAACCTCAGAGATAAGAAAAAAATTTATGTAAAAATCAAAACAGGGTTACATGCGTTGCTGATATACTGTACTTTCGAAATTTACGTTCTAATTTACAATGTTGTGTGCTCGTGGGTGTTTTGCAGCTCCCAACTCAATTTCTCATGGCCACTGTGAGTTTCTAATCTCTTCTCTGGTTGGTCTTTAATTTCGGGTTAATAGTGGCACACCTTGATTACCAGACCCATCTATTGTCGATCCGTGACCACCAAATTTACTGAATTAGCTACAATAGTGGTGTTACTTAAACTGTTTATTTTCAGTATTTTTATGCTTTTTTTTTCCCCCTGTTTACTGATCTATTTCGATTACTTACTTAATTGGTATGTCCACACAGCTGTACACATTGACGACCATCGTTTTGGTGTTGCAAGTCATCTACTACGAACATCTATTGAGCTGGTGGAAGAAGCGTGGAGTGGAAGTCTTATTTCCAGAGGTCAGTTAACTAACAAAATAGCACCGAGATCGAAATTATAAGAACTAATTTTGCAATATTCCACCTCTCAATTCCATTCCTTCTTTAATTTTTAAAATTTTATTTTTCCTGGTGATCTCATTGAATCTAAGATAACTAAAGGCTTGATTTTGAAACTGGACATCAGATACAGAAGACAGACATGGAATCCCAGAAACCAATTCTCATCCAGGCTCCGCAGTCTGCAAATGGGAGCCGCTTGGAATTTTCTCCCACGCCACCTGCAAGCCAACCCACGTCCATCCAAGTGCCTCACCATCTTCGTCTCCACGGAAGCTCTTCTCCCGGCAGCAGGGAGCATTTGTTCATCCAGTACGTATTAAACCAATTATATATATTTATATGCTTATTAATTCAGTGACCAAGGATTTATTTATCATTTAGTGAATCCGGGAAACGGTTTGAGAAAAATGTGAACAGGACGAGGATACCAATGGTCTGGGATTACCATTGAACCACGGTGGTATTCAGAACATCAAAAGTGATAGAGTTCTTAGAGACTTGATTAAAAAAATGAAATTGGATAGTTACGTGATATGAGTTTCATATTTCTATTTTGGAAATTTTATCATTTTACAACCAACAAATAAGGTGGGAATCCAATACAAACCACAGTGGGTATACCCTTTTGAGTACATTTTACTGTTTCAGATTCAATTGTGAATTGCCTTTTGAGTATTGTGGTGAATATCATCTAGTAATATAAAACTTCTCTAACCCAACAAGTCCTGGACTGGTTTGATACTTTGGCATACAAAGGTTTCTTGGCTTAGAGAGGGTCAAATGTAGATGTAGTCCTAACCATTGTAATGGAGCATTGTAATCGAGTTGACAACATTGGCTTACGTAGAGGGCCGATTTAGAGAGGTTTTATTGTATATGGTCACTCACTAGAGTTAATTGTAAAGTGCCTGAAATGAGGGACCATAAGTTGGAGTTTGAGAAAAGCATAGAGAACAACACAAAACAAAGCTCCTTGAATATATTAGCAACAATGGGGAGAACTCATGTAGATTGGTGATGTGTGTCTTAAATTGTACTAAGGTAGTATGCTCTGAAAGCACCCATGTTCTAAAAGCAATCATGATACAAACGTACATTTTGCTTTCTTCAATGTACTAGAAGTGTACATTTCAGGAGGTGGTTGCTTTTAGTGACCAGTGCATTACATCTTCTAAAATTTGTAACTAATTCCTTCAAGGTCTGAAAAATATGAAACGACTTGGGTTAGATGCCAATTCCTTTTTTCTTCCTATGAAAATTTACTGAAAATTGTTTCAAAGAGTTTAGCTTCCCTGAAAACGCAATCAACTCTTAAATGGTCGCTTTAAGAGCAGTCTACCTTATTCCTAAGAAAACTTTCCTTTGGTACAGCCTCTGTACAAACTAATCTGGGAAGAACTTTACGATTAACTACTCTACTGATTTTTAGCGTTAAATTTCAGTCTTGAAGGGAGAGGCACCCAATGGCGTCCATGTACCCAATGCTGTCCCTTTCTAGATCAGGCATTCATTCTAGAACACAAATGTAGCGGTACTATAAACCACTTAATATTATTTTAGGTCAAAGAAATAAACCATGTACCGCCTACCTACATTTATGACCTAAAATGATTATGTCTAGCAAATTTGGATGGCATTGGGTACAAGGACACCATTGGGTGCCTTTCCCTTATATTTCTTTGTTTCCATCAACACAGCGGTTTGTGGAGCTCTGTTGATCATGACATGACTGCGGATGGATGGATTGATGTAATTTTTTGGATGATTTTCAGGTCTGCCAGGTCTCTGGCCAGCAGCTATGCGCAACCCCTGGGCTCCTACAACGTGCGAGGCTCCACAGGCGATCTTCTTCACCACCACCACAACAGCTACTTGCTCACCACCGAGGACTCCTTAGCAGCAGCAGCTGCAGCAGAAGAGCCGCCGCCGCAGTTGGGATCTCGTCCACAGCGAGGCTCCTCTCCTTCTCTCTCTTTTTCAGTACTGCGARCGGTAAGAGTGCACACTAATAAAACGAAATCACATAAATTAATAACGATATTGTGGGAGTGGGTCATTTATCCACTGTGCCAATATTGCCAATTTAACGAAATTGGCGTTCATTGCACCTAATTGTGACATGTTTTCTKAGACCAACCCTAACCTAACCTGTGAAATTCTCGTCTCAAATTTGCAGTACAATCTGTATGAAATTGTTCCGTATTCTGTTCAATATAGTAGAACCTCTTTAAGCTCGCCCTCTATAAGCTAATAAACCTCACTAAGCAAATGTATTAGACCGGTCCTAGACTGGGTCACATTACAAAGGTTACGAGTGCATCTAACCCTCTATAAGCCAATAAACCTTTGTAAGTCAATGTGTTACATTGGTCCCAGACCTATTGGGTTAGAGAGGTTTTATAGCACAAGTCATTGGACAATTTTAGGTGCTGTGAAGTTACCTTTTTGGTTGTGATGTATCTGATTATATTTTTTGACCTAACCTGGAGACATTTTAATATTGATGTTTTGGTGCAGATGACGTCTGGAGTGCTGATTGTTGGATCATTAGGCTTGAGCTTATACATGAGTCCACGTGCACCGGGTGGCACCACCATGGGTACCACCCACTCAGGTCGTGACACCTGGCTGGTTGGGGATCCTTTCTTACAGGAGGAGCCCTCTCCCCTTGGTGAGGTTTTTGGGTGGATMATGGCAGCGATTTACATGGGTGGTCGCCTTCCCCAAATTTGGCTCAATGTAAGTTAAATAATGAACTCTTTCTAGTACTTTCCATTATCCAGTAAATACCTTAGTTAGATAATATCATGCACCTTGATTGTTGTTAGTTAGTAGCAATCTAAGATATTAATACTCTGTTTGTTTGACATACCTTAATGCATTAAGTAGATCGAGTTCACTTGGTAGATCCTATTGCTTTTGATTCCCAGCAAGCGTTGTCAATTTCATTTACAAAATTGTGACTCATTTACTCAAAAGTTGTAGAAACTAGGACTCACTGGTGTTGATTTACATTTGACCTTCAAAGTTGTCGAATTTTGCCAATCTATATATTTTGGAAGTCAAAGTACTAGAAAAGATCTCCCCTTTCCACCCCTAATACCAAGGATGAATGATTGCATTTATGTCCTACAAGGAAAGATTATTTGCCATTCATCGGACGCAAAACGTCCTCCGCGTCGTTTAAGTGGTTTTAAGACAATTTTGATCTGCGTTTCGATAACATGGGTTGGACTTCGTACATTGTGTAAAACAGTGGGGATATGCATGCCTAACATGTACTCCGCTCCATTGGAGGATTTTTCCTTCAGCGTCAGTTTGATGCAATTTGCTGGGACTGTTTTTCTACTACTTAAGTTTAATAGCATGAACAAAGTGACCAGCTCACAGACTAAGTATGAAATATGCACTTTTTCTCACCTTGACGGCTTTAGTGTTTCTGGTAATCATGAAACCTCTCATAGAGCCAGAATAAGCCAGAATGAGTAAATTTTTAATTTTGTTATTTTATTTTCATATAATCCTGCACTGATATGAGAACACATGGTAAGAAATTTAACAACATTGACCGCATGGATTGTGAGGTATTAATGGTTGAAGTGAAAATAGAAAGGTTATGTTTTTGTACCCTACAAAACAAGATTAGCAGTCCTTGAATCCTCTTGGCTTGATTGTTTGCATCACAAAAAGATGAGGTTTTTGGAATTATGTTGGAGAATTGAGTTGAGAATCCATAAGAAGAAATTTAAAAAAATATAACTTTCTTTTCATTTATTAAAAAATTGTTAAGCAAAAGTGAGTCCAAGATGACTAAAAAACCAACAGTGTCGATGATCCCACTCTGGAATTGAAACATGTCAATCCGAACAATGACAGTGTTATACCAATCAATAATGGACTTGGACTTTGTACATTCTGAGTTTCCTTCTTTTATTGTATGGAATTTTTATTGAATATAGAATATATATTTTATATACTACCATCCCAAGAGAGGCAAAATCCATGTCCAATTAATAATAAAAACATCATATATATAACAAAAAGTCAATACAAATACAATATCCATTATAGTGTGGTGGTAAAAAACCCCATTACATCAACCTATATTATATAAAATGGTAAATAAAAAAAAACATTAATCAAATCAAATCAAATCTTTATAGAAAACTATAATTTTGCCTCTAAGTTTTTAATATATCTCCAATTCCTTAAAAAATAACTCAACATCTTGGTTGACCTGATATCCTTCCTTGTCTAATGCAAGACTCTCACCTCCTCTTACAATCATTTATTGGCAATTGTGGCACTAGGTGTTAGTGACTCCATTGAAAAATATGTTGAGGCCTTCACATTCAGGGCATGCTTCTCTACACAACTTTGGCAATTTCACTCGTGTGCACTTCTTCTGCACAAGTTCTCTTCACCGTAGTATTTTGATTCCACCAGGTCTTGGCAATTGAACTACAAGTTCGTTTCCACCATGTGGTTCTTTATAATTCAATTTTCTCTTCTTCTTTTGGCTTCCATGTCCAAGTCTTGTATTTGTGACATGAGCTTGGATAGGGGTGATACTTCTACCTTCTCTTGGCATGAATATTTGACTTGGTCTTGGTCCCAAGTCCATTGTGCCTTGCAAAACAACCAGAATTGATTGTGTTGCCCTATTCAAAATTTCATATTGCTCCAAGGTTAGACTATTCATCGTCTTTGATGTTGTCAAAGTTGTGATCTTAAGTAACTTCTCCCTTAGAAGATCACGTTGAACAACATCAACTCCATCATTTGGTCCTTCACTTGGGGCTTCGCCTATTTGACCACCTATAATGTCCGTTGTTCCAATTGGAATGACATCATCTATATAGCCGGTACTTCTGATTCATGGATGAAGCCATCTACTTCATACATGCTCGGCAATAAATCCAGTAAATGTTGGAATTCTTCATCAACAATCATCTTTAATGCCCACATATGTTTACATACGGGACCATAGGTGAAGCCACAGGCATAGCCATGGGCGTGCTCTACATGTGTTTTTAGCATTTGTTGGAAGAAAATTAGGACAAGCATATTTTTTGAATAATCACATTTATTTTGTCCACAATCTCCAACCTTAGAATAGAATTTTCAACACTTTGAAAGGAAAGGGCGAAGAAACTAATTCACTATTCAGAAAAAATAAATAAAAAATAAAAAATAAAATAAAATTCATTGTTGTCGAAAGAACAAGAATGGTGTAACCATGAGGCTCTGTCATACGGGTTAATTCGTTTACTAGTTGGACCTCACATCTACTCCAACCTTAACCTTGTTGTGTAGTGTGAATGGAGTTGTAGATAAGATTGGAAAATATAGATATCAAAACCAGAGTGGATACCATAGTCTCTATCCAAAGAACAAGAACGGTGTGACCATGAGGCTCTTTGAGAGGTTAATTCATTCACTAGTTGGGCCTCACATCTACACTGCAACCCTAACCTCTTTGTGCAGTGTGAATGCGGTTGTAGATAGGATTCCGAAACACAGATTTCAAAACTAAAGTTGATGCCATAGTCTCTGTTCTTTTCAGAGCCAACAAAGCCAATTGAGACTTCAATTTGAGGATTCAGGGGGGTCTATGCTCATGGGCACATCTTGTGAACTCCTATTGGTAAGCTGATGTGGCAGTGTCAGTCGCACGAAGTTTCACGTCTAAATTTACCCTCAAAATCATAAACTTCAGTGACTAATTCCAAATTCACACTCAGTGTAATAATAATAATAATAATAATAATAATAATAATAATAATAATAATAATAATAATAATAATAATAATAATAATAATAATAATAATAATAATAATCACAACCGCTTCCCTGTATCTAGTCAGAGCATCTTCAACCCGGTTGGTTGTCCACCATTCCTCACCGGCCTTTTTTCCCTTCCCATCGTAAGCGGAAATCAACAGCTTCATTTCTGCTTCACCTGGAGTATCACCCCACACGGTGGGTCGAAAGTTCTTGCCCTTAAACCACACGGCCTGACTGTCACATTTGTAATAGATTTCGCCTCTCCGACCTCCGAGTCCACCCCCCAGCGGTCTCTGGTACCCTTTTATGCAGTGAACTATGGGAACAAAATCAGTACGCACAGCATTTGAAAGCTCCATTGCTGCTTCCTCAACTTCGGAAAATTCATCTTCGGCGTGTGATCGTTTCACCCGGCCCCTCCAGGAATGTTCTAAGTCCCGGAAAAATTCATCAGGAATATTCTCATCGCTGCTTACATTCTGGTCGGGGTCTCTCTCGCTGGCAAGTACATTGCCAATCCTGCTTGCCACGAATTTACAATCATCCACTAATTTCTTTCGCTCTATATGAATACCTGAATCAAAGAGTAGTTTACAAAATCCTCAATACCAGTACTGTAATAAAGAACGAAGTAAAGCCTGACTACAGACTCTATCATCTGTCTCTTTAGGTGTTTAACAGTCAATTTGGATGCATTGTATTCAACGTCGAAACCAAGTAAAGCCATTCTCAACCCAGGAAGTGATAACAGCAATGATTGGCCTTCCATTTCTGGTGGAAGCACAAATATTTTATTTGAAGTCATACCTGTGGCAAGCCACGTTGGATCCAAGAGGAGGTCTAAGACTTTGCTGAGCTGCGGATCGTTATCCATGAGAATAATATCTTCTGCTATGTTGCGCATACGAGCAAATTCAATGTGATTAGCTTCGTGTGTCTCGATCAGCTTCATTAGCTTGGCGGCTGAGACACAGATGAAATCAGGAATGGAGCTTGTTACCTCTGCTAACATTCGGCAGGCAGCTTGTATACAATCAGCAACCCTGTACAGAAATGAAACCCGTTAGGATTTTACCGTCATAAACGTAAAGTTACATCAAAGTCAGCAATTGAAGCCAGAAGGGCATACTAATAAATGCCAATTAATAGGCATAAGTGAGTAAGTTCATGGTACGGTGAAGCAAATGGTGTTCAGTGTTCACTTGCTGTAAGTGTAATGTTAGCGTCCTCAGCATTAACTTGAGTCAATCATTAAGTTAACAATAATCTGATCTAATGCTCGATTAAATTAACATTAATTTACCATGAATAACTTCGTGAATCTAACGGAGGATMTCTTGAGATGAAGCGGTGTCGCATACAGATACCCATTGAGCACATACAAATGATGCACACAGAAKAGTCTTCGAAAATATGGGTAAAAGCGTCTTCTACCAGATGACTCTTTTAGTGAGCAGGACTGACCTGTGAGGTGGGGGGTGCAGGAGCAAGTTTCGCACATACGAGGTACACAGAGCGTTTGCTTCTGGTGGTAATAACACCATCAACAAACTAGGTACACCGGTTGTAGGTAAAATCCCAATCTGTKAAGCTGTGCTCGCGTAGAGTGGTCTGGGCCTTTCTCCAGGAGGCACTACTATCTCCCGAAACTCCTGATTCTGTTTCAGATCAAAAAGCTCCCTAACCTTAAAGATAAGACCTTCCACTGGGTCATCGTCATACCACTCTTGTTGCTTTTTCTCACACTCACCAAACAGCAAACCTGCAACCATAAACTCCAAACTTCACTCAAAGAAGCAACTGATTTCAGGGACTCCTGGAAGACCAAACAAAAGTAGCATGACAACAGCAACAACGGGCATTATATTAAGTTAATGTTAGTGTATCGCACATGGTATTAACTTAATGTTACTGTGATGTCAGAGTCACTTGCATTTACTTGCTATCAGATTAGCAACTATTAAGATAAAATTTAGCAAGTATTTAAAGCCAACATGAACTTGACACTAATTMTAACATTAGTACAATGTCCTCTTAGATTGGCATTATCTTACMATTAAGAACCTTGTAAATCTAATGGGGAGATCTATTAAGATGTACAGGAAATTTGATTACCTCCTTTGTCCCACCGGGCAATGCCTGCTATGTCCTTTCGGAGGGACCGATGCATGAACAGTTGCAGACATTGTCGAGACCGGAGCTTTGCAACAACAGTCTCCTCGGTCAACGCATCTTCTACAGAGAAAGAATGCATCATCTCCAGCACGGATATCAGGCAGTAACCTCGTGTGGAGCGTGAGATCCCCATAACAGGTACGGGCTCGGGAAACTCCAAGTCCACATCCGCACTGACTAAGCCATACACGTATGGGCTTCCTGGATGTGCATGGCCTGCAACGAACCTTTCCTTCAGATGTCCTTTGGCCTGGGGACCTTGCACTTCCTCCACTATACAAACTGAGAAACCCTGGATTGTGAGCATATCAAGCGTTTGCCGAAGATTCATTATTGGACAACCTGCTCTTGGAACTGTGTCGGACCGAGGTGCCATAGGATTTAAATTTGCATATTCGACTAACATGCATGCATCAAATCCTATAGTTTCATAAAACTCCCCACACCTGTCAAGAGAAACATCTACATCAGTGCCATTACTAGACAGTTCAAAGCACTACAGCGAAATACTGTAACACAGCAATACATCACAACAGAGAGATAGATGATAAATGCTGAGTTCATGCTTGCAACCGATACAATTAGTTTTTCGACAGACAGTCAATTACGCAAGATGAAGCTCAATCGTCATACAAAGACTGAGAACAGGTCATTCAGTTTTTAAGTGTCCTACTTTGAAGCAATGGCACAACATTCAACAACCAAGTCAATTGATTAAAAACTTACTTCGTTTTGGTGTTTTACGTCATATTACGTCATTTAGGTACAAGTTCCAAAAATATCGTTTGTAAAAATATGAGAAAAGAGGTGATTATGACCCTCAAAAATGAAAAAAAATGTATAAACRAAAGTCCCACTCATGAGATCCAATTTACCTGTACATGAGAATTTCATGAGGAAACTGACGCTTCGTTTCCAATATCTCTGCATTCATCTTTCCRGACTTCAGGTTTCCGTTCCGTAGATTCTCGTCCAAACCAAGAAGATTATCAAACTTTAGTTTCTTCATCAATTCCGTCGTCACAGGCTTTTTGCAATTCTCCAGCTGCAAGCCATCCCATCTCATCAGCATGGAAGAAACGATGTACGGTCGCTTCCACAATTCAGTCAAGCATTTTAAACCACGGCCTACACGTTCCCTAAATACAATCTAAATCACATCTGTAAATTACAATCTTAAAGCAAACAAAACTACCACACGCTGAGATTCCATTTGGAGAAATATGTTTGATCACAGTCTTCTCATGCAAGACTTCAAAGAGTTAGGAAGGACAATTTTAAACAACGGCCAGTGCTTGGTTTTGAAAAAGGCACCACATGACCTTAAAAGTTCAATTTCRAACTCAATGTTGCTCCAAAAATTATGAAAACTTGAGCTGAGCTCCACTTCTCTTGCCTTTCACATAAAAACTACCAAGTTATTTTATTTGACTACCAATCTCAGCACTTCTTATTCCGTATATAAACCCTAAACCCCAGAATGTTGCCGAAATTCACTAACAGAGTAAGTGAGGCAAATTGACAAGAAACTGACAACAGTTCACCTTCACACGCCACCATTCGATATATTTCAGGTCCGAGCTCTGCAGCGTCTTGATTTCCTGCAATTTCCGTCCTTTCGAGGTTGGTCTACCCGGACTACTCTTCTTCGCAGCCTGAAAAGCTCGAGGACGCAATTGCCACGTCGACGGATACCGTATCGTACAAACTTGACAGTAGCGAGGAGGCAGGAATGTCAGCAGCCACGGACTCTCCCTTGACCCTAACCCAAACATCCGAGTCCGATTCCGTGAAATGCACGGAGAGTGCACGCTACTCTTGGATCCACTGAGGAAAGAAATCGGCTCTTGAAGCCGCCTGGGAGATAAAATCAACGAATGGACTGCCCGAGCCGCGGGCATGGCACCAGACCCCATGAGAATTCCCCGCATGACTCTCCTCTGTCTACTCTTCAACCATCCCAAAGCTCCTTACGGGCACTACATTGCTAGATCACCTTTRTAAAACCTCTGTATCAAACTAGAATTCTTTCAAAAAATTGGTGAATAGAACTCTATTGAAATCAAGAGAAGMTTTGATGCGCACAATCAAAGGCGAATCATCGTCTCTTGACAATGCGACCCGATCATCGTGTTCTCTTCACGCTTGATCTTCCTGCAAAATAGCAAATGGCGAAGAGAATTGGTGCGGAAACTGACAAATGGTTACGAGAATTGGCAACAAATTGTCGATTCGAGTTCTGCAAGTGCAAGAGGAGCTTCGATTGCGGCGCCTGGAGCATGAATGCGCGCTGCAATTTGGGCGATCGGTGAGAATCTTACTAGTAGTCCACAAGGGACTGGCTGTGCAGATTCTGGGGAAGGGGAAGGGTTTAGGGTTTAAGGTCCTCTGGTATCTATGAATGTGGGCTTTAAATCTAGACTTATAACTAGATTTCAACATGATACTTTGCATATACAATTGCAATTGTAAGAGAGAAATAACTTTGGTTTAGATTTTAGACCAGAGAACTTGAAAAGTCTATTTGTTAAAGGTTCCACACCAACAATATCCACTAGTTTTGTATGTGACTCAATAATTATATACCCCTTTTATAGCAAATGGTCCTATTTGGAAAAGAATAGTGTGACATTACATGCTTTTTGAGGCTCAGAGAGGGCTGCGAGTTCCCTGCTACATTCTTGCGTTCCCACAGCACTGCAGCAGGCCAACAACAATTTGACGTGGCGAAGCGACTGCCACGTCAGATTTTTTATTTTTTATTTTTATTTTTAAAAACTTTATTTTACATTTCAAGACAAAAAAAAAATTGTAATTATTTTTTTGACAGCAGCCAACTGTTCCATCACTACATAGAGAACAACAAGGAGACATGCGTGAAACGGCCCTCTAGAGCCCTTGTTTCTCATCTAATGACACATACCCTTGAATGTACGTAGTCTCAAAATTCATCCATTTTTTCACATCCATCCAAATCTTATTCACTTTCATCCACATAATTATTTAAAATTAATGATCTTCATCCAAATATTGCCAAGATATTTCAATGATCTTGGAGTACTTTTGAGCATTTCATCTCCAATTGTCTTTTTTTCTCCTATTGATAAAGTAGCTGTCACCAAAATTAGGTAAATTCGAAAAGCAAAAAAATGTGTGGAGAATGTTCTAATAAACATTTGAGCAAGATTCATATTGTTACACTCATCTTTAAATTTTTTGAATTGAATTCTCTTTCAAATGCCACAGAATCTCACATCTTATCATGGAATTTTTGGACACCATATGAAAAAAAAAAATTTAACTTGACTCCAAGTAATCACTGTAGATACTCCTTACCATTTTCACACACAATCATACTCAAATCATTACACATTCTTATGCATCGTAATCTCAAACCAAGCATCCCAATTGCACTGGATCTACAGCAAGATTAAGATGAAGGTGAAACGGAACACTATCTCAAGTAACTTAAGTCATCCTGAGCCCAACAAAGTCTTGTGCACTTCGCAACAAGAAAATCATTATTCCACTGTGATTACAACACCTGTTTCGTCACACATGACACAAGCAAAACTGAAACTGTACAAAGGGTGTAACTTAATCGTAACCATGTTATGGCCAAAAAAATTAATTCTATCAGGCGTATTCTGATAACCTACTGGTGCTCTGAGAAAAAAAAAGCAAAAGCAGCCAATAAGTTGATGTTTGTTCCGTGTAACCTCTGTTATCAATAAAGCYGAACTGTCGAAGTGCAAGACTACGTCAAGAGTCACTCTCTGGAGTTGCTCAATGACACATAATAAAAAAAAGGGTACAACGAGGATTAGATTTCTGCCGTGGTGGTGGGGGTTATGGGAACTTTACTGAGCAAGAAGCTTTTGGAAGTGGATCAACATCTTGACTTCCTTGAGTTCGTTGCCCTTCTTGTCATACATTTGCACACATCGGTAGCCGTCTYTGATTTCATGGATGGGAAGGCACGTCTGACCTTCAAATTCGTCTTTACTCTCTTCGTCATAGTCTCTGACTTCCAGACGGAGCAAGGCCAGTTCCGGTACTCTCAGAGGAAACTCGTGTTCCTCATTCCAGTATGGAACCCACTTGTTGTCTACCACCGATGTTTTCCACTTCGCCACGTCCGCAGGCACCCCAGAGACCAGCACCTGCAAATTCAATTCCAGTTTTCCCATCAGTGCATCGTCACTGGCTAGCATTACAATAGTTTCTATAGTTCAATTACAAGGAGTTTCTTTAGGATCCAGATACWGACGCTCAAATTACATCGTTGCATTATAATGAGTCAGAGACATGCACTTCACCTACAGAATTGGTTTAGAAAACCTAGCTGCAGTAGAATTGCAAGAAATAAAATTAGAAATTGAATCTAAATATTGTAACAATTAGCAGGGTTTAACGCAGCCAGATCTTCAGGAATATCAAACTGAGTGCATCGGCATCTCGGACAGACGACAGCACGTTTAAAACAGAGCCACCTGGAAAAACTATACACTATACAATTGGAATAAGAGACAACTACAGGAAAGTCTTACCCTGGTGAAGAAGTCAGGTGGTGAGAAAAGGTCAAAATGGCGTTTTGAAAACGCCTTGTCCCAGCCCTGGGTCATCATCACCTTCAGCTGTAATCCAGTATAATAGAAACCTGAGTTAATGGTCACCGTCATCTCGAGAAGAAAATTTAATCAAGTGGAGAGGACCAGTATTTGAGATTTGAAAGGACCAATTCCGTTGCTTGTACTGTGAAAARTATCATTCAATTGAGGTCRAAACTTATATTCATTGCATGTATTCATCAAAATCTCATCAAAGTGGACAAAAGAAAGTCCTGATACGACCAACTTAAAAACTGCTCAGAAAAACGTCCGGCCCAATTCGAGCCTCTTGGTCCTTGAGGGTTAAGTCAGAATCATTGGTAATCGCTTTACATGCATAACTTCGCCTGATTCGAATGCAGCTAAATTCAAGGWCTGAGGTGTGTTAACTGAACCCTGTGTCAGAAACTGGCGAAGACAAAAGAGCTCTCACCTTGAAGCGAATTTCCGTTGATTTGTGTTCCAGGGGATTGAAAAGCTTGCCCTCTGGCGACTTTTCCAGGAGACACTTGGGTTTAAGAAGAAATCCACACCCACCATTTCCCCTGAACTTGCCATGAGCTTGCCAAAGCTCTTTACCATAACCCTGCAATATATGAAGACACAAAATGCTGGTCAAAACGTTGAATTTTATACATCACCATTACCAAGTTGCTCACCAGATATAAGCAACTAGAGAAACCAATGGCCATCCTCGTGTAAAAGCTTTCCCAAACTCTCCCTATTCACAATATTGAAGTGAATAAATACTCTAGTTTCGTCAATAAACATATTCTGGATCAAATATATCATTGACAATATGGAAAGGGACTCACCTGCATATTTTGAGCCACCATTTGGGCTCCGTGATTCCAAGCCACAATAGGGTTGTAGTTGGATGAGTTCACCCGGGCGCCATCAGGATATATACGTAAAATATTCCGTTGCGTGAAACTGTCAGACAATGCATAAAAGAACGACGTGCTATCATTAAAAACGTAAAATCCAAAGTCCCCCCATTCCTTTACTTTCATGCCTCTTCAGAGTATAATAAGGTATGGACAATGCTCTTAAAATCAAGCTACCAAATTTTCACCCGCTAAAGRACCAAAAATTCACGTTTTATTCGATTGATCGTATGTTGCAAAAATAACTCAGAAGAGGCCAAACATCATCAGAATCGGCACAGAACATTACATGTGTTGGTACAAAAAAAGGACAAAAGATAGCTTCCATATGCCCTAGTCAAAACTGCAAAAAAAACACTCAGGCCCAATTTGGGACTCTTGGTCCTTTGAATTTAAGAATAAATTAAGAATGAAACTCTAAGTTGAACATGACATACTCGAGTGGCCACTTGGCAAATCCAAGGACAGGTRTCTTACTTGACCAATAGGTCGGGAAACTCTTCAGCAACAGCTTTCAGTTTCGACTCGGCAAGACTGATCCGTTTCACAGTCTCTTCAACTTTCAGACGATCTTTCATCGAAGTTCCGTAGGTCAGTTTCGGAAATAAATAGAGAAAATTTGAAACATGTCCAGAATTTTAAAAATTGTAGAACTATTTTTGGAAAATCTGAAAATTTTCATTATTGGAAATTCTGAATAGCCAAGTATTTAGAACAGGGATAAGACCCTATTTGCGTTTTATGGTTATTTGTTCCATGTGACTAACTTACTTGCGCCACTTCTTGGTCATTTATTGGATTTGGTGGAGGGATATTGGGTTGTTATATATCACACATGGCATACACCACAAGAAAATCAAGAATCTCACTTTGATACYCTTTCTATGCACTTTCAAAAACCTAATTTAATACTTTCTAAAGTGAACAGTCTCAAACCCAAGCCTTGAAAAGATATTCTCAAAATTCTAGAGATTCTTAAAGTTCATTCCAAAACGAATGAATTTCAGAAAAACTCAAAGGTTCTTGTCTTTATTGCAATCGGTGGGTGGTTTTACTTAGAATTAGGACTTCTTTTCGAAAACATGTGAGACACTACATTGGCTTACAAATTAGAATTTGGAAAATGTAGACAAATTAGGTGAAATTGAAGGCTTGAAGTTATTAGTTGATGGTGTTTTAATTTATAATCATGAATGAATGGATTTTTGAATAGGTAGAAATGGGGTTTCTACAACAATGGCGTAAACTTTAAGATTGSAACAATTATGATTAATTCACTGAGAAAAAATAGAAATTTTAAATGCAAAAGACATTGAGAAAAAATGTGGATTCAATTAAATTAGGCACACGGTCATATGTGAATAAATTGGAATCAAGAATGCTCCATGATGAAAATTGAATAAAAAATGAATTGAAAATAAAAAACACAAATATAAAAAATACAAAACTAATTAGTAGAGTTAGAACAACTATTAGAACATGAACATGGTGAAAAGCACTCTAGAATAGTGGGAAAAACAATAAGATAGTGAGATTTAAAATAACTTAACCCCTAAAGTTCCGTTGTCCCTACTAGAGACAAAATGGATTTTGGGTAGGTTCCTATGAGCTCAATTTTTGGTGAAACTTTTTGAAACTTTGTCACAACATAGAAAAACTTATTAGCTTTTTGGAAATATAAATTTTATTTCAATTGGTGCCCCAAAGCCAAAGTTATGCCACAATAACTTCAAAACGGGGGAGATTGGATAGCAAACAAAATCTACAAAAAAATGAAATAAAATTTTGATATTTTTCCCGTCATAGGTTACTTTTTTTTGTCTAAATGGGAAGCTTTTAATCATTCCATTTGAATTAGTGATGTGAAAGTTATGGAGCTTCTTATATTGCAAGCAATCAGAGCATCTTCATGAAAAGAACTTTTTCTTCCACTTTAAAAGCTAATATCTTTCAATCTGCACAGGCAAACATCACAAAAATTTTACCACATGATCTGAGACAAGATTAGTACCAAGTGTAGTACAATATCCGACGGTTAGATTCTAAAAAGATATATCTTTTTTTGTTTCTTTAGATCCACGTAGCAATATTGGCGATTTTGAGTGTTTTTTGATAGAAATATGGCTTTGGGACTTTAGAGGTTAACCTTTGGGTGCCCCAACTCCTTAAATATGGCCTCTCCAAATTGACAAATTTACTTATTTGTCTATTATAATCTTTTCAATGGTACGATCAAAGTATATATCCCTTTCACTCTAGCTCCAAACTTGTCTCCACTACCAATTGATATCGTCAATTTATGTGGATCTCTTTTTAGATGATAATTTGATTGGAATGAATTGAGAGGGGTGTGGACACTAGAAGAAAACAGTGATTTTGGTGACGTCAAAAGAAACATGTCTATGCGTTTTTTTAACAGCTTTAACCTTACTGGTGATGTCAGCCAAAATCCGTTTTTTTTACATGAAAACATGCCAAAAAAAATCTTGATGTCACTAAAAACATTACAAATTTCTCGTGACGTCACTAGAAATCAGGGTCTTGCAAACTTTTCTAAGCGTGCCATGTGGAGAGGTCCATGTTGCCAACTCACTTTTTTTTAGGGCAAGTCTTGCCACACGGATATTTTTGGGCCTATCCCTTTCTGCCCGAGGTAGTGACGTGGACCCCTTTTAAAATGCTAACGTGGACCTCAAAAAAACTGACGTGGCACTTCCACGTTAGACACCACGTGTACAGTCTTATGAAGGTTCAAACTCCGGAGGCTTGTCTTCCGTGACGTCGTATGCAACGTCATAGTGTTACTTGGGACGTCAAAACGAATGTCATCTTGTCATGCAAGATGTGGTAGTTCATTTGCAAAAAGATTGATTGGTTGTTTTCAACAACATTATACACCATTCAAAATACATCATACATTGTAAACCATACATTACATACAATACAGTGAATACACCATTCAAAATACATCATACATGGTACACCATACATTTTATACAATACATCATTCAAAATAAATCATACAGTGTACACCATACATTACATACAATACACCATTTGAAATACATCATACATTGTACACCATACATTATATACAATACACCATATAAAATACTTTAAGCACATCTATGTGCAAGAAAATATCAAAGTGGTACAATTCATTGAAATCCTCCATTGTCAAAACCGTGTTAGTCCTTGAGGGCTTAAAAAACATAAGATGAGAAAACAAATCCATAGTTTGACATCCAATAAGCAGTATTTTCTAAAGAAAATGGGTGTCTAAATGAATCATGAATGTCACGTGAACAATTTTGTTGTAACCAAACAAAGTATCTCCATCATATTTTATGTTCTCGTCTATATGTCTACACTCCTAAGTCCTTTTTTCCAAACATAAATTGCTTCACAATAATAAACTCACCCATTCATATGAGAAATGCTTGAAGGTCTTCCAAAATATGAGTAAAAATAATAAAATTTTGTTAATAGGCAAATCGTTAATTCTGTGTAGAAGGCGTCTAATTCCCCACTGCTTTCTGTGCTCCCCATTTTTGGTTTACACCTCCCGTTTTTTAACCCCCTCAACCCTTTCTCTTTCCCATTGCCTTGCTTGACGCATCCGGCACCACATCACTTTTTTCACATTCCCCATTTAGTGCCCCACTCTAAACCAGTTATTTACCCACATCCCATTTTTTTTTTCCATTCCCCATTTTTTTCCCCCACTCCCCATTTTTGTTTTGCATTCCCCATTTTTTTCCCCCACTCCCCATTTTTGTTTTGCATTCCCCATTTTTTGCTCCTCACTCCCCATTTTCGGTTGACACTTCGCAGTCATTTTTTTCATTCCCCATATATTTCCCCATGAGCAATTTCTTGCCCCACACTCCCCAATTTTTTTTTCCCGACTCCCCATTCCCCCCCTCTCTCCATTTTTTTTTGGGCTCCCCATTTTCATTTCCTCACCCCCAATTTGTTTCCCAATTCTCCAATACATGTTTGCACTCCCTAGATTTTTTTGGGCATTCCCGAATCCGTTCTCCACTCCCCATTTGTCTGCTCCTAAATCCCCATTTTCTCCCGCGCTACCCATTATTTTTCCAACTCCCCATTTCTTTTTTGCACTCCCCATTTTGTTTCCACTCCAAGTTTTGTTCTCCACTCCCCAATTTCTTCCTCCAACCCACCCATTTTTCAACATCACTCCCCATTTTGTTTTGCTCATCCTCCATTTTGCACCCCCCCCTCCAATTTTTTTTCCTCCACTCTTTCGTTTTTTCCACCGACCCCCATTTTTTTTCCTCCTAACACCTGATTTAGTCCTTGGTGAAATTTTTTTTTTACCAAGGAACTTCCCTTTCCTAGTGAATGCCCTTTTTCTTTTTCCCTACTCCCGTTCTTTTGAATATGCCCATTTGTTTTTTGGACTCCCCATTTTCATTTTCCAGTTCCCCCTTTTCTTAATCCTGAACGCAATCCATATTTGCACTCTTTAGTGTTTTTCGGGCATTCACGGTTCCACTAGACTCGGGTGGGACACTTTATGTATATTTTGTGCACCACGTGCGGCGAGGGGGTATTTTTTAGGGGGCTATTTACCTCCTATTGAAAATTAAAAAGACCCCTATAATTACTTATTTTCAAAAAATGGCCTATATTCTAGCTCCCTATCATTACTTATAGTAACAATGGAAATGAAATTTTTGGAATACGATATTCTTCATAAGAAAAAAATTGAATTGAAAGTAAACGTAAAAACAAAAGTGTTAAAAAAAAGAAGCCTCCACAAAATAATGTAAACTCAACCTATTTTCATGCATTTAGGGACATGTGATTAAAATTCATTGTATGAATGTGAACTAGAAGAAAATAGAACCTCCCTCTTCAACTTTCAACTCTAACATCTCCTATTGATACATAATGACATAGATATGGATACCTTTGAATTGTAGTGCAAATATAAGCTTTTACTTTTGTATGTCAGTTGTACTCACAATTCATCAAATATTACGCTACAAAGTACTTTCAACATTCCTAAAAATGCTATCAAGTTGACCCTACATTTCATCAATGAAATTGCAATTCAATTTTCTAGATACATCCTACTCACAAAAAGAAGATTAGAAAATGATCAACCACCAACCTTATTACAATTAGTGTCGAGTCCAAGGGCAAACGTGAGCTTCAATGCAACAATATCAAACAATGATTTCATCTTTCTACTATCCAATAGGCAAGTAGACTTAATTTGAACATCATGTAACTTCTAAGAACTAACACACATTTTGAACAAATATTGTCAAAAGTGAACACATTTTAGAGCAATGAAAAAAATGAAAGAAATGATTTGATTTGAAATTCAACCATACAATTTTTTTATCAGACTAACACAATAATGTGTAAAAAAATTCAAAAACTTTGACCACACTATGTGAAAGATTATAACGTGTGAAGTTAGAAAAGAAAGGTTTTGTGGACCTTGTTTGACAATTCATGCAATAAGCAAACTATAATTCCTCTTAAAATAAGATTTTTGTACTCTACATGATTATTTTTTGATAGGTGCCTCATATGTTATGTTAGTTACATACTTGTTAAATTTCAAAAGTAGAGGTGGAGTTTTGCACATGCTACATAAGCCGCCTCAAAAGACCACCTTTGAAGAGGACACTAAGCAACCTATAGCAAATACTAGAGAATTTATTGAAGACAACCATTTATCTAAGGTAGAGCCACCCATGACCGATCATTTAAGAAATTCTAAATATGATGTGGWGTAGTATATTAAGGCRAATCAAATAYTTTTCCTATGTGCAAAGATAGAAATCACAGGAATTGCAAAAAATGTGATAATTTTATCTCTTGAATTGAAATTAATATGAATTTGAAAGGCATAAGTTGGGCTTGACCCATGACCAACATCTTGAGTCATCCAATTTCGATCATTCACGAATGCTCATTGCCAACTACTTTCTTGCTCACTTATTTGTCATCAACTTATTAGTCCAAACCTTGAAAAAATAAAAAACATGCATTCCAAGGAGGAAATGGAAATATGTTCCAGCATTGGTGGAAATATGGCACCCTATCAATTGATTGGTGATGGGGCATTTGTTAGTAAAGCCTCTACCTTAGTATAGAAGAAAAAAATTCTTTGTCATACAACATGAAATGGGCCATCTTTGTCTATTCCATCATCCAAACATCCTTGGATGTGTTTCCTAACTTTTAAAATCATCGCTAAATTTCTCATCTCAACAATGTTGCCATGTCATAATTTGGATTTCTATAAGATAATCATCTTGCCAAACCTTGGAAAGACACGATTGTTGTCTTTTATTTTGAATTAGATTTAKAAATTCTTCATAGAGACATTATCAATAGCAAGTTGAGAGACTTTGAAAGTGGTTTGATTTGAAATAGGTGTGAAAAATGAGGAACAATGCAAGTGTAAAAGGGGTGAGTCTTAAGTGGTGTGGTTTGAACTATAAGCTAAAAAAAGATAAGAAGAGTAACTTTGGTTATTTTTTGACCAGCTTGAATGAGGATTTTGTTAAAGATAGTTCTACTATCTAAGCCATGTAGGCTTAGGTAGCGAGTGCTATCCTTGGTGCCTCCTTTTGAAGGTAGATTCTATGCAAAAAAAAGGAAAGAATGAGTAGATTTAAATAAATAAAATCTATCAAATTGCATCAGAATTATTTGTTAGCTAAAAATAGTTATTTTATTGTCTTCAGATCATATACATTTAGGATTTTGAAGAAGAAATTA
>VACF01000012.1:0-46943 GCA_006891605.1 Pleurozium schreberi
TTTTTGAAAATTAAATTCTTTTTAATTGAATATGAATTTGAAAAAAAATTAAATCTAAAAGTTGATAGAGCCTCACTTGATGGCCATAAAAAGGGACCACCCTTAACAAACTCCTTTAAGCTTAGTTATGACCCAGCATTGTCTTCCCTGTCAATCATTCACTGTAATTCAATCGCCATACCAATTCTGTAAATCTTGTTAGGTTCGTCCATCACATCAGTAAATACTTTCAATCAAAGCTGGGTCCACAATTAGGTGACAACTTCAAATTAAGTAAACAGAATGGGAAAAAAAAATGCAGACTGCATAAATAATCTTTGATTTAAGTTACCGAAATGCCATTAAGTTACTAACAGTACTTCTGTGGAAACTTGGAAGCATCTAAGAGCATCCCGACAGCTGCCCGGCCAACGGCGTAGACTAAGTATTTGGCTGGACCCAACCATTAAATTGCCCCACGACACACTCTGGAAGCAAAAAAAGTGGCCGGGCCCGGCCAAATGTGATGAAGACACAACCAAATGGAGGGGTCACAGTGAATTGACCCCCTCATTGCCCCTGTCAATAGGTAAATGTAAATATTGCCCCCTATTTTGTGCCGCGTCAATTTTGTATTTGTTCACATCCCCTAGCTAACTTGGGGCCTCTGATTGCAAATATGAATTCAAAATTTGAAAAGATAAAAGAATTCTAGTGTTTTTCGTAGGGATAAAAAAAAGGGGCAATGAGGGGGTTAGTTCACCATGGCCCAAATGGAGGGTCTTCTTTGAGACTGGGTATGATTATTTCTTGTCTTTTATTTCAAGTTTCAAGGCACTTGTGAATAGAAAAGATTTTTGGCTTGTCCTTGCAGCACCTGGGATTTGGGCAAATCGGTTCCCCGTGTTGCTAGCCCGTGTTAGAGTGGGGGACAATCACAACACAAAGCCCAGACAAATATTCAGCCACTTCAATCCACCTTGGCCGTGTTTGTTTGCTAAGCCAAGGCATGAGGATGCTCAAACCATACCATTCTGCTCTACTGATCACTTTTAACCCCTAAAGGACCAACATGTGTTTTTTGGCAACATAGAAATTTTGGGCAGGTATGTGTGACTGGAGATTTGCATATTTTGGTCTGAAATTTTAACAGAATGTGGGGACAAGGAATATCTTTCATATGCACAAATTTCATGACATTTGGAAATGTGAGTCAAAAGTTATTGCATAATATGTTGTTTGTTTCTCAACTCGGGCAGTCCGGGCAGATCTGAAAAAATAACTTTTTTAGGAAATAAAAATTTGAAATTTATTCTTCAGATTTATATGTACTCAAAAAGCTTTGAATCATTGCATTTCAATAGTTGAGATGAAAGTTATGAGGCTTTTTAGTTTGCGGGAAGTAATGGAATCCCTACACCAAAAAAAACTTTGAAGTCCTTTGTTTTACTGAAATTTCAATATTTTTGAAAAAAAAATAATGCTATTGGATGTAGATTGTTTATTAAAACAATTCATCCATTTGGATTGGAGTTCTTTAATTTTATAACTAATTTATTAACAATTTAGTAATTTGAATCATTCTCTACTTCTTTCTACTTACTATTTTTTTCCTATATGTTGTACAACTCCAAATGATCTAAATATTTTTATGTATGTAGACAACTTGCTCTGAAGAATGAATCCAAAGAAGCACAACCATTTTGGACATTTTTTTCATAATGATCTGACCTTGTGAAGTGCAGCTGCCCGGTTTTTCTGAAGGCCAAAAAAAGGATTTTTGCCACTTCAAATGCTAATATCTTGCAATCTACATGGTGGAAATTTTTGAAATTTTTTCGACATATTTTCAAACTAGAGTACTACAAGATCCTACGGTTAAAAGTGTCAAGAAATGATATTTTTCAAAAATTTGGTACTCGTACTAGAAATGGCAGTTTTGAAGCATTTTTGGTGAGAATATAGTCAAGAAACTTTAGGGGTTAAATTAGCTCCTATATTCTTTACCCATACAAGGTTAACACACATATTATCAACCACATGTGGTATTAAGCAAGAAAATGGTGAGAGGTTTACTAGAGCAATAAGTAAAAAGTTGTAATAAAGCTATAATAAAAGAAACAATCAACAAAAAAGCAGTAATCAAAAGCAGTCGGTACAAAAAATAGTGAACAAAAACAATCAATAATCAAAAGCAATCAGTAATGTTGAATGAATTCCATGGAGAGGACTCAAGACAACTTCTTAGAAGCTTACAAAATGTTACTCGTATGAGGTTTTTTAGAATGTTTTTTTTGGAATTTCAAGGAAATTTGATTGAAAAAAGATATTGAGGTCTACAATTTTTTTGAAAACCTCTAGTGCCACTTAATCCAAAAAGGATGCCATGCACATTTGGTGCCTAGTAAATGACAAGGCATTCCCCTCCATAGGGATGRAAATCCCAACTATTCATTCTTGGAATTAGGGGTGGAAAGTGGAGATCTTGTACAATACTTTGACTTCAAATGAATTCTTTGGGTTTTTTTAGTACCAATTATTATCATGGTTTCAAATATGATGATTTCCACAAAGACCCCTTCTGTCTTTCTAGAGTTAAAAGGAGAGTTGTGGAACCCCAATTTAAGATGACAATACTTGAAGATTGTGCACATTAGATTTTAGATGTAGTTTGTATTAATGAATAGTAAAAGTTTTGTTGGTTGTCAGAAGATGATTTGAATTTTTTTGGAAGGTCATTGTTTTGACAACATCCAAATAAACTATGAATTTTCAAAATCTTAAAAAAAAAATGCATCAAAATGTACCCTAGCCCCTCATGAATAGAGATTCTATGTTTTAGATAATAACTTGTACAATAGAACCCCTCTTACTCACTCAGTCCTTGACTGGTCTAACATGTTGGTTTACAGAGGTTTATTGGCTAAGAAAGGGTCAGATTTAGTCACAACCTTTGTAATGTGGCCAAGTTCGGGCCAATGTGACATATTGGCTTACAGAGGGTTTATTGGCTTATAGAGGAGCCACTGAGAGAAGTTCTACCGTATGAAGTAGCACCACTAGAGAATTCAGTGTCCTTTTTAGCATAGATTTAACATACTTATGCTGTCATACAGAGTTGGTTAGGACGACTTGATCCGGACGTTTTTTAACATAGTTTTGTTGCTTACGCCACGGCAGGTGAATGTACCTTGGAGTGTGCCACGCTGTCCATATAGTGTGGAAGGTAATTTACCTTTGCTTTTCCATCCTCGTAATTTACTTTTGGAAAGGAGCTACTATAAACAGTAACAACAAATTGGTCGTAGAAACCACGGCTGTTCATAAACAACTTTTGCACTGTTGTTTTCAGTGTTCAGGCCTACCTATGGTCAAGGCAGATTAGGTTCACCTAAATTATCTCTTCATCTGCCATTTGCTTCGGTGGACTCTGAACACGTGGTTGTCTACCAAAAGAACAGCTGTCACTTCATAAGTCGTGAGATTGAAGTACTGGTTCCATTTTTTCACGTTTCGATTTTCAATCCATACTGCCATTTGTCGTGCTCCTATATAACGTTTTTTTTATAATAAAAATTATATATCGAAATTGATTAATTATGTTCTTTTTTTGGTCTTTTAATTTTAGGGTTTTATTCCCTGCTTGTTTTCCAATTATTTTTTTGGAATGCATTCAGAAGGCTCTCGGAATTTTCAGTCGTTCATTTTCAAATTTCTTGAAAACATCAGACTTATCTTTATGTTAGCCTGCTACAACTGCCCTAGTTGTACGCATTTCTGGTACAAGAGGAGAATTGAACATGTGCTTTCTTAGAATGGACGATCTAACTTCCTATACACCGTCTCATTCCCATGCTCAGAACATCTACATTATAGAAATAAATATCGTGCACATGAGAGAATTTTTGTGGACCACCACATACATTGTGGAACAAGTTAGTCTACAACATTTACATCTTCATGAAAGAGATTCCTTGAAGATCATGACGGTCCATACTTTTGCACATCCCCTTCCTCTACATCAACTGCTACTTTGCTATATGTAGACTTCGAAGTGCAATTTCTATTTAGAGTTCCTCCTCGGTCACTAGTGTTTGCTGACGCCTGTTGAGCTCTTTGTCAGAAGAACTAGAAAACTGGTCTCCGTCGTCACGATCACTGTCTTCATAGCCATCTGAAGTAGGCAATACATGCCTTCGGGAAAATTTGCTACACTCTCCGCGTTCTACAAGCACGTCTTTCCGACTGATCTCCAATTTCCTCATCCCCACCTTGTCTGCGTTCCTTGTGGTTGGGCTACCTACATCATGTGCATCATCCCACCACCCACAAGTCTGTCCGCAATAGTCAATGAACTTCTGTGCTCTTTCTACCTCAGTAAGAAAACTAGAATCACAAAGTCTAGTATGACATTCTTGCTTCCACATCTACAAGTAGGGATTAGCAATTCAAAGCGCTACAAAATAATAAAATAACATGCTGAGCGCAGAAGTATAGGAAATTGTAAAGGCATGCACTTACCCGTGGAGATGTCATGGGCGTTTTCTCTGGAGATCTTGACCTGTACCTGGGTTGGCTCTTCTTACTGTATCCTTTGCGATTGTCGTCCCTGTCATACAATGTGTCACGAGAATCCAAGTTGTTGTTTCTCTTCCTCGTCATCCTCTTCCTCTGATTTCGAACAACCGCTTCCAATGACCTTGAATCGAATTCCAAGTCTGTCTCTGAAGATGACAACTCTTTCCTTTGCTTACCCTCCCTTTGTCTTTCAAGTCCATCACGTTCGTTATTGTTCATTGTGACAACCCCACCGACATTCACACCTGCAATAGACAGGTTGTCATGCATGACATGAGCTACATGGAGTACGAATTCCAAATTAAAAGATATTGTATGCATGTCCACTTCCGCTACACCTAAACCCCCCCAAGCAAACTAAAAGAAAATTTTCACAATTTTCACTCTCAAATAACAATGATATGAAAGTCAGTTTTTTTGCACTAGCCATTCCAAAATGGGGGGTAGACAACTGACATTCCGTTGCTGATGTTGGCGTTGACATCATAAGTTCTTCTTCCATGCTCATCACCGTATGCCTAGAGCCTTCTTGCATTCTTCTTGTCTTCCTGGAAGTTCCTTCAATTCCATTGCTTCTTGGGACTTCAGTGCTCACAGGTGTGTTTCTCCATCCTGCAGTGGACTTCCTCTTCTCCACCAACTGCTCTTGGACTCCAGCGATACTATCATCAGGCGTTGACATGCGAAAATTTCTTTTCATGCCCCTAGGAGCGTCTTCCTTGCTATTTTTCCTTTTTGCTGCTCCTTTGCCGACAGCACCGTCACGTTGAGAGTCCTCAGCAGGATTTTCCCCTGTTCCTGGCTTTTTTTGGTGCCTAGGTTTACTCCAAGTCTCGAATGACTCTTTCTCCTTCCCCATCTTCACTTTGCTTTATTTTATTCCCTACACACTTCAGTCTAATTAACCATTAACTCTGACATCAAGTAACCATGTGCCTTCATATGTGAACAAACTCCTAAAGACTAATGCATGCAATCCTTTTTTGTGTACCTTCAGTTGGAGAAATCCCATGCACATGACACCTTCAAAGTAATACAGAAAAACCGAACAATTCATATTGGAATTCACTAACAAATTAAAGCGTTCAAACACGGCAATTGTAAGAATAGCATGCATAGTTCATGCACATCCGCTTCGTACCTTCACAGCAGCGTCTCCGTAGCTTTTATACACTTTACGGGTCAAAATGCTCAATGCTTGTTGATGAACAAAAGTACATACAAACCGTCAAATTCCTCGTTCTTCCATACTACTATTTATACATGGCATCATTAAAGTCAATGTGCTCCGCCATAAATGTCCCTTACGTGCCCCTGAAATACAAAAAAATTTCCACCTACGTATTTACAAGACTGAAACAACCAAGGAACATTATTACCTCCCTTTCATACTTGGTAGTTAAAAAGCTACCTTCGCGGCTGAGTCCCATTTAATAGAATACTTCTCAGCAGTTGTCTCCTACTGAGCACGGATAGAACGACTGCAAGCAAAAAGAAGATATCGTTGCCTATACATATTTGCGATCTACACACTTACGAGCCTGCACATGCATGGGTTTGTCAAATTTCTTGTTTCTAGTGCAAGGCACAGATCCTGCCTCTACCTGATGTAAGGAAATTCATGTGCGGACTGTGGAGTGAAGTTAATGGTACATTTGTGTATGACACTTTTACAATCTTCACTTGACATTTTAGAATACTCTGACAGTTCGACGAGCCCTAAGACACTGGTATCCTATAAACAGTGCACTGGAATAATTCTAGATGCACTGCTTCTGATGAGTCCATAGATATTCAGAGATTCAGAGAAGCACGCGAACATCAACAAGAACCCCGCAAGAAGGATAACAAGTCCGCAGATAATAACGACGTGCACGCACCTCAGTATTCTATGACTTGTCAACGACCATTGYATAGTACACCTCCTCTTYTGTGCAAGTGTAAGTAGTTTAGTCCACAYTRATCTYTCTATGACATRCATATTTACTCCAATTACRAAAGTCCTTARKGCATAGATGCGAGGATGGATCCGAGTTCTCTGACTTACTTGTTTGGCATTCTTCTGATTACTCCTTTGCTTGCCTTCCTTTGCAGGTTCTACTACGTCGTGGATGTTCTCCAAGCAGTGCATACAGGGGTTTGTCGTCTTTGCTTCTGTTTCCAAAATCCGGCACTCCACGAATGCCTTCGATCGACAACCTTGTGCGTGATGTCAAAATCCAAAACACCAGAAGTTGAAGTTGCCTTCACCTCAAAAGCTATACCGACCGACTGAACTGCTTGTACACGCTCTCCATCCTCCATTTTGTGCTTCATGTGCTCATTGTCTTGCACGGGCTCCTACGAGGAAGCCACATCCGTCGTGCAAAGTGAAGCTTTGATTTGTTGAGTGCTACCAAAAACCGCTGCTTCAATGGTGGCGGCGCTTCCAACGATGTTTCCAGTTCTGCATGAGCCCAAGTTCACTGTCAAGCCTTAAAATTAGTTCCTGCTTAAAACGTCACTATTTCATTGCTAACCTAATTTTTGCCATAGCTGCTTTGTCACTTAGCATGCATCTTAGCAGTCCACGTACAAATAAGACGACAGTAGAAGTCATCCGTAGTTACTATTCAATTCACTTGCATGAAGATATCTCGGAGGTCGTGCCTTAATAAGCAAAACTGCATTTGGCTTTGCTTTATCAAACTCCTACTACATAGGCAATTGAACAACTTTTAGCTTATAGATTTTACACAGCCGACTTCGCACTTAAGAATGTCGTGCCAAAATGAGCGTAAGTTTCGGCTCCCAACAACAGAAATATGCAGCAAAGAATGCTAATCTGGATTTAGGGGCAGAGGACAGCTGAGCATCGCAACATGTCGCAACACCGCTAACAAGTGTCCAAAAATAACAAGGTAATTAAGACTTACATTTATTCTTTTACATTACATCACCGCTTAAAATTGTACATTCTCTCGTCTGCATTCATCTTACACATGAGTTATAACACCGAATCCCATAGTCATTTTTCCAACAATTTCATGAAGGCGCTCAAATGTGCATGACGTCGTCTTCCACCGTCGGAGTGCATAATTTTCTATGGTATTGCAATGTTGTATAACTTCATTTGTTGGACCCGATAATGTTGTCATGGTGTGTACTGTTAAGCACAGTAGGAGACAGAAAGGTACATTGCTTTTGTAAGTTGTAGAAAGGTTAGACAATTAAAAATTGAAAGACTTAGTAACCTAGAGTTCTTGGCTTTCAAACTGATAGTTGTTGACTCGTGCAGGATCTTCCAGTGAGACACATGTTGGACGTGATGCACTGCGAGAAGAATGTTTGTGAAAACATTCTGAAAAAGCTCATGGGGGAGAAAGACAGTGCAACTATTCGATTAGACATGCAAGAAATGGGTATCCGTCCTCAACTTTGGCTACAGAGAACAGGCCTCAACGATGATCGGGTGTGGTTACCGGATGCACCGTATGTTCTGTCAGCATCAGAAAAAAAAGACTTCATGAASACGTTGCGGTCCATTAAGACCCCGTCAAGGTACGTGTCCACATTGCACACAAAAATTGTGGAAGGAAAGCTACAAGGTTTAAAATCTCATGACTACCATATTTTRCTTCAACAAATAATGCCAGTATGTTTGAGAAATGTTGGTGATAAAGAAGTTGTGGCTTCCATAATGAAAATCAGCAGGGTCTTCCAACGATTATGTGCGAAAGTAATAAACCCAGAAAGAAGGGAGCAGCTGCTACAGGATATAGCAGAGTCGTTGGCAGCAATGGAGAGGGCATTCCCGCCTTCTTTTTTTGATAGTATGGTACATTTGACTATACACCTTGTGGAAGAACTCTTTATTTGTGGTCCAGTGCATACAAGGTGGATGTACCCTTCTGAAAGATATTTCAAAGGACTCAAAAGTTATGTTCGAAATTTGGCAAAGCCGGAGGAAAGTATTGCCCAAGGTTATCAGGTCGAGGAGGCTTTGGGCTTTGTGACAGAGTACATGTCCGAATACAATTCCACAAGTAGGCGAGTGTGGGACAGCCGTGAAGATCCTACCATGACAGATGAGATCGTGGAAGGTAAAGGGCGGCCGAGAAAACTGTCCGACCAACTGAGGAGGTGGTTGCATGAGTTTGTTCTTGACAATTCRGAGCAGCTGGAGCCGTATAGGGGGTAAGTGCTTTTTCATCATTTGTGAGTCCAATTGTATTTTAAAAGTGCACAATTAACCATTTATGTAAAAACTGCATACCTTGGAACTTCATTGGAAATTAAATCCAATACTGTGTGCTTTAATGAAGTGGACTTAAAGGAATCCGACATGATCAACCGTGACATGTGAGAATCTGATGTATTTGGAATGGCTAAGGAACTTCTGTATGAACTTAAGGAGACTTATTACAAACATCACAAACAACATTAAGTGCTTTATGAATAGCAGTCTTTCAAGTGAATGAAGTAGTGTCCATAGAACTATATACATGTACATACATAAAGTATTCGGTAGTTTGCAGGAAGTGGCAAATGGTTTTGGGAGGTTTGTGCATATCATCAATGATGAGAGATTGGGGCATGGATGATAATTGTTGTTTTACTGGGTTTTCAAAGGTTACCGTGGAGGGCACGAATGTGTATTTAATTTTTTTGGAATAGTCATGTGATATATTCTCGTATCAATGTAGAATGTGTTTGTTTTTTCTTTAAAAGGACAAGAAGAGTCCATGCGACCTTTGGGATGCCATGCCATTTTTTAAGGTTCCGACATGACTCACATGAGGCATGTATGGACCGTTGAACAAGTCCTTGAGCAAGTCAATGCCATTTATAAGTATTGGATGCCAAATAATATGTACGGGAACAAGGCTCTCTATTTTTTTGGGTGACGTACCTCTTGAATCGGAGTGATTGTTCACATCTGTATTTGTCACATGAGAGAAGTACAAAGAATGAACAAAATGGTATCGAAGAATTGCAATAAGGTGTTTGCAGATACAAGAATGCCACGGGAATAACTTGAGCAGTGAACAAGAAGATAACAGTAGAGTATGAAATGATGAGAATTTTTTATGAATTGTTATTTGATGGCAGGAAGTACGAAGAGTATTGCTTGACACATACAGCAAAGAGACGTGATTTCAGGCAGAATAATCCGGTTAGACAAGGGCGGTGTTAAGCGCCTTACCCTCATGCTTTGGCGGAGCCAAAGCCGTTTGCAGACTGGTTGGAGGAGGTTGTGTACTCGAGTCATTCTGAGAATCCAAATGCCGTGGAAGCGGATGTGCTGGCTTTGTCAAAACAGCCGTCTGACTTGGCCACAAAGTATCGTAGCATGTGGGCTTTTGGGAACCACTTTTGTGTGGCTAGTGCAGAGACTCATCTCAGGACATGTGACTCTGGGGTATCAGCATTTTTTTCACGACCTTGGAGATCCAGATCAAGGGATCAAAACGCAGTAGTGGCCGAAGTGGAATATGTTGGACAGTTACAAGAAATTATCGAGCTGAACTACAGGGAACTCTGAGTTGTCGTGGTAGAGAGGAGCGCGCTTTGGGAATACGCGAAGTATCTGGCTGCAACTGGGAATAGTTCGCTAAAGAGTTCAGTCGAGTCTTCGGTCTTCAATCTTCAATCTTCAATCTTCAGACTTCAACTTCAATCACGTCCCGATTGCTGTGGTGGCTGTAAAGGGCCAAGGTAAGGGTGTGTAATAAGAAACAAGTTTACGGACGGGTAAAACGGGACAGCAAAACACGAGTTGCCGTCCGGATGATGGGATCCTAAATTTCAAACCCACGGTGACCAGGAGGCGCCTTTCACCAGTAGGAACAACATAAAAGATCGACCATGTGGGTCATCAACCCCACTTCGTCGCCACAAACACAAAACGGAGCGCTTACTGGATAACCACGGCTCGCAACAGGTTTACAATGCAGAAATCAAAATTGCAACTAGCCTCCAAAACTGGCTGGGAATGACAAATAAAACAACTCTGTCGAACCACAAGCCACAACACACACAATTCCTCCAAAAGTCTTCAAATCTCCAAAGTCTTGAAGTCTTGGAATCTTTCTTCACCCAAGAACTTGAAGAAACCCCAACTAGTTTCAAAAGAAACTTTTGTAAATAACAGTTGCCTTCGAACTAGTACCACAGATGTTCTACAAGGCCAAATGCTAAGTGCTATAGAATTTTGAAAAGCTAATAAGATAATCTAATATCCCTCCAAATCTCAAATCATTACAATATATTGTCCAAAAGTTATGAACAATCAAAGTCTCGGCCTTCTCAATTGAAAGGCAGCAGACTCTTTATCATTCAACAACTCATAACTTTTAATTTATAACTTCAAATGCTTTGATTTTTGTGTCTATATAAAGCTAAGAAAAACCTCTCTAATGCCTGAAAGTTTCAAAGAAAGAAAATAAAAACACAAACTGTGGTGGTCACCAGAATCTCCGCTCCTCTTTGATGGGTGGCAGCAGACCCTCCTCCACTCACATGCTTATAACTCCTCCCTCACAACTCCAAATCAAGCAAAAGAGACGTTCAAATAAGCACAATTTTATAAGAAAAAAAACCCCTCAAGTTTTCATTATCAAATTCTTCACACAACAAGAATTCTCACTGATCAAAGTGCTCTCTACACACATTCTCCAAAAACACCTCAAAAAAAACACAACTCTCTCTTTCTCCCCATAACAATCCCCTTCTTCCTCATATAAAAATATTTCCCACATAAAAAAAACTCCCTTTCAACAACAATCCCCTCATGAGAAGCAAGAACCTCCTATCAAGCCTTTCCACCCCCAAGATAAGTGGGACTTCTCCCTATCCACCACACATGGGCCTCTAAACAACTATTGGTCCAAGGAAAAACAACTACGTAGTAAACTACTTCTAAACTCCTACTCTTTTACTTTCAAACACATACATATCATCAAAACTTAAATGTCATACTAAACTCCTTCATCCAGTGGAGGTAAAAACTGAAGTCCATGAAGAGTACCACTCTACAACTAGTGACTCCATAAAAACCCTCCAGTTCGATATTTTGCTATCGAACTCCAAATCCAAACCCAAATTCTAAAACTTGAAGGAATACGTCGAACGGATGAAGTTTTTCCTCCAAATCAAGAATCTACTCAAACGTACAATATACACACGTTTTAAATACTGTAAGTATTTACAACACGACAGCGTCATTGTTTTTGTGTKTAGTTGGATAAAAGCAAACTACAGAGGCCACAATGAAAAATGATAGGTGGGGTTTCACCCTCGCAAATTTTGCCCGCCCAGTGCCCTTTGGACCGGAGTCCTTTGCATTTCCAATGCATGTGGACCAAGTTTTCTTTGCTGACGCTGAGGACGACACCATGTGGAAGGTAGTTTTGCGGAGAGAAGTCAGAAACCGTCGAGTGCATGGAAATGTAGGAGCATTTGAAGATGCAAGCATGTTCTCAATGGGCGAAGATCAAGAGCATGAAGGACTTCGTGCCTCTGAGGTGATTCCAGAGAAGAATCGTGCTCCAATAACGACAGGGAGAACAATACGACGGGAGGATGCATTAGCACAGTGGATCGAAGTTCCTCAAGCAAAGCTAGATCTTGGAGAATCTGGAACATCGTTATCGGAGGAGGACGACTAAATTGATTTTAAAAACTGGATTGTAAAAAGTGAAGGCCCGTGGGATACTGTCAGGTTGAAAAATTGATGTGCGGAAGAACTWTGTTGGAAGTTTTTCTTTCCTTGAACTTCAATTCCGACTATATGGTCGGAAATGGGTATGTTGAGTATTTTGGCAATTGCAGGTTGCTTAAGAAATTATGAAGTAGAAATGACCTGTACACTGAATTGGGAGTAAAAAAAATGCATGCGGTATGCTAATTGAGGGTCCAGGAAGTACGCGGTGAGGTTTCTTTGTTCACAGTATCAGCTTTAACCTGAAGCATGTTAGAGCTCCTAGTGATATAGTTTGTGTTATCCTAAATTGTTTAGGCATTTAAATTAGGTTGTGGTTTCATAAATGCATGCATGCATGCATTCTCCTAAGTATGGAGTTGTAGCTTCTTTATCAATTTGGACAAGTGGTTGTTACAATGCTGACATRTAGTTCTCCATTCTGCCTCAAGTCAGCAAGTGGGAGGGGAATGGTTGAGCATTGTCTGCATTGTGAACTGCAAAGGCCATATATTCCTATAATAAAAAACGGTCGAATGTAATTCATAATTTTATTCTTGATTGGATACACTGGCAGAATGGAGGGTCCGTCGGAATGCATGTCGTGTATTGCACAGTAGACTATGCATAGACTTACATTATGCATACAGTATTATAGAAGGACTATAGACAGTATAGCCAAAAGAGTCCACTACCTAATTATAATTTTTGCTTAGGATAGGTCCTTCATAAAAAAAATTCTGACTAACACATGTAGTTCTGTCCTCCTATTCAAAGCAACCCCTCATCATGTTGATACAATTATTKTCAAAAAAGGCAAGTCCTGGAAAACAACCAATGTGGGTGTTCCACTGATAATTTTAGAATATGCAACTACTTTCTAATGCAGGGACACAACAGAGTAAAGTACACTATGTAGCTTTCCACGTCAGCAGGGCACTACACCAAGAGAGTGGGGCACAACACAATTATGCTATGTATGTTAAAGTCCAAGAGAAAACAACAGGCGGTGCTATTTCAACAGCGACGGAAGTTAGTATCAACAGAAATTAGCATACAAAGTGTTAATTCGGGTCCCCTTCTCTAGTAGTGTAGTTAAAAAACAAAGGACAATTAAAGATAGGAGGTCAACAAAATTTAGCATATTTAAAGAAACATTCTCTAACACATAGGTACATTAATTGTAGTGCTTCTTCAATTTATCAATAATGAATATATCAATTCCATACAAATTGATTGAAGTACCTATTGTATTCCATACATGAATATGATGTGCAAAATGTTCTAACTGCATATATGAATGCAAAATACAATTTAAGATATATCATGAAGTTGAATTTTAAAAAATTCATAGTATATTTATACATATAAAAAAAACTTACCAATTTTAAAAGAAAAATAAGATGACTATGAAGTGTTAGTGTGTCAAAATTAGTCTCACATGTTGATTCCACGTGAAAATATGCAAAATTGCTCAAGTGGATGGCCTATGGCACTACCACCTTATTCTAAAGTAGTTAAAATTAGTAAATTTGGACTTGTTATCTATTCCATTTTGAAAGATAAGAGCATTTCCACCCTTGCAAGGCAAAAGTATCATCCCAAATGGCTTTCCACAACTCAACCARGGTTTCTTCTAGGCAATTAAATGCCCAATTTCCTCAAAAAAAGAAATGGGCAGCTTCAAACCTTTAGGGAAAAAAAAGAGGGTATATGTGTTAAAAAAAATGGCACCATGTAATCATGGTCCTATATACCATTGCCACAATGTTTCCAAAACTTCATTTCATCCATCATGCAAAGCTAGATTAATTCAAATTTCATACAAAAATCACATATTCACAATTTCATACTCAAAATTGGCCTTCTTCAATTCAAGCCTACAAAATGAATGAGCCAAGAAATGCAAAACCTTCTTGAAAGAAAGGCCACATAACCATTTATGTGAAATCCATAAAAAGAAACACTAGACTCAACAATTATTTTGGACTCCACTTGCGGAACAAGTTCTCCACCCTATCTTTGCTTGATATTTTAACATCCAATGTGTCCACGCGTGATAGAATTTGCAAATCCTAATTCATATTTGCAATAAGAGGTCCCAAGTTAGTTAAGTGGGTTGTACATGATATATTCATCAAGCCCCAAACAGGTGGCTTTTTCTTTTATTTGCACCCTTGGAATGACTTGGACTAGCCGAGCGAGGGCAGAGGGGGTCAATTCACCTTGGCGTGTGTGTGGTGGGGATAATTTCAATGGCTTGGCCATAAGCTCCTAAGGGAGTCTATTCTTAAAGTGCCCATGCTCTAAAAGCGATCATGATATAGAGGTACATTTTGCTTTCTTCAATGTACCAACAATGTACATTTCAGGAGATGGTCACTTTTACTGACCACTACATTACAACTTAAAAAAATTGTAACTAATTTCCTGAAGGTCTGAAAAATATGAAACAACTTGGGTTAGAGGTCAATTCTTTTTTTCTTCCTATGAAAATTTACTCAAAATTGTTTTAAGGAGTTTAACTTCCCTGAAAATGCAATTAGTTCTTAACCCTTGAAAGACGAGGCGGACGTTTTGCGTCTTTCGGATGACCAAAATCTCATCTGGTGAGTGGATACTTGCTAATTTTCATCCGTTCTTTTTGTGAAAGTGACCACACATATGTCAATTATCATGGGAAGTCAAAGTTAGTGTTTTTAAAGGTAGCCCTAATTCTATGAAGATAGTAAAGATTTTCACATGAAAGTGTTTTGTGCCACACTATCCTTCTCGCAATTTTGAATGGGTAGCATCACGTATTGGTTTGTATAATTTTTCCAAAGCTAAACATGTGCGTGAACAGTGTTTTTCTCCTCGGTCAAGCAATACATTTTGCACCCCGCCTTTTCCCGCGGTGATAGGTCCGTCCTTTAAAAGTTAAATGGTCACTTTAAGAGCAGTCTACCTTACTACAATGTGTAATGGTGGAGATGCTCCAACAGCGAGCAATTTCATGGATCCAACACTATAATTTACTGTGCTGCTGAGTTGACGGCCACGGTGAACTGACCCCTTCATTGCCCCTTCACAAGGTAAATATAAAAATTGCCCCCTATTTTGTGCCGAGTCAATTTTTATTTTATCACAACTCCTAGCTAATTTGGGGCCTTAGATTGCAAATATGAACTCAGAATTTGAAAATTTTGTTGTACGTGGCAGATAAAAAATTTCCAATGTTTTCCCCAGGGGTAAGAAAAGGGGCAATGAGGGGGTCAATTCACCCTGACCCTGAGTTTACATGCTGCTGAACTAATGGACTATTTCATACAATTTGACAAATTGAGGGTCAGTCTCTTGACGGCAGAACTTTCTCTACGTGTAGAATTAGGCAGTCCATGGAAGCTAAGAGCTTCCCCACAGCTACCCTCCAAGAGGCGCAGACTGGGTATTTGGCAGGCCGGAGTGCACATTGTTGCCCCACAGCACACACTGCCAGGGCCAAATTTAAGGATTAGACTGTCAAATACTGGGCCTCCCTAGTGGCACAGCATATGGGTTGACCGTCCTTTGAACCCCAATTTCGAGGTGCAAAGGATAGTCAACCCATAAACTGACCCTTAAAAATTCCAATTTTAATTTTTTTTTGTTGAAATGCTTTATAGCAATTTCAGAAAGTCTTCTTTTACTTATGTAAAAGAAGCAGATGAAAAAGTATTTTCTTCATTTAAATTTCCAAATGAAAATGAAACTATATATCCTCTTGGGTTGGTAGAAGGTGTGCCAACCCATGTTGGATATACAAGAGCATGGATTAGCTCATGCTAATTCACGCTCTTGTATGTCCCACATGGGTTGGCACACCTCCCACCAACCCAAGTGGACATATAGAGCTTCATTCTCCCTTGGAGATTCAAACCTTCCAATATCCACATGGGGTGGTCATGGGTATCTCAACCCATGTGAGATGT
This sequence comes from Pleurozium schreberi, assembly GCA_006891605.1. Lineage (NCBI taxonomy): Eukaryota > Viridiplantae > Streptophyta > Bryopsida > Hypnales > Hylocomiaceae > Pleurozium > Pleurozium schreberi. The sequence goes on from VACF01000012.1 coordinate 16,189, forward strand.
CTCACATGGGTTGAGATACCCATGACCACTCCATGTGGATATTGGAAGATTTGAGCTTTCTAATGTGAGAAAGCTTCCTATATCCACATGGGTTGGGACTCCTCCCACCACCCCATGTGGATATAGGGAGCTTTTCCACATTGGAAAGCTCAAGTAATTTGAGGACTCAATTCAAAAATTGAGAAGAAGTTCTCAAATAATTAAAATTTACTACATTGGTAAATAAATTTTAAATGAATAAAAAACCAACCCGACAATTTGAATTTTTTGGAGGGTGTGCCTATCCCTTTTGACCGTGTTCATTCACAGTTTTGTTATGGGGCAATCATCCTCCACACGGGCCGGCCAGATAAAAATAGCACACCAAACACTCAATTCTGCGTCCCAATTCTGCGTTAGCTGTGGGGATGCTCTAAGCTTACCACTCCAACAAACACCACCCAAATGTCGGTGAAGATCACCAGCCAGTGTAAAGTCCGTCTCATTTGTGTAATAAAATAAATAAAATGTCAAGCTCAAGGGGGTGTTCATTTGGGAAGGGTTAACCCCTCACCACCCAAGGTCCGACTGATTGTTGTAACAACTTTTTGAAAGGAATGCAGAAATCCAGCTTAGGCATTTGATTGGGGTGGAATCTTGGTAGGATGACCGCATGGATGGAAAAATACTTTCCATGCGAGGCAGTTGCAGCAAATGGCGTAGAATTCCAATGGTTCGATGCTTCGAAATTTGCAGCCAATCGGGGTGGAAGATGGAGTTTGAGCCGCTTTTGAAACCGCTTTTGAGTGCTTCACAATTCATGGTAGAAGGAGTGATAGACAAAACAACATCAAAATTTGAACGTATGAGCGCAAGGGTATGATCTTCCACTGTGAAAATTTTCGCGAGCAACGCAACAATCAGTAAAATGTGCTGTGAGGCGGAAGGTAGGAGAAGTGAGGGTCTCCGGAGAGGAAACACCGGAATGAACCGGACACCACGACGACAGTGACCGGTTGTGCAGGTGTGATCAATAGGGAGGGTTGCAAGGAGCTGCAAATGCCTTCATGAAACTCTGGCCGCATCCAAAGCACAACGAACCCTGACCGACGAACGCCAGTCACTTTCCTGAACGCAAGGACAAATGGCCATGTCCATTTTTTGACATTTGTTCAATTTGAGCCCTCGCACACACGAAGTGTAGAATATATGAGCACTGCCAATTCTCCTACAGTGTACGCAAAGACCCTGCCAACCATGTTCTGTAATCACGGACGTGAAATCCACCCCTCACTAGCGCGTAGGCGCCATTGTTTAATCATGTGTGGACAAATTTGGTCCCCTCGGGCGGTGAGGGGTTAAACACCAGAGAATTCATTGAGCACATCATTACGGGTTGTCACACCACCTTCAACAGGGCCGAAATTCTCTGAGAACATACATGAGGCGATTTCTAGTTGGCAGTTTGCAATAGGAGCACTTTGATTTCTTAGAGAAATGAGTGCCGTTTTTTCTCCTCCGGAACTAAAGAAACTTTCTCTAGGAAATTTTTTTGAAGCGATTTTTTAGTTTGATTGGCTGAACAAGAGTTGTGGAGCTCCCTACCACCTTCGCAGGTAAGAAATTCTTGGAGAATCGCTCCAAACATCAAAAGGGGTGTTACACCTACTTCACTCAGAACAGCTCACCATTGGCTCCTTGTTTTTCTCTCTAATTTCTCTGACTTCAAAGAAATTTGTTTCTCGGAGGAGGTGTGACTACCCCTATTGTGTGAAAGTGTTCATTCATTCATTACCCATCCCATATTTAAATTGCTTGTTGAATTACCCCACCCCTCACCTTGCCCGGGGTGAACTTGACCCCCTTGCCCAGCTACTCGGTAAATTCCTGAATTTTTTTTATTTTTCACGCATGATATAATTTGCAAGTTCTGAATTCATATTTGCAATCAAAGACCCCAAATTAGTCATTGGGGACGTTTAAGGTGAATTTATCGAGCCCAAAATAGGAGGCTTTTTATTTTACTTGTACGCCTGTAATTACTTAGAGTGGCCAAGCGAGGGGGCCAGGCCACCCCGGCCACCACCTCCCACCTTGCTCCACATAAGGTAGACTGCACTTAAAGCAACCATTTAAGAGCTAATTGCATTTCCAGGAAAGCTAAACTCTTTGAAACAATTTTCAGTGAATTTTCAAATTAAAATGAAGCTCTATAAATCCTCTAGGGGAGGTAGAAGGTGTGCCAACCCATGTGGGTTAAATAAGAGCATGAATTGGCTCATGCTAATTCATGCTCTTGTTTATCTCACATGGGTTGGCACACCTTCTACCACCCCAAAAAGACATATAGAGCTTCATTCTCACTTGGAGACTCAAATCTTCCAATATCCACATGGAGTGGTTATGGGTTGAAGTATCCATAACTACTCCATGTGGATAATGGAAGATTTGAGTTTTCCAATGCATTAGGAGAAGTATGAGCCCTCCAAAAGGCTGATAGAATGAATCAACCGCAAGGCCCTGTGACATTACAATTTTGTTTATTTATTTTTAATTTTAAAAAAAATTCATAAAAACTTTAAAAACTTTAAAAAGATTAAATTTTTTTTAATTGAGAATCTGACATGGCACTAGTAGTGCCACGCAGTATTTCAAAAAAAAAAAAAAAAAAAAAAAATCCATAATAGCACCGCGGACTTTTAAAACTCACAGCCTTTCGGAGACCTCATATTTTTCCTAATGTGAAATAGCTCACTATATCCACATGGGTTGGGACTACTCCCACCACCCCATGTGGATGTAGTGAGCTTTCCCACATCAAAAAACCTAAACAATTTGTGAACCCATTTCAAGAATTGAGGAGTAGTTCTCAAATAATTAAAATTTATTGCGTTGATAAATCAATTTTAAATAAAAATAAATTGAACTTGATATTCTGGGTTTTTTTTGTCAACGTGCTTGTCTCTCTTGATATAGTTCATCATCGTTTTGCAGTGGGGCAGTCAACCACCACACGAGCTGGCCACATACAAAGAGCACGCCAAACAACTCAATTGTGTGTCTCAATTCTGCATCAGCTGTGGAGATGCTCTGAGCACATTGTATGTCCTTTCTGGTGGTAGCAAATGCCATGGTTAGTAAGGTAAAACAACCAATTGTGGTTAGAATTTGGTGTTTGCCTTCATGCCATTGCTGAATTTTTTCAATTTTTTCCCCACGCAAAGACAAGTGTGAGAAACAATGAGAACAATTGAAATTATACTTTTCAGACAAAGTATGAATTTGCTATGAATTTTCAAAGAGACTAGCCCAAAAGAGTTAACACGCTACTTGATAACCAACAAAAACTATATCCAATATGCTCATCTTGACTACCTGAAGTGGTCACACTAATTTCTAATGTGGAAGGCCCTGAAAAGTCACTTCCTACAATGATTTACACTCAAAATGTAAGGTATTCGTAATGAGGTCACTAATCACTCCATGGGTGTCAAGTTAGACATTGATTATGGCTTGAAAAAACTTCATGGGGTCATTAGGTGTTCACTATGGATCATTTGACCACAATGGAATGTTTTAGATAGGAAGGGTATATTGGAGGAAATTTGAACTTGTTTAGTTAGCTTGTAAATGCCCGGGGCCATTTTTGACCTTAGAGGAATTTTTTCTAAATTGAATAAAAAACCAACATTTTGATAAGTTGTATCAATTTTTGAATTGTAACTATATTAATTCAAAATAAGCATGTTAGATATCACTTAGGAAAATAAAACACAACAATATCACTTATAGATTACAGATTATAATGTTTGATCAAAAACACTAGTAGAAAAACTGTTCAGTATGACTAGCTACTATGCAACTAGTGTCTTGTACAACTATCCTCCGAGTTTGATCCTCTCTTTTAAAGCCAAATCTAACGAAATTTTACGTCATTGTTTTATAGCATTGATACATTGTTTTAGTTTCAAAGCRATCAATCTATAGATGCAAAAAACAACTAGGAAACAATCAAGAAAAGATTGCAACTATAAAATGACCATAGTTGTTTCTTAGTCGCTTTCTAGTTGGACACTAGTTGTTTTTTAGTTGTTTCCTGTAGTGTTAAAAAATTCAATTGTTTTGTTGATTTGATTGCATAGATTTGATTAACTTTTCTATTGGTTTGGAGAGTAAATTGTTGATTTAGATAGAAATCAATGAAAGAGTGAATCAAATGAATGCGACCAAATCAACAAAAAAAATCGAATTTTCTAGTAGTGAAGCTAGTTGTCTCCCATTTTTCTTATATCAATTGTCCCATATCATTTGTAAAGAATACCATTATGTTGGATATATAAGGCTTGTAAGTTGTTTTATTCTTATGTAATGAATTCCATTAATAGAATTCTAAGATTTCTTCAATTTATAGATTTCTATGGTTTATAGAAGGTAGATATAAAATCTACAAATCATTAAGATTAATATTTTAAAGTCTACAAATCTATAAGTTAAAAACAAGTTGCAAATGAGTCACACACAAGATATAATTTTTCCTACATTTTAGGGTGTCCTTTGCGACTACAATTTTCTAAATTATCACTAATGGCAAACCAATTGCAAGTGCCCTACGCAACTAACAAACCAATTGCGTAGTATAGTCACTAAACCACTCGTTTTCTTTTAGTGGAGGGTATTAAAATTGCAAAAGTGATTTGAAGTCTTTCAATCGTCTTTTCACATGTCAAATCCACAAAGTTGGTCACCAAAAAAACATGAGGTTAAAGCCCAGTCGATCAGATCTCAGTCAGTGGCCAGTTCCGCTCAGTGACCATGGTTAGTTAGTTGGTTACTCTGCCAGAACTAGAGTTAAGTTAAGCTACCAGCCGTGACTTGCCCTAATCATTGGTACATGATATGGGCGGGTATAAATTACGTTAAGCTTACAGGTCACACAAGCAAGCAGAACACAAGCAAGGTCAGTTAGGTCACAGTATATGATAAKACCCAGCAGGCRGGCAGTCCTTCAGGAGGTCCGTTGCCATCATTCAGTGGAAGTCCGTTTCTCCTGGCATGGAAGKATTGGAAGCTTGGGCAATATGGTAGACACTCAGACTCTCAACCAAATGGGTCTGAAGTCTGAACCAGCAGGAGATACAGTAATAACTGGCTTGCCAGTTGCCACTTTACGTACACATCGCCACAGCTGATAAAAGGAAAGGGGATGACACCATTGGCTGCCTTCAGATGAAAGATTGATAASTAATGGATCACTAGTAACAGACAAATGGAAGACGGAGAAGGCAATAAGGTACAGGCACCTATAACGGATAACTTAAGCATTTCAGCATGGTGTGGCTGTGGTATGAAGAAGGAGGTATTTTTCCTTTGTAGAGAAATAAGGTTCAGGAAGAATGAGATTTTTATTTATTTTTAAATTAAGCAAAATTTAAATTACTACAGAATTTTAAGTGCAAAAGAGGCTAAGACACACAACCAACATAGAGCTTCACCCATGAATGCTGAGGAATAAGAGCAGTGAACGTAAATCAATATATGAGAAGGCGTTTTGAACATCATGCAAATCCAACTGGGGCTTGACCTATAACGGACAATTCTCAGTCCCATTCCGGGAACCCACTCGCCCCTAGTCCCAGCCATATCCCAGCCATATCCTTGGCTGCACCCATTTCGGCCACCTCCCCTCCCACTAAGATATCATGCACGTGTCGTTTCATGGATAAAATTATCTGTTTCTGGTTCAGCCATGCGCCGTAGTGAAGAAGCCTAGTTATCGGTGATGGGGCAATTATCGGTTATGGGTGCCTGTACCTTAACATTTCAAATTTCAAATTATGGATAAAGTATGAATTTTTAATGAGTTTTTGAAGTCTGTTGTAGAAATTGGATTGGAAGAGTCAATAGACCGGCTCCCCAAACTTGGCACATAGTACATCCATAGCGGTCATGTTAGTCACCGAAATTGGTATAGTAGAACCTCTTTGAGTTGCTCCTCTATAAGCCAATAAACCTCTATAAACYAATGTTGYCATACTAGKCCCCAACTAGGCCACATTACAAAAGTTGTGACTAAATCTAACTCTCACTTAGCCAATAAACCTCTATAAACCAATATGTGAGACCGGTCTGGGACCTAATGAGAAAGGGAGGTTCTATTGTAGTAGTATAGCTGTAAAATGGCCACTATTTGTTGCATTAAAATTGTCATGTTTTGTAATGGTTTTACATTTGAATGGTAGCATTTCCTATGATGCTCTCAACTCCATCCATTAACCCGTCAGGTTCCATGACTATCTCACTATCTCATGAAAAGATGCATCCCCCCTTCCAATTGACAATTTATGCACTCCCTCCCCCCTTTTTGTGAAAATTGAGAGACATTGATCTCATAAACAAAAATCCTACCTCCAACGCCATTAGTATTGAAAAATAAATAATACAATATGGATAACGTGAGATACGGGTAATGTAGAATACATATACATATATATAGAAGATAGATATGGATACAAAATATTAATAGAGATACTGGATAGAAATACATATAGAATACTAATCATAAAAGTATGTATACAAAATACATATATATCCATACAAAATATGGATACAAAATACACTAATACATTCCATATTGATTGGTGGCCATATTACTCCAAAAAAATACAAATATTTTAGTTTGGGAGGTACTTATCAGGTAGCAATGTGAGTTGACTAATTCACTTTTGGGGGAGGGGGAGGACAGATTAAATAATCTTTTAAGTGGATAGTACTATGTGAGTACTATCCACTCAAAAGATATGATACACATAACTATGTTTTCACCAAAAACACTCCAAAATTTTCATTTCTAGTAAAACTACCAAACTTTAGAAAAAAAACATTATTGAACATGTAACCATTAGATCTTGTAGTATACTAGTTTGAAAAGTTGTAGAAAAAAATTTAGAAATTTATAATGTGTGGACTGTAAGGTATTAACATTTGGATAGATTAAAATCATGCTTTTGGCCCTGCAAAAATCCAGGCAGCTGCACCTCACAAGCTTACATTTGTATGAAAAAATGTCCATGTTGTTGCTTTTTTGAATTCATTCTTCAAGGCAAGTTGGCTCCAAGCTTGAAAAAATCCAAATCATTTGGAATTGATGACATAGTTTAAAAGTCATTGCATAAAATGTGATTTTTATTACTAGACAAGCAACCCGGGTAGCTCAATTTTTTTTTAAATTAATTTTTTAAGAAATAAAAACTTGAGATTGATTCTCTAGATTTTTATGTACATGGGAAGTTTTTAATCATTCCATTTTGATTAATGACATGAAAGTTATGAGGAGTTTTAGTTTGCGGGTAGGTATGGAGTCTTGGAAAACCAAAGACATACCACAACAATCTTTGTTTTGAATACAAATATTCAATATGTGTGAGAATATGTGGTAAAAATTTCAAAATTTTTGACCATACAGATTGCAAGATACTTGTGTTTAAAGTGAAAAAAATAAGTTTTTAGTACACTGTGGGATTAGATTATTTGACTTTGAACCTTCTTAACTTTAATCTTTTGCACAACAGAGTTTTGAGCTTTAAATCTTTATGGTGAAGAATTGTGTTGAGGGTCTAGGAAAAAATAAATAAATGCAAAAAAGCTAAATTTTTATACTTTAAAAAATTGTTAAGTAGAAGTAGGTACAAGATAGAAGAAAAATCTAAATTATTAATATCTTCAAGCTGGAATTAAAACGCACTAACCCCAATGGTGCGATTGTTCTAGCAAGAGAAATTAACCATGTGGAACTTTTTTTCTTGAAAAATTATAAAAATCGCATTCGGAAACGAATCCTACAACTTATATTTTCAAAAAGATGCTTAGATTGCCCCAAAAGCAAGATTGACCGTAACTATTGAAAGATTATAATGTCTTTTCGTGTTGAAAAAAGATGCTGAAATTTTCTTAAAAACTCATTTGGAGGTGAAATTCGATTTGTAAACCTAGTCAAATGAAAATATGTTAAATTGCAAAGTGATTCAAAACCAAAAGACAAACACTTTGGTGAAAAAAAATTTCATTCAATTGACTCATTGTGTCTGCAAACTTGTCTTGAAATGTCAAAAAACAGTGAAGAAAATAGCAAAACATCACATCTATGGTTGAACCTCCCTCTACTAAAATGCTTCTCAGTCACTCTTAATTTCTTGGATTTATATGAAATTTTAACCACACAAACTAGACAAGTATGTGCAACTTTTCCAACAAAAATGATTGGAAATGCACACTTTATGAAGAAGAAATAAGCCGCCAAAGTTCAATTTAGTCCAAAAATGTTTGGATTTTGAACTTGAAATTGCTCCCAAACATTCAAAACAACTTGGATTGACATGAAAATTTTACCACAATAACTATACCTTAAGAGGAACAAAACACAACAAAATTCATTGAAAACAAATATTTGATGAAAAATTTACAAGCCCCCGAAGTTGCAGCCATCAGAATGCAATGTGGTGACTTCAAATCAAACCTGTGAACTTTGAATGGCTCTCAAAAACTCAATACATCTTGTATTGATCTGAAAATTTTACCACTAGAACTAGACTAATATGCACAACTTTTCCAACAAGTTTCAGACAATGATTGCAAAAGTTACAACACTTTGAATTTGAGTGCCAAACTACATGAGGACACTTTTCATCCCCTTCAGCAATGAAGAGTTAAACCACGGGAGGGAATGTCCCATACATTTTGGGGGCAGATTTTGGGCCAAAACTAGAGTTTCCTTGTCCGATTACGTGGTTTTTGCCCGCGACATTGGGCATTTAGCATTTTTCATCGAAATTGTCTTTGTTCTTCCAAAAAGATTTTTTCATGTAAGGAATTCCTGCCGCAGTTTACACAGGGCAATGTTTCTCATTGTCACGGATTGTGCTGGAAAAAAAAAAAAAAAAAAAAAACTATACACACATTGGACTCCGCCATTCTTGTCAAACCCCTTTTTATTTAATTAAGTGCAAACCCCTTCCTCCGCGGTGATTGCCCTAAGTTATATGTAATTAACCCTTGAACGACGCGGAGGACGTTTATTGTCCTTTGGATGACAAAAATCTCATCTTGGTGAGTGGACACTCATTAATTTTCATCCGTTCTTTTTTTGAAAGTGACCATATATATGTCAAGCATCATGGGAAGTCAAATTTAGTGTCTTTAATTGCTTCCATATTTTTAGGTAGCCCTAATTCTATGAAGATAATAAAGATTTTCACATGAAAGTGTTTCGTGCCATGGAGCCCTTCTTGCAATTTTTGAATGGGAAGCATTAGGTATTGGTTTGAACAATTTATCCAAAGCTAAACATGTGCATGAATAATGTTTTTCCCCTCGGTCAAACACTACATATTGCACCCCGATTTTGCCAGCGGTGATAGGTCCATCCTTTAAGGGTTAAGCTTGCAACGCTAAGTTACTGTTATGGACTGCAGATGCGGAGGGGTTTGCCGAAATGCTTTCTCAGTTACAGTACGTTAGTAGGCCTGCGCTTGATTACCACAGTCCAGTAGATGAATGCAATGCAGTCAAGGGCTAGCCAGGGTTTGAATAACTTACCCGCCGTAGTAGCTTCGTTGGAGGGGAGAGACGGATGCAGTGGTCTTTACCGTGATCGCCCTGCCCCCAGTGCCCTGGGGGTTCCGTTCATTGTCTAAGTTAAGGGCCAGGGCAAACTGACCCCCTTATTGCCCTGTGAGAAGGTTAATGTAAAAATGCCCCCTATTTTCTGCCGTGTCAATTTTATATTTCTTCACGTCCAACAGCTAATTTGGGAGTTCAGATTGTAAGTATGACTTCACAATTTGCAAATTTTGTCATATGTGACAAATAAGATCATCCCATGTTTTCTCCAAGGGTAACTGAAATAAGGACAATAAGGGTCGAGTCTATAGTACCCCAACGAGCTAAATGCGGAGGTGGTTTTGTCCCCTTGTTTTAACCCTAAGAAAAACACTGGAACTTTTTATTTCTCATGCACAAATTTTTTTGCAAATTTGGACTTCGTATTTGCAATCAGAGGACCCAAGTTAGCTAGGAGAGGTGTTAATCACTGAATTATTACGGCACAAAACAGGAGGCTTTTTTTCTTACATTCACCCATTGTTACACCAATTTTGGACTTCGTATTTGCAATCGTTGGGGTACTATAGACTCGACAGGCAATAAGGGGGTCAGTTCGTCCTGGCCTAAGTTAAGTTCGTGTAGGGACCTCCAGTAGGTTGGAAGGCTCTCTTCAATTGGGCTTCAGTTGATCCGGGGGATTAAACTTGTTATTAACTTATTGGACCAAGACCAGGGACTGCCTGCCTGCCTGTGTCGGCCACACCACGGGCATTAATAACTTCACTTCAGGAAATCTTTATTACAGGAACTACTGTAGTGTAGGACTCTACTGTAGGAGAACCCTGTTTGGGGGGGACTTCAGCAGTCAGTGTCTCCGTGCCCACTCCCCTGGAACCAGGCAAGGATTTCACTCAATCGGCACCCAAAGAGCAGGGGGAACATTGTAATTAGAGCATCCCCACGGCTGGACTCGGCAAACAAACACGGTCAGGGTGGATTGAAGTGACTTTGTATTTGCCCAAGTCCATTGTTGGGATTGTCCCCCATTTCAACACGGGCTAGCAAGTCTTTTGGGTGTTGAGTTGGGTTTTTTTTCCTCTCCACTAGGCTGCTTGCGGCTAGTTGGTATGTTTCTCTCTTTTGTCAATGAAATTTCGTTTCATTTGTGTTAAAAAAAACGGGCTAGCGACTGACCAAATTCCGAGGTGCCACCTCATGCACAAAGACAAGGCAAAAGACTTTTCTATTCACAAGTGCTTCAAAACTTGAAATGAAAAACAAAAAATAATCATACCGAGGCGCAAAGAAGACTTTCCATTTGGCAGTGTCTTCATCGCATTCGGCCGGCTCGACCACTTTTTTTGCTTCGCTGAGGGTACTGTGGGGCAATTAAAATGGTCGGGCCCGGCCAAATACCCAATTCTTGTCTTGTTGCCATATCTTGCCATATCTTGTCTTGTTGTGGGGATGCTCTAAGAGCATCCCCACATCAAGGCGCCAATGGGCCTAAACATGGGCAATGGCCAGGCCAGGTCTAGGGAATTGCCGCACGGCATGCATGCCAAGCAAAAATGATGACCATTCACTTCAAAAAGTGAAGAGGGCATGGGCAAATAGTGAGTCTTGGGCGTAGCTTGCTATATGGTGTGGTGATATTTTTACCCAACTTTCAAGGCATTGTGTGTGCATGAATATGAGGTGGCTGCAAGGTGGTGGTTGACATTAGAGGTGCCATAATGACAATGAATCTCATTTTCTTGGGCTACGTGTTTGGCGAGTCCCACCATGGGGCAAACTATAAACAGATACCCTAGAATTCACGTTAAAGCCCTTTTTTGCATTGGGCGCCTTTTCTAGTGCCCCTACCGTGGGGATGCTCTTAGAGCAACCCCACAGTTGATGCAAAATTGAGACACAGAATTGAATTGCTTGGCGTGCTCTTTACGTGTGGCTAGCCCCTGTGGTGGTTGACCATCCCACTTGCACAACGGTGAATGAAACACGTCAAGAGGGACAAGCACGCCGACCAAAAATCCCAAACTGTCAGGTCCAATTTATTTTTATTTAAAATTGATTTATCAACGCTAGAAATTTTAATTATTAGATAACTTCTTCTCAATCCTTGAAACGGGTTCACAAATTGCTTGAGTTTTCGAATGGGGGAAAGCTCACTATATCCACATGTGGTGGTAGAAGGAGTCCCAAGCCATGTGGGATATATACATTTGAACTAGTTAGATCTTCCAATATCCACATGGAGTGGTTATGGATACCTCAACACATGGATTGAAGTATCCACAACCACTCCATGTGGATATTGGAAGATTTGAGTCTCTGAGTGAAAGTGATGCACTAAATGTCCTTTTGGGGTGGTGGAAGGTGTGCTAATTCATGCTCTTGTCTATCCATCATGAATTGGCAAACGTCCCCCCACACACACAAAAGGATGTGTAGAGCTTCGTTTTAATTTGGAAGTTCATATTAAGATGAAAATATTTTTCCACCTACTTTTACACAAGCAAAGGAGACATCAGTGAAATTGCTCTAGAGCATTTTAATACAAAATAAAATTGGAATTGTTTTGAGGGTTAGTATATGGGTTGACTGTCATTTGCACCTCAAAATTGGGGTGCAAAGGATAGTCAACTCATATACAGAGCCATTGCCAAGGCTTAGTATTTGACCGCCCACTCCTTAAATTTGGCCGTAGCTGGCTATATTTTGGCCCTGGCTGTGCCTGTCGTAGGGCACTGATTGTCACCCGGCTAGTTACCCAGTCTGTGCCTTTGTCCGTCTTGCTATGGGGATGCTCTTATCAATGATATATGGACAGAGAAGGTCATTGCTAAAGAAACTAGGATTTAAGGCCTTGAGGATGTTTTGAGGACATGGAACATTTATCACCCAAGTTTGGCATGTGTTTGATTTTTTAAGGTCCACGTGAAAGGAAATATTAGGTATCCACGAACAAATATCAGGAGGTGGCCAAACTGTAGTGGCTCACAATAGAAATATTCCCTTTGTTTTGAGCCAACAATAATTGGGACTTCTACAAAGGCCATATTCGTTATATTGAGACTTTTCACAGTCTCATTTCTATCTTCGACTCGAAGATAAACCGCTTTATCTCTTTACTAGTATTTTTTTATAAACAAGTAACCACACCAACTCTTAGAATTTCATGATAGGATTACTATTTGAGCATTATTTATTTTTGGTTTCAATTACTATTTTTTTAAATGAATTTTCCAATAACTAACATTTTGTCTCAAAATCTGCAAAAAATCTCAATATAACAAATATGGCCTTTACATTGTTTTGAAGACCAAATGCCATGTTTATCAATATCATAAATACTCTAAGCTAAGCTCACTTACTACGAAGCAACTATTTTGAAGACTAAGACAAAATGTAACTTTGATAAATTGCAACTATAGGATGACATCTAAACTTCACTTAACCCCTAAAGTCCCAAATGTCCCCTTGGGGGACACTTGGGATTTCGGGCAGGCTCGTGTGATCTCAATTTTTGACATGATTTTTTGAAATTATTGTTGATGATAGAAAATCACATTATCTTTTTGAAAATATAATTTTTGTTTCAATCAATGTCGGGGGCAAAAGTTATGCCATACTATGTACAAATTTGAGTTCTTTGGTCAAAACAAAAAAATCACAAAAATATGAGTTTTTTTCATTTTTCATTTTTTTCCTCGCAGGTTATATTTTGTGTACATTAATTTGAAGCTTTGATTCATTCTAATTGGCCTAACAAGGAGAAAGCTATGGACAATCTAAGCATCTTCTTGAAAAAATAACCTATAGAGTTCATTTTTGAATGCAATTTCACAATTTTTCAAAAAAAGATTCTTTGATAGGGTCAAGTTTTTTTGCAGAAAAAATTTCACCATTGGGATTATGGTGTTTCAATCTTACCTTAGAGTTATTAACAATTTAGTGTTTCATTCAATTGTGGACCTACTTCTACTTAACAATTTTTTAATGATTCAATATCAAGTGTGTTTTTCTTGAATTTTCTTCCTTTGATCCTCAACTTGAATCTTCAACATATGAAATTTTAATTTCAAGTTCACTAGAGCAAAAAAAATTTGATTAGCAAGCTTCAAAGCCAAAACTCTACTCATAGAATGTACAAAAAAACTTGGTTTTAATAAGTTATCTGTGTTTAAATAATACGGTATGTGAATATTTACAGTAGAACTTGGCAGTAAGTTGAGTAGAGTACAAGAAGATCTGGGGGAGAGGGCTAGAGAGCAAGAGACTGGCAAACCAATTAAATGGGGGAGTCAGAGACCCAAGGTGGGTATTATGTGGGTTATTATGATCATGTGGGGTCAATTACAAGTTCAAATCTGGAGGGGAGCAACTCTCTTCATCGCAAATCCTTTTATCAAGGACACCCTTTTATGGAGAAGGCAGGACGCTGAACCCGTCCCACAAAGTGGACCGCGTAAGTTAGGCCGATGAATTTGCCCCTGGGGGAAAATACACGGAAATTTTATTTGCCACATGCACAAGATAAAATTTGCATAATTTGGAATTCATATTTGCAATCAGAGGCCCTAAGATAAGCAGGTGGGGTGAAGACCGTTAAAAAAACATGGCACAAAATAGGGGGCTTTTTTCCTACGAAATGCAAAATTTACCCTATGTGTCTTACTTTGTGAGAAGGGTTTAGCGTCCTGCTTGGAGAATTGATAGACAATTTTGTTTTTTTCTATTTTTTTAAAAGAAAGGAAACAAGAACAGTGTAATTGTGAGGCTCTGTCGTTGGTGAACAACAATAGTGATAGTAGTATTTAAACAAAAATGTTTGAATAAACATCAATAGTGAGAAAAATTGATAAAGATGATTTCATGTTAGGAGGGTGGACGTCTTTTCTGTTTCAAGACACCATCTAGTTGGACCCCACATCCTCATAACGTTGTGAAGTGTGAATGCGGTTGTAGATAGGATTTAAACTTTCACAAACCAAAAGTCAATACAAAGTTGATGCCATAGTCCCTGTCCAATGATAAAGACAACAAAATTTCATTGCAAAGAGAAAATGAACAACCTACCAGCCACAAGTGCTAGACAATTTTATCTCTAAAGGACCAAGGTGAGTTTTTTTGACAACATAGCAATTATAGGCAGCTCACTACAAATGGAATTTTTATCGTTTTTCTTTGAAATTTTCACACAATATGTGCCCGACGAGTAGCTCTAAGGCCCAACAATTTTCATAACTTTTGGCTACACAATTAAAAAGTTATTGCATGATATGTGATTTTCATTGAACTTTGGGCAGTATGGGCAATTCAAAAAACTTCTTTAGAATCACTTTCTAAAAAAATGAAAATTTGGAATTTGGTTCCTAACATTTATATGTATGTGGAAAGCTTCGAATCACATTCCAATTTGAGTAGTGAGCTAAAAGTTATGAGGAGTTTTAGTTTGTGGGTAGGTATGGAGTCTCTCAAAACCGTACGGTTAGAACAGTCAAAGATTTTTTTTTTTCAAAACTTTGGTAGTTGTACTGAAAATGGCAGTTTTGGAGCATTTCTAGTGGAAACATAGTCCAAGAACTTTAAGGGGTAAGGAATAAAGAAACAAATCGAGAGTCATACATGAATACAGACATACTTCAATAGCCACTTTGATAATATATACAAGAGTCTTTGCATTTTCACATGCAAATTAGGCTAAAAAAAGATAGGAGTTTGCTTTAAACATTTGTCAATTCAACTTGTAAGGGACCAAGGAGCTCACTTTGGACTTTTGAAGAACTCATGCAACCTCAATTGACTTCATAATTTGAAATATTGGCATGATGTTTTGGGATGAATGCTAATCATCCTAATTTACATACTAAGCTTTGCTTCATATCATTYCAAAAAATATTGCAAAAGTTAGAAGTTTTTTCCAATGTCAACATCAGGCAACAAAAAATGTTCATTAATTTGAACCATTCAAATCCAAATAATGAGGTCAAAGTTATGAATAGTTTTATTTTGCATGTAAAAAAGGTAGAAGAAACAATTTAAATCATCTTCATACTAGTAGAAATTTCAGTTTTTGTGTTGATTTGGTAGCCTTGATCTTGTCATTTTTTGATAGAAATCTCTTGATTTCAACAAATTTCTTTCAAAAAGTGACCGGATCAACGCAACCAAATCAACACAAAAACTGAAATTTCTAGTAGTGTTTGCACTCAATTTAAAAAATGTTCATATGAAAGTTTTCAATCAAAGGATATGAATTGTTTCCAAGAACATTCTCACCATTGAAATCAACAATTCTGAATTCCTTGTCAAAGCTATTAGCATTTTAGTTTTTCTTTTCATTTAGTACCACCTTCCACTTCATGATTTTCTTAAAGATAAACATGAAAGTTGTTTGGGTTGAACTTTTTTCTATATATTTTCAATTTATTTGACATCATATTAACTAAAATTCAAGTTATAGGATAAATGTGTTTTTTTCCTAGAAATGTTGAAAGGTGAACTTCACTATCTTTTAGAAAGGTTAGAAAAAACTACACTTTGAGGTTTAAGCAAATCAAACATGCAATTGGTTGGTATATTCACCCTCAATTTTGAAAGAAAATTAACCTCTAAAAGACCAAGCTGCCCTTTTTGGCAACATAGAAATTTTAAGCAGCTTACTACGAATGGAGTTTTTATTCTTATTCTTTGAAATTTTCATACAACATGTGGACGAGGAATATCTTTTAAGGCCCAACAATTTTTATAATTTTTGACTGCATAGTTCAAAAGTTATTGTATGATAAGTAGCTTTTTTCACCAAGCGGGTAATTTGGGCTGATGAAAAAAAATCACTTTTTAAAGAAACAAAAAAACTAATTGTTTCTTCAAATTTATGTATACGTGAAAAGATTTGAATCATTCCATTTTGATCAATGAGATGAAAGTTATGAGGAGTTTTAGTTTGCGGGAAGTTATGGATTCTCTACTCTAAAATAAAATTTGAAGTCATGCATAAAATTCAATTTCCAATATTTTTTGAAAAAAACAAAATCATAGGATGTAGATTGTTTTTCACAACATTATAGCCATTGATGGCAAACCATAGGGCCGAAAGGAAAGATAATATCAAACCAAAAATCCCCAAACATTTGGGTTATTCGTAAAGTACACTAAACTGGGGTTTAAACCCATGAGTTTTGTGAAAAAGCTGGTTGAGTTAAAAAAAAGTCGAAATAAAATTGGGTATGAAACTTATTTTTCCATCAAAATGGTGCCTAAAAAAGTTTGGTCCCCGCTTTTGAAGTCGTGAGACATAAGTATCTTGCAAAACAGTTTGACGCTTCAACTATAGTTGCCTTCTCAACTTGAAAAAAAGTCATGCCCAAAGTGGGGGGACTTTACAAATAACTCAATTGTAGCCAATAGGATTCGCATTTTTCAATTCCATAAGTGAATTTTTGACAATTTTGTATTTTTAATCATTCTTTACTTCTTTCTACTTACAATTTCTTTCCTATGTGTTGTACAATTCCAAATGATTTGAAAATTTCAAGCATGTAGCCAACTTGGCTTGAAGAATGAAACTAAAGAAGCACCACCATTTTGAACATTTTTTCACGCAAATGTGACCTTGTAAAGTGTTGCTGCCCAGTTTTTTGCAAGGCCAAAAAAAGGATTTTCATCAATTCAAATGCTAATATCTTGCACTTCACAAGGTGGAAATTTCTGAAATTTTTTCCACATCTTTAAAAACCAGAAAATTACAAGATCCTATGGTTACATGTATGCAAACATGTTTTTTTTTTCAAAAAATTGGTAATTGTACTAAAAATGGCAATTTTGGAGTTTTTTTGGTGAAAACATAGTGAAAGAACATAAAGAGGTTAATAGAAGGATTCCATGGTTGAATTTGTTAAAAATAGAGAGAAAGAGAGAAAGATGAAGATTTTATCCTTGGTTTGGGGACAAGTAATTTGAAATAGTTTGGGGTCTCCAAACACAAAATGATTTTAGGGGTATAGGGGCCACTACTTTAAGATCATTATGCCAATCACAAYAATTGTATTTGTAGCATTGTCATTTCCACCGAGTGAGTTGGTGGTCAACAAAGTGGGCACTATAGATATGATAGTTAAGTTCGTATTTGATGGTTTACAAATTTTACTGTTATGGATGAGATCCATTGCCAAAGCAATGCAAAAGCACTCATTGGAAATCAAACTATTGTACAAGGCCTTCCTTTTGCACGCAACTTTGAGAGGATGAATAGTTGCACTTTTGCATGTTCTACACATGCATTGGAGTTTTTTTTTTTTTTTTTYGGCAATGACATCGTTTTTGGGTTAACCCCTGTAGGAGGTGGCGACCATGTTTGGGCCTCTGATTCTAGTATTTCACATTTTCGTGATGGTTCCCTTACGTATTGGAGAAAACATGAAATTATAAATACCTTGGCAAAGTTGTGGAGCAATTTATGAGATAAAAAAATAAAAATAAGAAATAAATGGGTAGAAGCTATGCCTAAGTAAAGAGCATGTTCTATGTATTCACAGTGAATACAAGTTCTTTCCCGTAGAGGCTTGGTGTCAGGCATACCCTGCTTGGAAAGTATGCATTCATCTTTGGCTACCGGCAAGAGCAGCGAGGGACAATTATCGGACATACTCTCTTGCATTGTAAAAAGATTTCTCTTAGCTTCTTCAATCTACTTCCTTGAGTTTTTTATGATGATTTTTTTATAAGGTAACGGAAATTCGAAAAGGAAAAAATCTCATCCGGTCACATACCCACTCCTAATTCATATGCCTAGTGCACCCAATTGAAACCCAATAATATCTTTTGAGGATGTCGCAGGCCACCATTTTTCTTCACCTTTTAGAAACTGGGAATTATAAACATTGTATGAATTTACAAATCCAAAAATATTAGTATTCATTATTAAACCATAACTATCAATTAGAATGTTTTTCATTAGGTAACTTTAAAAACATTGGGAATTAATGGTATAAAATTGGAAAGTACAATTACAAAAAAAACAAGAGGAAAAATTCTAAGGGAAAATAGGGGTTCTAAACAAAAATTATTGTAAGCAAGATTTGGTAAAATAACCAAATTGGGCAAACGGTAAAATGGTGATAAAATAATAACAAAAACATAACAAAGTAGAAAATCAAATTAGGATTACATAAGAAAAACAAACAATACTAGTTTTGAATCATTTTGTAGTGTAAAGTTTTTTCATTTGAGTAGATTTAGAAATCAAATTTCAGCTCCAAATATGTTTTGGAGAAAATTTAAGCCTCCATTTTCAACACTAAAACATTATGATCTTGCAATCTATGTGGCCAAATGACTTCAACTTTTGTACATGTCATCTACAACATATACACTACAAGATTGTACGGTTGAGATTTGTATAACTTGAAGACATTTGAATCCATAAAGCTTCAAAAGCAATGATGTTTTTGAACCCCAAAAATTGAATGTCACTTTGGGGTTAAGGGGTTAAGACTTCATGACAGTGGCTTCATCATTAGAATGACCATTTTTCGCATTGACATGGGAATGGACATGGGAACCAGACCCTCCTTCCAGGCTTACGCATTGATTGATCCTTTTGCAGCAAACTTCAGTTCCCCTGAATGTGGTCATTGTGGTGGAGGTCAGTCAAAATTTTCTGGTGTATGATTGGGTTCCCTTTTCATGCAAACTTTGGGGAGTATTTCAGTTGTCACCAATAAGGTCCACCTCACTTCAATTATTTGGTATAAAATGCAACTTTGATCCATTGGTGGCACCGCTGTAATATGTGTACAGATCAGGTCTTTTTTGAGATTTTTATAAATTTTATTTTCTGCCTTGAAATGTTTTGGTTTTCTTGATAGCAAATGGAACTCCATTGAAAGAGAGAGGAACCATTAACCCCTCATCGCCGAAGTTCCAACCATGCTAAAAAGCATCCTCCCTTTGCAAGTGTTAAAAGTCTAAATTTTAGTAAGATATGAAGATCTTAACCATACAATATTGTAGTGTGCATGTTGTAAATGTTGTGGAATAAATTTGGGGTCATTTGACGGTATAGATTGAAAGATGAAAAAACTTTAAACCACAAAGTGATTCCAAATCAGAATATGAACACTTGGGTGGAAAAAAATATTATAAAATTAACTCATTGTGCTTGCAAAATGGATTTGAAATGTCAAAAACAGTGAAGAAAGTAGCTAAAAATCGCATGTAGTTGAACCTCCTTCTCCTAAAATGCTTCTTAGTCACTCATAACGTCTTGTATGGATTTGAAATTTTAACTACAAAAACTAAACTAGTAAGTGCAACTTTTCAAACAAAAATTATTGGAAAAGGATCATATATGAAGAAATTATGAGCCGCTGAAGTTCACTAAAATGCAAACAATTTTGGATTTTGAACTTTGAATTTCTTGTAAACATTCAAAAAAACTTGGATTGGCATGAAACTTTTACCACAATAACTAGACCTAAGGTGGGTACACCCAAAAGCGCAATTGACCTTAAAGCGCCATCTACAGTCCGTGTACATTTCCAAAATCAGTCATGTACACAAATTGTAGATGGTGTTTTTAGAAACAAATTTTGACCCTTAATAACTTTTGCATATTGTATCCAAATGCTGCATTTTTTGATGCATTTTACTGTGCTTTCATTTGCCAACAAGACAGTATAAAATTATGGTCAGCCTAATAATAATAACTAGACACAATACCAATTTGTGGTGCTTTTGGGTGTATCCACCTTATATGGGAACAAAAAGCAACAAATTTTATTGAAAACAAACATTTGATGAAAAAGATACAATCCCCCGAAGTTGCAGCCATCACAATGCAGTGTGCTAAACCCAAATTGAACCTAAGAACTTCGAATGACTTTCAGAAACTCAATACGTCTTGGATTGATCTGAAAATTTTACCATAGATACTAAGCTACTATGCGCAACTTTTCCTACAAGTTTTATTGAATTCAGACATTGGATGCAAAAGTTAGAGCGCTTCAAAGTGGACTGGAGACTGTGGGAGGACACTTTTCGTCCCATTTGGCGATGAGGGGTTAACAACCTAATTAGATGGTTGGACAATTCATGTGATTCTTTCTATGCCAAACCAACAAAACAATTTAAGCTTGGAATGTTGAAGTAGTCATTTTGGCAATCATCCATTTTTGTAACGTGTGAATTTATTGTTTAAAAAATTCCAAGTGCATTCATTGGAGGTCAAACTACCATGAAGTCAAAATTTCAAGGAGGAGCATTTGCACCAAGGAAGAGCATTTGCACTTCTGTCTTACATAGAAGGATTCTTTGTCATTCATTGGATACTTGGTGTCTGCACTAGCATTGTAGGGTTACAAATAAAAACTAATTATCTAAATTGGATTTGGAATCAAAATCCGCCCATTTGCTCATCCATTCCCATTTTCATTCCCAATCCCACATTGCTATCCATCAAAGTGATTTGGATTGTTGATTACCAATTCTAATCCCACATTGTAATCCATCAAGTAAAAAGTAATGAACCAAATTGTGGCACTGCTAATTTGGACAATCTGAATCACTTGATGGATTACATCGTGGGATCAAAATTGGGAATGGACAATCTAAATTAGTTGATGCATGAGAATGTAGGATTAAAAATGGGAATGATTGTGATGGCAAGCAGTGGTGGGCCCTCGCAGGTCTTAAGGCAAAGTTTGTCTTTCAACCTCCTTAGGTGGCTGAAGGGGGACCCCTCCCCCCTAAGCATAGCCACTACTGCCACGGCCTTCCTCTCCCCTCTCCCCTTTCTCTTTTTTTCTCCTCTTTTTCTTTTTTATTATTCTTTTGCCCAAGATCGCTTGCAACTAGGGCCTTGTATTTTATCATTCTTGCAATAAAGGTGACCTTTACTTGAGTTAAAAATAAAAAATTTAAATGGGAATGATCAATTTGAATCACTTGATGGATCACAATGTGAAATTGGAAATGGAAATGGATGAGCAAATGGGCCAATTTTGATTCCAATTTGGATCATTACTCTTTATTTGTAGGCAATTAAAATCACTAATTTTCCAAAGAATAAATAAAATTGGAAAGTTTTCATATTTTCTCTTAATTTTTAAAGTCACAATTTAACCCTGTAACACGACTACAGGCACCAATTGTCCGATGGATGACAGAGATTTCTTCTATATAAGACTAAAGTGCATATGTTCATCACTGGAATTTTGGATGTCTTGCATAGTAGTTTGGCCTTCAATGATGCAATTGGGGTTGTCCGTCTAGAAACTTATCAATGTTAGAATGCCTTGAAATTTTTTGAATAACTTTATTATCATTGATCCCTAAATGACCAAATACCTGTTCAACATACGGAAGAAATCTTGGGTAGGTTTCTATAAAGTCCTTTTTGGTCGGATGCTCATGAAATTTGGACATTATATGTAACTATATATCCCCTTTCTGATATCTAATTTTTTTTCCAATCAGGTGCTCGGATCAAAAGTTATGTTGCCGTGAACTTTGCAAGCAACTCAAGCAGCTTCAAGAAGCATGTGTAAAACTCTTCCTATGATTTTGGAATTTGGAAAGTATGTAGCTTGCATGATACAAGATGCAAATGTAAAAAAAAATAACCATGTCTAGAGTAAAAATCTTATTCTAGAAAAAATTAAAGTTTCCAAGCCTTGTCGGGCAAGGTTGAAAAAAAAAATTTCACCTAACTTCAAACGTTATAATCTTTCAATGCATGCAGTCAAAGTTTTTGAAAAAATTTCCACACACTCCCAGAGAAGTCTAGTACAAATTTGTATGTAATTTTGTCACAACTTGATTAATTTCTAAGAATTTACCAATGTCATTTGAAGCGGTTGATCTTCTAGAAAATTGACATTTGTAATACAAAAAAAATCAGAAACTTTATAAGTGACCTCTAAAGGGTTCTATTCACCTAGCATAGACTCATACTTTTACTTTGCACATTTTATGAGAAGGTTTGTTTGTGGTTACCTTCAATCATATTCCGTGGATAAAAAATCTTTTGATTGGGGCAAAATCTTCAAGAACTAATTGCACTATTAGATTCATACCAATTTTAATCTTTGAAATACCTTTTGGGGTCTTTGGTTTCATCTTTCTCCATCTCTCTTGAGTTTTGGTCTACTAAGCTAATTTCTAATTTTCTACGTATCTCATGTAATGGATAATAACTTTGATTGAGTTGTCTATTGCAAGTGGTTCTAAACCAAAAGGGAATTGACATATATTAAATATTAACTCTAGTTTAGCTAGACTTTGATACAATGCATTGTAGGTTTTGGCTTAGTTGTAGTCTGGAACGGGTATTCAATGATTAATCCTGTAAACTAAATTTGTACTTCCCATAGAACACCTAGTTAATCTAAAACCAGGAGATGGAAGTATATTAGTTATTATTAGCTTCTAAGGCAAAATGCTACATTGAAATGTACTTTACCAATTGTATTCTAATACACTTTTTATGGGGTTTTGTCTCTAAAACCTAATAATGAAGTGCAAACTTAGAAGATCACACTTCCATTTAGGGAGCCTTATAGAGTGAATGCAAACAGTGATTTTGATGCCCGATTCCTCTATATCTAATAGAAAATTACACCAAGAAAAAAACAAAGTTGACTTTGTTCTATTAATTGGCCATTGTCAATGCACACAATATATTAGCTCCTTTCAAATAGACCTCTAATCATTAGATGTTTTTTTGAGACATTAGGAGACTGTTTCAGGCTTGTTTTTAATATTGTGAAGTAGCCACAATTGGTCAAAATAATTAATAATTATAAAATAATAAAATAATAATTTATTAAACTTGGCAGTCTTTCAACCATGTTGGATTGCTTACGGGGCATAATTCACAAAGTTTCCACAAAGTTTCCACAATCTAAGAACTCACAGTCTTCCGAGGGCCTTAAAAAGCAGTTTGTAATTAGAACTTGAAACTGCTGTCATTAGAAATAAATTCCAAAGTACTTGAGATATGCATTAGAAAACTCAAATTTGGATGTTAGAGAATAAAAAAATCACTTCAAAAGCTAGCAAAAAAACAAAAACTAGAGTTTTGAGCAAATCACAATTACCAATGTACAGTGGACTTCAAATTCTACCAATTCAAATGATCAATGACTTTGTTGCTCTTTAAAAAAGATGTGCCATAAAGGGCTCCAAAGAAATGAGTGTTGAGGTGTGGGATGATACAATGAAGGCTCATCAAAGTCTTAAAATGGCATGATGTCAAGGTTTGGGTTCACTACACTACAAGAGAAAGGGGTGTTTTAAGTATAGTCCTAGAGATAAGATTTTAAGTAATGACCTTGGAACATGTATCATTGTCTTCTTTGGAAAGAGAGGCAACTTTGTTGTCTTGAAAAAATTCAAACTACAAAAGTATATGTTTATGAGCAAGTAGGATCTACTAGATTGTCCTTTGTAGTTTCTATTTTTTTTGGAACATGTATCATTGTCTTCTTTGGAAAGGGAGGCAACCATGCTGTTTTGAAAAGATTCATACTACAAAAGTACATGTTTTATTATGAGCAAGTAGCCAAGTAGGATCCATTAGATTGTCCATTGTAGTTTGCATTCTTTTTTGGAACATGTATTGTTCTCTTCTTTGGAAAGGGAGGCAACCATGTTGTCTAGAAAAAATTCAAACTACAAAAGTACATGTTTATGAGCAAGTAGGATCTATTAGATTGTCGATTGTAGTTTGCATTTTTTCTTAAACATGTATCGTGAAAAAAAATTCAAACTACAAAAGTACATGTTTATGAGCAAGTAAGATCTATTAGATTGTTGATTGTAGTTTGCATTTTTTCTTAAACATGTATCGTGGTCTTCTTTGAAAAGGAAGGCAACCATGTTATCTAAAAAAAAATTCAAACTACAAAAGTACATGTTTATGAGCAAGTAGGATCTATTAGAGTGTCAACCGTAGTTTGCATTTTTTCTGGAACATGTATCGTAAGTTGTCTTATTTGGAAAGGAAGGCAACCATGCTATCTAGAAAAAAAATCAAACTACAAAAGCACATGTTTATGAGCAAGTAGGATCTTTTATATTGTCAACCGTAGTTTGCATTTTTTCTAAAACATGTATCGTTGTCTTCTTTGGAAATGAAGGCAATCATGCTGTTTAGAAAAATTCAAACTACAAAAGCACATGTTTATAATTAAATAGGATATTTTAGATTGTCGGTTTTAGTTTGCATTTTTTTTGGAAACTGTATGTTTATTTGCTTTGTTTTTGGAACAAACTAGGTGTAGGTTTTTATTTTGTGTGTACAATCTAGATTCTTAAATTTTTTTTTGTGCGTACAATCTAGATTCTTAAATTTTTTTTGGAACAAAGCATTGTTTGAAATTTCATAAGAAGGTGCATTTTGGAGTTTTTTTTTTCCACAACAAGAAAGGTTTTTAATTTGTTCAATTTAGGTAGCTTGCATCATTTTCTTAAAGTATAATTGTTTGAGACTTTTTGATGTTCAATATTGATATTGAACATCATTTTTTAATTTTATTGATAATTCAATAATTCAATAATTCAACAATTCATTTTAAAAGATGGTTTTCATAACATTATGTATATGTATAACTTATTATTATCACAATAATTTATTTTATTTTTAATCTTTGAGTTTTTACTTTCTCTCTTTTTATTTGTAATAAGTTAGGTTTTGGATTTTTGTGTCAATAAATTGCCGTTCGCATAGATTTTCAATTTTGAAATGAATTAGCATAAAAAATTTCATGTCAATTTTCAAAATGTTGACATGTGAAGTATATTTTTGCTACTGTCATAGTCATTTGAGCCATATAATTTTACTTGGCCACCGGTACGTTCGATGCATATATTGCTTGCCATTGGTGCAGATGCGTTAGTCCAAGTGTGTGAGGTAGGTGAACAACCAATTTGATGTTCACTTTTCCTTCTTCTCCGGTGTAGACCATTAAACATTCTTTGAATATAGAGCATCCAGAACCCATTTGCAGTCACTAATTTCTTGCCGCACCTTTTTTTCCTCAATATCACTATTGATTTCGGAATGGTGAAGCAAGCTTGCAAGCGGTTGTTGTGTAAAAATTCAACCTCAAAAAGACTTGATTTAAGGTTATTAAAGAGTGGTCATACATAATTTCCCTCAAAATACTCTAAAATTTGCTTCTGCATGCCATTTCACAACATCCTCAAGGGGGTAAAGTATAGGGCAATGTCCGTCATTGTGGGGCATTTCGCGATATAAAGGGCCAACGAGGACGGCGGAGCCTGACGTGGAGGCGCTTTATATCGCAAAATGCACGACGACGAGGGACATAGCCCGAAGTAAATCACGAGCAGGAAAATCGAAGTTGAACGAAACACTGTGTATGAATAACAGAATTGGATGAAGAATCCATAATGCTTGATTATGCAGATTTGCCTTCATAATCAGGCATTACGGCTGCAAAACCCTCCTACAAAATGAACGGGGGATTTTGTGTGAGTGGTTTACGTTCGGTTGCAGTGACTGACTGATGAGCGTTGCTTGCGGCTGCCACCCAAGAGGCCAATTGCATCCAGCCCCTCGCGAGTCTGCCACCCAAGTGCACTGACAGACAGTCAAAAGTAAGTTTGTGGGTTTGTTAGAGATTGTGTGACATTTTGACTCTGGTTACCTTGCCTCCGTTTTAAATGTCAACTGGYTGCATACATCTACAATTAAATTATAGTGCGGTGATGATGATGATGGTCAGTTCATCAGGTTTATGGAGTACTTTATCAACTTAATTAMTTAAAGAAACAAAYCCCCATGGCCAATTTTTCAGCAAAGCTGCTGCTGTGCGCGTACTGGACTTGGGAAGAAGTCAAAGTGTGATCATAGAGCTCGCAGTCACAAGAGTGACTGATGAGTTGAATGGTTGAGTCAAGCAAAAGCAAAAGCAAAAGTTTTGTAAGCCGTAGTTGTTTCCAAAACAAAAACAAACAAATTAACTCAAGCATCATTTGTCAGTACCCACCCATAGGAAGCTTCAGCTGGTGTTGGAACAGGAAAGTCAAAATAAAGTTGACCTTCCAATGGCTCCAAACATAATATTCACAACGTGGTTCATTACAAGAAGTGGCAAGGGATTTTTGTCACTTTAAGGTAGAGGTACCTACAACAGATAACTTAAGCATTTCAGCTTGTAAGGTGTAGGAAATTCATTGTGAAATTGAGYTCAGAGTGTGYAAACATRAGGATGAGGAARAACGCTTACWAAAAGATAATGTAAAAATCCTCAAAAATTTGTTTTTATTCAATGTAAATGTGGATTTTTAATTGGATTCATTTCAATTTCATAGACTCACCTATTATGGTTAGCTTTGGCATTTCTCCCTGAGCAAGAAAGGAAGAGAGATGAGGGGACAAGAAGGTACAAACAAATAATCTTTTTCAATGACTAGTGCATCCACCTATTGTTCACAAAATAGGTCAGCCTATGAAACCATGATAGTAAGGCTATCCAAAATAGGTACTCCTATTTGAACCCCTTAATGGTTTTGACTATGTTTTTACCCAAAACGGTCCATAACTGCCATTTCAGATATAAGTACCAAACTTTAGAAGAAAAAAAAAATTGGCCACATGTAACCGTAGGATCTTGTAGTAAGTTGGTTCAAAAAGATGCAGAAAAAATTTCAAAATTTTCCACCATGTAGATTGCAAGATATCAATGTTTGAATTGACAAAAATCAGTTTTTTGGCCCTCCAAAAATTCGGGCACATGCACTTCACAAGGTCACATTTGTATGAAAAATGTCCAAAATAGTGTCTACTCTTTGGATTCATTCTTCAAAGCAATTTGGTTACATGCTAGCAAAATTTCAAATCATTTGGAATTCTACAACATATAGGAAAAAAATAGTAAGTAGAAAGAAGTAGAAAATGACTCAAAATACTAAATTGTAAATAGTTTATTTATAAAATTGAAAAATTACTATCCCAATGTTTAAAATGTTGAAGTAAACAATTTACACCAACTGTTTTTATTTTTTCCAAAAATTTAAAAAATTGAACTAAATAATGGATTTCAAACTTTTTGTAGAGTAGAGATTCTATAATTACCCTCAAACTATAGATGGTAGTCCTTTTAGAACTTAAATGTAGGAAGGCCATAAATAGCTTATTTTGTTTGACCTAAATGATATGCTATTTATAGTCTTTCTACATTTATGTTCTAAAATCAATGTCTTACATAGAAACTCATGCCATTAGGTACATTAATATCATTGGGTGCTCCTATCTTAACCCATTAAGGATTGGTCGACCACTTTTTGGTTGAAATTGACACTTTTTCATTGATAGCTAGAATTTTAGAATGCATTTGGATATGGACAAAAGGGAATAGGCGTGGAGAATTGTAAACTGAATGCATTGGGACAAGAATTAGGACAATTTGTGGTAGCATGCAATTTAGGGGTTAAAAAAACTAATGAAATATGGGCTGAAAATACAAAATCTTCTAATATGAAAACCTTGAATTGCTGCAAAATTTGTTGCCCATGCCAATCATTCATGCCAATTCCATTGGTATGGTCAAATCTCAAGAAAACATCACAATTTGATATTTTTTCCATATTTAGCCTAAGACAAAAGAATGTCTTACTTGCCCCTCAAATTGACCACTGTCCTTAATAGGTTAATGTTGGTTGTGACTTTGGATGACTGCGTCACTATCTGTAAGGCCATTACGAATACAAATTTTGGGTGGGGAGGCTAACAATTATACAAAAAATTGCACAACGTGTTTGAGAAGATTCAGATGTGTTAAATACAACCTTCAAAACTTAAAAAAAAATGGTATTTACTTGAATTAAGGTATGCCACAAAGAAAGCAAGGAAGGGGACAAAACTAAGGGCTATAGCCTAATTTGTACATCCTCATCTTTACAAAAAATCAATCCTAGCTCAAACTATTGATGTTGTTTTAGAGGCTCAAAGTTGMACTCATATCYAYACTATAGTGACCTACAAATTTTTCCAAAAACATGCTATGACAAATGAACCTAACGTCAAAGCATGTGACTTTGATACTKAGCAACTACCATGAGTTGATGTCAAGGATCTTCAACACCTTATTATTTATAGGCTATGAATCTACAAGATTCATGGTTGGATTTTTGTACCAAGTTGTTTACGTGTAGAAGATCCTTGCGGTATTGTTTTAGCCATTGTGACTAATTGAATCCRAAGACTTCTTACATTTRACAAAARCAMCGATGCTATACAAGAAAACACCACATTAGATCATTGCGACATTTTAAGAGCCCACTCTTTGCRTRTTTGTGCCTTGAAAAAGCAAGGCTTGTCAAATAATTATGAACACTCCTCATGCTAAACATTAGTGAATTTGCATTCTCTTGCAAATCTTGCAAAGGCAATGTCTGTGGAATGGGACATGCTAAAGTAGTAAGAGTGTATTTGGGTTTCAGTTGTGGAGATTGTAAAATAGAGAGGAAATCTTTGATTTGTGGAAGAACAAGCATCTTAAGCTACAAAGTAGTGAAAATTCTACCAACTTATTTGGTGTCAATCTTCACCACGTGTCTCAAGATTTGCTTAGTACAATCCTCATGCATTTTACAAAGTAGAATCTACTAGAAAAAACAAACTTATGCCAACATTTGTAAGAATGAAATTGAATCAAATAGTTCCGCCTCATTTGATCACCAAAATTTACTCCTTGCATATGTTCTTGGTATTCCACTTGCTATAGGGTTGTGGTAATTTCCTATTAAAATCATTTGTTGGTTCTCATGCACTTCCCATGATACAGTTGATTTTGAACTTTTTTTCCATGGCAAAACCAACTAAGAATCACAATGGAACTAATTTCTCCACTTTTCACCATGCCAATTGTAAATATATCTTGTTGGAGAAGTTAATAAAAAAATTGAAAACCTCTCAAAAATTTGTTACATACTCCAACATGTCTTTTGTGGTCAAGCCCCCATGTTAGTTTGAACACCATATGTTGTTGCTAGCCTTCCTCATCAACATCCCTTTTGTTGCTTGTATATGGCATCAAATGATATGTATATATAAACTTAGGTTTGAAACTACAGACCAAACTTTGAAGCCTTAGCACAAGAATTTAGCTAGGACTTATATTCTACAAAGTGAAAACACTGTACCAAAACTAGGTAGAAAATAATCGTAGTCAAAATAGGTTGTGGTTCTTTTTGTCTAATCTTGTGCAAGCCTACTACAACTACAATTGACATTTCCTTAAAGTTCTTTTCAACCAAAAATTTCAATGCATTTTCAAGCAGCATATATATTTTCTTGTTCAAATTCAAATTCAAAGAATCCATGGTAGTAGAAAAAATGTAGATTTTGAGCTTTTTAGGGGAAATAATTATGACAAGAATAAAATCTGGACATTATATCTTCGGTTTGTCAAGTTTTATTTTTTATTTTTTATCGGTATACAAATTCATTTTCAACCTTGCACAAAAATCATGAAACACCGAGTGATCAAGCAAGTACAACATTGAAGAATAAACCAAGATTGATTATCCAATATACTTAAATGTACTTATTTTGTTTCATGTCGTTCTAACAATAATCTCTTGCAAACATTTTTAATCCACCTAGTGAACAAAGTGAAGGACCTTCTAAGTTCCAATATGAAGGTCAATTATTAATATAAAGTCAAATTGTTCTTTTATGTTTCGATTTTCTCTGGCTATTGGATTTTTTGAGATTATATACATCAATTTTTATGTCTAGAATCTTTAAGGTAATAACACCTAATTAATTGTGACTTGACTACAGAACTATCCCATGTAAATTCTTGTCGAAAAATGTTCAGTAACTGTCTTTGTACCCATTCATGCACAATAGATTTTCCTTGAAGTGTCTCTAAACCTAGAAGTGAAAATGTCCATGAAGAATATCATTAAATTGTCCCTTAACTTGATTGCAATGAGTTGACTGCTAATTTTGTGAGATATCGTTCTACATCTAGCTATATGATGGATTCAATGGTCTACGGAGCTTCCGATTTGAAAATTCACCAAATCCAAAGAAATTGCATATCAAATCCAAAGAATCTMTTYTTTYCCTGAAATTCATAATTTTCRATTGCTAATACTACAAATACATWWTTTTWRGRAAARGSSGGKKSCYYCMA